>CM042151.1:88356290-88378939 GCA_023376005.1 Doryteuthis pealeii
CATTCTTTGTAATATTCCTATTCGCTGGCATTTTAATACTCTCCGCAAAAGTAATACATTTGTTTGTGGTGGATCGTTCAGCCTGCCAACTTAATAAGTTTTCTTCGCCTATAGGTGTCTTTTGTAAATATCTTTCTTCGATGTTCAACAAATCGTTTTTATTTATCATCCTTCACAAAATAGGCCATTTTTATTTTACCTTTTCTGTAGAACCCATGTAATTTTAGAGGTAGACCCTGTGATGTAGTGGCTAACGTGATGAACTGCGACAATATAGTAAGCGACTTCGAACTCCAGTCACGCTATTATGTTTCACTTTCGGCCCAATACCCTAAGGATCGGTATGAAACCCATTATCTATGGATAAGGAGTACAACTACTGTCTCTACAAGGAGGATGTCAGCATTAAATAGCCCATGAAGTTAGATATGTCATTAAAAAGAAACCAAAATGAATCATAGGATTTTAATTTTTATTGAAAGAGTAAAAACTTTGAATAATTTTGTAAGAATCCGAGTGAAATTTTATCCAATTTATGCAAACGTAATTTAATTTGCGGTTGAGATTTCCCGTTTTGATTATATTTCGTCGCATTACCTTTTTTATTGCAATTTCTATGCTCATGATTTTTATTTTTATCCTTAATATATTTTTCCCTAGTTTTTTACTATGATTCATGTTGATTTTAAATTTTCTTCTCTTTGATAAAATTCGTTTGAAATGCATTTTACCTTAAAATTCACCTCCAAATATTTTCTTTTTCTTTCTTTCACTTTTCATGTTTCTTTAAATTCTTTTTAAACATCAAAGTAAAAAAAATTCACAAAAAAGGAAAAAACGATACAGAAATAAAACAATTTTTGATTTCTCAAATAAAATATTTCAAATTTCTAATTTATCGTATTTTCACATTTTCTGCATTCCCAAATTAATTCCTGATTTGAATATTTATTAGGAATTGACCTGGAGATAATACCAAAACTTGGATTCACGTGTGGGATATATTCAGTGCTATTGCGGCATGTGTTTGATGTCGATCTTAAAAGATAACTAAAACAACTTTAGAAGGAATTAGTATACGGTAACCCATTAAAAAATCTGTTGTGTAATTATAACTATTAAAGTAAATACGTAAATAAAATATTTTCATTGTACAATTTAATGCCCTGGAGTTTAAAAACAATGGACGTCTATATTTCACTTCAGATTTTATATCATTTTATTAGGGATCTGCTTTTTAAAAACAACATCCTATCTTCGAATAGATCTTATTAAATCATGATTTTTCTTTTCTTATATTTCTTATTTTAACCGTGTTGCATCTATTCATTCTTTAAAGTAGAATATTAGGAACAAAAATTAGATCAAGTCCATTGGAAATAGCTGACTTTAGATATGCATTGGAAATCATTTATTTCGGAATGTATACACATGTGTACTGATAATTAAAAACGACTGTGAACTTAGAAACCTGTAATATAGTCCATTTTATTCCCCTAACTTATCTTAACGATATTCTCAGTAAGAAATAGATAGCAAATAAATAAACAATTGAAAAATAGAGAAAAATATATTTATCAGCTAAAACCCTCATTAAAAAGTCTGTCTGATGATAAATCGATCGCTTTCCATTCCGGCTGGAGGTAGCCTGCTAATATCTAGCCTCACTGAAGAGACGTCATACATCGAAACACCTGCACTACAAAATCTTAGTGAATGAGGAGGTATCCTTCTTCTGCAAAGAAGTCGCTGACGCTATATGTATACGTAAACAGACCCACATACACACACATACACACCCGTAATATATATATATATATATATATATATATATATATATATATGGGGGTATAACATTGTGGGAGAACGTATTTAATTATGGTGACTTCTTTCATTGTTACGCTATGTGTATTTTTTCAAGTTTAAGTGGTGCAGTCATACAGTAGTAATTATACGGTTACAGCTTGCAAGAATTCACATTTTATTCTATCAGAGAATTAATGTTTCCATATGATCGATAATTTGTCAATAGCAGTCCATGTCTTTTCTATACATATATTGACATCACTTCCCGTAGATGGGATATTGCTACCTCGGTATGTGAACATACTAATTTCACATGCTTACCATATAATGAGTTGATGGCTCCATCTTGTTTAAAACGCATGAACTATGTTGTATCTGACTTCACGTAGACGCCGAAACCACTTGCAGTCTGCTCAAGCGTGGGTAGGATTATTTCCGAAAGTTGCTATATCATCCGCCTTTCTTTCTTCTTTCTCTTTTTTAGTGATCTTTTATATTTAATAATAATAATTGTTGTACTTTATCTACACTTATTAGAAATATAAATCATTGTAATATATTTCATTGAAAGACTCCAACGGGAATATCCAAGAAATTAGTGTCAGTATTGTTTGAGAGATCCATCGATTTTTTCTATGTATTTACCTAACCCTCAACATGATGCGACACAAGGTCAAATTGTAAGAGGATTTTAAACGGTTTTTCTTCAGGGTTTTCTTTCCCGACTCTGGTTGCCATACAACGTGTAAGCCCTACTATTATTCATCGTTGGGGGAGGAGTAGTTTGATGCATACCCCCCTAAGTGTTTTATCGCTATGTAAAATGTCAATAGCATATATATATATTAGAGAGAGAGAGAGAGAGAGAGAGAGAGAGAGAGAGAGAGAGAGAAGAGAGAGAGAGAGAGAGAGGGGGGGGAGGGGTCAATCAGACAGACAGAGACTAGGAGAGAGTCCATGTAAATCTAAACAATTTTAACAACCAAATATGCAGTTTGTGCTTTCTATCTTTCACACATTACTCGAGTGAAATATTCGTCTTTGTAAAACACACAAAAATAATTGAATGGACGCAATATTTTTGACATTAAGATTAAATAAACGATATAATGTTCCGGAATGTTTATAATAAAAAATCAGAATATTTCTCAAGTAAAACATCTCGAATTTTTAAAACCTAATGCAATATTCTACAGCTACAAAAGATAAGTTTAAGGAACGAACTCACATAATGAAATATTCTACACATCGTGTCCATCAATATTCTTAAATCTTCTGAATGTTTTCTAGTTTTTGACGATACAAAAAGTAAGAGTACAGAACGAACTCACGATCTCATGTTTACAGGATATTTGCACTTTTTCGTTCTTTGCAGATAATTATTTTCCGTCGTAAGATTTATTAAAAAATAAATAGACGCAAGACTTGAATATTATCTTGCCCCTCTTATAATTTAGCCTGAGTAATATTCTGTATTTTATTTAATTAATTATAACTATATTTCAGAATTATATTAAATTGATTCATTCTCTGAAAATAATCATTAGCTGAGTGCACAGAAAAAGGTGAGTTACGTGTAATCAATATCTTGTATATTATTATTTATATTTTGAAGGTAATTACAATGCGTATAAAATAGAATAAAATATTGTCCAATGTCTAATCAATTTCGAAGTATCTTCATCTGCTTTTGAAATGGACACGGTTTTGTGTGTTTCTTGTTTTAGACTTTATAAACAAGCGTCGCGTGGGTTGTTAAAACGCCACACGGAAGAGACGTGATTTCCGATGTTCAATCAATTTCAATTTCATTCTTTGGTTGATTGGATATTACGGTATGTCAATCCTTAGTGGTTATTTTATGCTGAAGACTTTTTTTTAATCATTCGTGTTGGGTATTCAATTTATTTTTTAAACTCATCTTTTTTAAACACATTTTAACTTATTTTTAATTTATTTAACACATAGATTGCATATATATGATAGAAGGGGTTGGGGCTGCCATAAGGGCAATAAAATCGGGACAATCATATGGGGGCTAGGATTTGATGTGACCAACTGATTGATTGGTGGGTATCTCTTCGACCATAGAGTCCATTACTCTCGTTTCCAATCTGATCTGGAGCGATAGACCTTGTTAGGGTCCCATCTATGGGTTAAATAGATCAAAATGATTTTTTTAAATGTGTTTGAAAAAAAATATCCAACAAGAATAAATAAAAATAGGTACTGCCAATTACTTCACCCACTTTCATTTTACGTAAAGTTACGTGTAATCAATATCTTGTGTATGTTTAAAGTTGTATTTGTCTTCTTATCTTATTATAATGGAGATTGTGTGCTTTTTTGTCTGTAACCGAAACTATATTACTACTCATATCATTATTCCCTTAGTTATTGACATCACATTTTCCATGATTGTATTTTTATTTAAACCTCAATGAATAATAAAATTGTTTTACATTATTAATACTGTTAACCATGTCTACATACTGACAACATGCAATTATATTTATATATACAACAAAATAGTGGTTTACAGTGTGAACGGGAAGGCTAATTTGCATATTGATATTAAAAGTTTGATTTTAATAAATATATGCTTAATATTATTGATTTCTAATTGTTTGGTTTTATCTTAATGAATATAAGCAAAAATCTCGGGGATAAATCTTAAAAGAAATCCCTGAACAAGAAGAAATAACTGTAATATTATTCTTTACTTCCTATTTTAACTAAATAGTTAAATTAAGAAAATTTACCAATGAAAGACGGGAGTAACGGAAAATGATGGAAGAGTTAGTTTCAAAGTTGTTCTATTTTTGAATCATACCCCCTCTGTTCCAAATCTTTTTATCTGCATTCTTAGTCAGTTTCATTAGCCTTTCTAATTTAATATGATATTTTATTATATTAAAACTTAAATACTTGCACCCGGAGGGTGCATATATTTGCTAGTATATATAATTTAGTTACATTTTAATTATCATGTTCATCAATATTCTTAAATTTTCTAAGTATTTTCAAGGTTTGGACTCTGCAAAACGTAAGAGTAAGGCACGAACTCACGTACCTTAGTTTATCAGATATTTTCACCTTTTTATCAATTGCAGGAATTTCATTTTCGTAATAAGATTTATTAACGTAAGACTTGGATAATAAACGTAAGACTTGGATAATATCTCGGAAAGTATCTTACTCCCCCTAACATTTAGTTAGTGAAATATTCTGTATATTATTTTACTAGCATATATTTCAGAATTATATCAAATTGATCAATTCTCTGAAAATAACCATTAGCTGTATGCAAAGAAAAAGGTGAGTTCTATGTAATCTATCTTTTTATATATTTTAAGTTGTATTTTTCTTGATATATTAAGAATATACGATTATAAGTTAAATAACACAGTTTAATTTTAATGTTAATTTCCTGGTTAACAATGTATTGTATATTACATTTCGTTAAGCGATTGACGGTTTAAATATTACATGTTATAATTATGATGTTCTTGTTAGTTTCAGTTTGATAGGATTTTGTCCATTTAATAGAATATTTTTCTACATTGGGAGGAATGACTTTATATCCTGAAAGTTCCATTTTTACTTTAGGAACAAATTTGAATTAAATTTTGTATTGTAGTTTGCCCGGTGTTCGACAGTTTTAATATCACATGTTTATTATTATTGTTAATTTTAGTTTGATACGTTATGATTATTTCATAAAATTCTATTTTTATTTTAGGAAAGACTTTAAATGAAAGTTTACGATTTTAAATAGATGAGCTAAATTTCTTTAAATATTTTCTTTACTGAAGTAAATCCTTTCATAATGTTCAACCTTTTTGAAATCTACAACATTTAATTAAATTCTCCGTAGAATCGAGGCGGACTTTTGATATTCCGACCATTGTTTAAACATGGGTGAGTTAAGTTAGTAAAACTAATAGAATCATCCTCACTGTCAGTAACACATGATCAGTGACTAACAAACATTAAAATAAATGGATTCCTACATATCAAATGTAATCGATAATAAAATAAGATTTTTCTCAATATTACACATTGACCTTTGAAATAATATTATAATGAATTGTATCCCTCTCTTTACTAATTAGCAACTAGTAAAGAAATTATTCTTTTAATTGTATTTTTGTAAAGTTGTTAATAGAAAAGTTAGAATGTATCATAATTCATTTAAAAAAAATATTTTTTAGAAACTTTTAGAAATTGTACATAATATCGTTGAGGGGGTGTGCATTTAGCTTTCTATAACGACTGTTGAAATTTACATTCATAACATCTTTTGTATAGTAAATAACTCTTATGCGTTATAATTTGATTGGTAAGCTAAATATATTTATAAAATACTTTGTATTTACTGAACAATCTGAAATATTTAAACGTGGTTTTGGCAATGTCGGATTCATTTGAATGATCCCCAAGAAGAATGAAAGTTTCTGATTTTAAAAAGACGAGCTAAATTTTATTGAAATATTCTCTCAAGTGAAATTAATAATTTTATCATATTCAATCTTTCTGAAATTTCTTACACGAAATCAAATTCTCATTGTAACATATATCGTGTTTTGGTAGCTTGACCAATGTTTATACACGGATGATTTAAACTGATAAAACCAATAAACCATAAAAATGAATTCCTCATTAATATCAATATATATAATATTATAATATATATTATATATAATATAATATCAATATCAATAACATATGATCAGTGATTATCAAACATTAAAATGCGTTATAATTTAATTGGTAAGCAAAATATAATTATAAAATACTTTGTATTTATTGAACTATGTGAAACAAGTGTGGCTTTAAAAATGGCGGATTCATTTGAAAGAAAATAATAAAACAATAAAAGTTTTTGACATGTTATCAATTAAATTAGTTCATTATGATATCTGATTGATTCAATTGTTCCCACTTATTGATTTATACTGACTCGTATCCACGTCTTGATTGATTCGATCGTCTTAACTTCGTTACATTTTCAAGTGTCTCTTGTAGTAAGTCAATTTCTGGAAATGTCGAACAAACCTTTTTATTAAAACCATGTCGGTAAATTGTTTCTATTCTGATATCCATACAAGAGAACATCTATTCTTTTTAGTTACTTAGTCCTTGGGATATTGCCTGTCTGTCTCTTACATTAAACCTCTAATAAAATCAGTTGATGTAATTTTTCATTCTTAAATCTAATATTCTTTCTTAGTTAAATAAAAGTTTTCATATAGTGTTCAGGTTTTTACTTGACAGGAACTCTTCAAATGTGTCTTAGCTGAAAAACTAAATTTAATTACAATATGAATCAGGTTTTGTTTTTCCTTTAAAATATAAACGTAATTATTTTTCAAATTAGCAAATAATCCTTTTCAGCAAATAATGAATGAATAAATTTTCCATACCCCCCCCCTAAAAAAAAAAAAAAAATCAGCTAGAATATCTGAGGATATTTTAATAAAAAGAAGGAATTACTTTTCTTCCCTTTTGAGTCGTAAAATATTTAAAAATATATATTGACTCGGATCGGAATATTGATTATTTTTAATTGAAATGTCAAAATTTATTAAAATGTTAATCATAAAAATGTCGATTTTAATATTTAACAGGATATTTCTATTACAAGAAAACCCCGCAAAACGTAATTTTAAATTGAAAAGATGAGTGAAGAAATATTATACATGGTAATAATATTTAAGGTAGAAAAAAATTATTAAAGGTAATTTAGCAAGTGAACGAAAATTATGATAAATACTTTTTCAATAAAATTCTATAGAATACTTTATTCAGTTTTAAATAAACAAGTAATGAATACAAATATTTTTATGGAGGAAAATTCTTGTTTTAATTACTTACAGTCGGGTTTATGCCTTAGCAATTAAAAAAAAAAGTATTCAATTGGAGTTCACGCTATCATTTAACATAATCTTTAGGTCCTAGATACTTTAATGTGCCAAAAGATTACGTTTTAAAAGTAAAATATTTGTTTGGTCCTGTTCGTACTCGTATGAGCAAGGAGAATTTTGTTTTCATCAAGATTTGTGGGCGTGTCTAAAGCAGATATCATAGTCTGTACTCGACCGACTGGCAGTTGATCGTACCAAAAAGTATTACCCGTCCTAGATACTTTAATGTGCCAAATTATCATATATCTCACAGAGGACTAGTGTTACTTTAGGTATTTCAATATCATAGAAGAATGACAAGAGAACTGGATATATAGCGTGTTTTATTGCATAGTCACCTTACAAGGTAATGTGTGTCTCCTTCATCCAAGAGCTAGCACAGTAAGTTCCATAAAAGTACATAAAATGGATTGAAGGTTAGCGTCTACAAGTATAACTAGTGTCTTTTCTCATTCTAAACTCTTCACCCTTCACATTTGGAATCATATTTCTTCGAAATTTTAAGAAAATTTAATCAATTTAGCTTATATACTAGGCCTGTGCAAAACGCACACTTTCGAAATGTCCGCGTAATTGTTAAAATATTTTAAAACGTCAATAAAAATGGAAAATTAACTTTTTGATAATTTCTTTTACGTTCAATATAAAGAACAATTCCAAGTTTATATGTTATAAAAAAGAAAAAACAAATTCCTCTTACATAAAACCTAAATTTTTGCATTTTAAAGTAAATTCTCGTAAATTCCTGTAAATTCTTAATCTTTGTTGAAATAGTTATCGCATCTTGACGTGTGCACTATTTTCTATGGGCGATCGAAGTATAATAATTTCAAGCAAAAACAAATTACTAATTTAGCATTTCCTTGATGTCTCAGGATTTAACTTATGTACCTCAACAACCCAGCACTGCAACAACAACAACAATAACAACAACTACAAGAGTTTTCCTCAAAAACCAGAGCAGATATTATTTCCATTAGATCCATCCATTAATAAGAATGACGACAATTTGTAATTCAAACATTATGTTAAAAAATTTAAAAAATAAAAACCGAAATATGTTATGCCATTATTTTTAGCTAGATATTTTTTATACAATATTTTCTTTGATTAATAAATACGATTTTGATATCCACTAAACAAAAGTATTTATTTTATATTTTATAATTTTTAAAAAAATCTCTGAAAAAAAATAAACAAGTAGACAATAGAAACTTTTAATATAAAATTCTTTAGAAAATAATCTAACAATTTAGAAAAAAAAAAGATATATATTTTTTCTTATTTACGAGATTTAAGTTTCAATGTTTAAGATGCCCTATTATCAAAACCGAATTAGTAGCGATTTAGTTTTTTTACATATGTTCCGTCATTAAATCATCTTTCCAAAAATGTAAAAATTATTTATATCAAAAAAAAAAAAAAAAAAATTACTAAGATCTTTGTACGGGGGATCAATGCGCGAAACAAAAACTAACGAAAAAAAATTAATAGCCTTTTCAATTTAGTAAACATTTATTTACAATAAAACTTCCTTTTTATTACTTCATATGCTGAAAGTTTTATTAAATTGGATAGTTTATTTTTATATGATTTTTAGAAGAATTTCCTGTGATGACCCTTTTTTAGAGCCAGCGAGAAAATGCACATGCCTATTATATACGTAACATCTCACTTCAACCCATTGGAATGTAATTTTCTAGTGGAGGATATAGCGACTATCATTATGAATGGTTAAATTAGATAATATATGTATATAAGGGGGAAGTACGGATTATGTGTTGACGGTCACGATATCATATAATGTATTTTATTCACGCTTGAATGTGCTAAATTAATAAAACCAACACAATAATTAATATCAGTAACGCATGATCAGTGACTATCACACATTAGAATAAAATATATTAACATATCAAATGTAATCTTGGCAATTTTAAGAAAACCTATTCAACTAGGTCATAGTTTCATTTAATATATTCTTTGGTGATCGCGTTATTTACTGTTCAAAATTTTTATGATTATTACTGGACACTATGCTAAGCTTTTCAAAATTTTACAAACAAAAAGAAACAGCATATTCTTAATTACCTAACGTATCAAAAAGTCTTCCATCTATACGGTGGTTAATTTTTATGCATATTAAAAAAACCAATAAAGTATCATTTTAAATTAAAACGAAAAAAATAGTTAATTCAAAAAAAGATGTCAACTTCGATATCAAACTAATGCCCACTAATTGTTATGGCGTTTCAAATTCGGAAAGAAATACAATTTTGTTTTGGTAATTTAATTTTCATTGTTTTCCTGAATAATTCGAAATAATGTATTTATTATCTTTTAATTTTATTGTTTGTTTGCAGATTCATGATCAGAAAAATATATCTCACGAGTCGTTTCACTGTAGATGATCTTGGTTATTAAATCGTAGAAAAATATTTACCGATTTCTATCGTCAATGGATTTGGTGTACTTACAGATTGTATAGCAGGATGCATGAGATTTTGTTGAATGGAAAAAACAGAATTATTATAGAATGGATTCGAAGCAAAATATTGTAAATCAACACAAGCTTAGTATTATTGGACGCACACAGGGGACAATTGATCAAATTCGGTGAATGTGTTGAAGTTTTATTTTCAAAGAAATCTTCCAGATGAAAATACGCGAAAATATAGGAGATATGGCATTTGTATGCGGTATATGTAACAAAGCTGTCGCATCCAAATATAATTTACGAAATCATATGCGCATACATAGTGGAGAGAGGCCCTTTAAATGTCAGCAATGCACCAAAGCCTTTACACAGTCTGGCCATTTAAAACGTCATGAACGTACTCACATTGGAGAGAGGCCATTCAAATGCCAACAATGCCCCAAAACCTTTACACAATCGAGCAATTTAAAAGTTCATGAACGCACGCACACAGGAGAGAGACCCTTCAAATGTGAGCAATACACCAAAGCCTTTAAATGGCCTATCAGTTTAAAACTTCATGAACGCACTCACACAGAAGAGAGACACTACAATTGTGATAAATGTAACAAAACTTTTAAACGTGCTGATTATTTAAAGCGTCATGAATGCACACATACAAGCGAGAATATCACTTCCTTAAATAACAACGGAATAAAACGTCCATTTAAAAATTCACAACTAGAAGAATTTCTCCAGCCAAACATCTCAACCAGTAATCTGATTAAAATTGAAGGTGAGAACGGATATCCCTACCAAGTATACCAAAACAAATTTCCAATGAACAATCAGATGTCATACCATCGAGAAATTAATTCTTGGAAATGCAATTTGATAAGTCATCAACGCACACATATAGGAGAGAAGCCCTTTAAATGTGATAAATGCAACAAAGACTATACATGGGCTGACTATTTAAAATATCATCTATGCACACGTACAGAATTTCCTATGCCATATATCCCATCCAGAAGTCTGAGTACAATTGAAGCTATGAATCGATATCCATACCAACTATACCATAACAAATTCCCGATGAATAATCAGATGTCATATCATCGAGAAATTCATTCGGAATTTGAGGCAATTCATTCAAAGCAGTCATCTCCCAATATTCAATCATCAACATCGATACATCCTGAACAACATTTATTCCAAGATGAAATAACCAATCAAAATGTTGCTAATTATCCAAACTTATCGACACGATTTAATGCAATTGACCAAGATACATTTCCATACCAGTCTATTTCACAGAATATTCAATCAACTATTTCACCTCTAGACATAAATGTACAAACACAAGGCAGCAAAAATATTCCAACCTTGAATGAAAGACAAGACACAAACTTTATTAGCTGTAATGCAGAAAATGGACAAAACGTGTCAATGCCAAAGACAGGAGTATCAATTCTGAACGAAAGTGTAAGTTATTCAGCAGGGAACATCGAAAAATCTTCTCCTTTAATATCAAAAGTTAGTGAAAATATGCAAATCAGCTTCGATAATTTCTCACAGGTTTCCTCGGAATTTGAGATATCCAATGAGATATCTAATCGTAATACCCATCATTCAATGCATGAATACCAGATATCGAATCGAATAGACGAATATTTACTAAAAACAAATACTACATCAATAAGTGATAACAAAGACGTGAACTCACAAATACAAAACATCTGTTTCGTACAAAATACTTATCATCAAGACTGTCTAAGTTTCGCGACACAAAAACAAGATATTTTCTCAGCTGCTCCTAGTAGATTAGGAACAGATATTTCAATTGAAAATAATGTATTGGAGGCAATTCCATGGATTGAACAATCATAAAATATAAAAAGATATGTTCATCGTAAATTACGGATTTATTTTCACTGAAACAGATCGAATAATCCAAATGATAGACGAAATGATGAAACATAACTTCAGTATAGAACAAATGACCAAAACTACTCGATAAATACACATCTAATTTATGTAAAGAAATTACAAATCCATAGAGGCCAGTGATAACACCAATTCATGAAAATAAAAACAAATGACCAAAACTACTCGATGAATACAAATCTAATTTATGTAAAGAAATTACAAATCCATAGAGGCCAGTGATAACACCAATTCATAAAAATAAAAACAAATGACCAAAACTACTCGATAAATACAAATCTAATTTATGTAAAGAAATTACAAATCCATAGAGGCCAGTGATAACACCAATTCATGAAAATAAAAACAAATGACCAAAACTACTCGATGAATACAAATCTAATTTATGTAAAGAAATTACAAATCCATAGAGGCCAGTGATAACACCAATTCATAAAAATAAAAACCAATGACCAAAACTACTCGATAAATACAAATCTAATTTATGTAAAGAAATTACAAATCCATAGAGGCCAGTGATAACACCAATTCATGAAAATAAAAACAAATGACCAAAACTACTCGATGAATACAAATCTAATTTATGTAAAGAAATTACAAATCCATAGAGGCCAGTGATAACACCAATTCATGAAAATAAAACAAATGACCAAAACTACTCGATGAATACAAATCTAATTTATGTAAGAAATTACAAATCCATAGGCCAGTGATAATTCATGAAAATAAAAAAAAATGACCAAAACTACTCGATGAATACAAATCTAATTTATGTAAAGAAATTACAAATCCATAGAGGCCAGTGATAACACCAATTCATGAAAATAAAAACAAATGACCAAAACTACTCGATGAATACAAATCTAATTTATGTAAAGAAATTACAAATCCATAGAGGCCAGTGATAACACCAATTCATGAAAATAAAAACAAATGACCAAAACTACTCGATGAATACAAATCTAATTTATGTAAAGAAATTACAAATCCATAGAGGCCAGTGATAACACCAATTCATGAAAATAAAAACAAATGACCAAAACTACTCGATGAATACAAATCTAATTTATGTAAAGAAATTACAAATCCATAGAGGCCAGTGATAACACCAATTCATGAAAATAAAAACAAATGACCAAAACTACTCGATGAATACAAATCTAATTTATGTAAATAAAAATCTCAATTTATGCAAATAAAAAAAACAAACTATACAGACAATCGAAACATATATGTTTCTTTTTGCTACAAGTAAAATCTGAAGATAATATATTTTTGTGTTCTATTTTGGCACTTCAGCATTTTGATTTTTTTTTTGTAAATATTTTCTCAATTTCTTTTTATCAGCAATCGGTTTTTATTTTCATTTTTCACAAACTTATCCTATAAATTCATGTAATCCTCGTAGTGCAGTGGTTAACGTGATGGACTACAACAACGTATTAAGCGAGTTCAAACTTCAATCTCGCTATTAAGTTCACATTCGGACAAATAACATAAGGAAAGTTATGACCCCCCCTCTTCCACCATTTAATTTATCCTTTGTCTTTTTACTGTGATTCATGTAATTCTTATTTATTTCTCTTTTAATAAAACTCACTTGAAAATACGTTAACATTAATTCGCCTCCTAAATATTCTATTGTACTTTCTTTCACTTTTCATGTGTAAATAACTTGTTTTTAAACCCAACAGGAAAATAAATGATAAAAAAAGGAAAAAATGATTCAGAAATGTAACTATTTTTAATTTCTCAAACAAAGTAAAATTTCTGACTTTTTGTATTTTCAGGTTTTCTGCATTCTCAGATTAAGCACGGGTTGGATATTTATTAAGAACTAATATTGTGATAATACAAAAACTTAGATTCACGGACTGGATGCATTTAGTTCTATTGTAGCGTGTGTTTAATGAGGATCTTAAAAGCTAACCAAAAACATTTTGGTAGGAATTAGTGTACGGTAATCCCCCCCCCCAAATCCTTTGTGTAATTATGACTATTTTATTAAAGTAAATACGTACATCATTTCATGTATACATTAATGTCCTGGAATAAAAAAATGGACGTCATCGACAGTCACCTCCTCCAAATAATTGACTCGGGTCGAAGCATTGATTATTTTTGATTAAAGTATTAAATGTTATGAAATGTTAAACATAGAATATATATATATATATATATATATATATATATATTATATATATATATATATATATATATATATATAATAAAGATAAATCTAATGAGTCAGACGAACCTACTAAAAGTTTCGCTTAATGATCCTCAGGGCTAGGGATTTGACTCCATTTCCGTATCTTGATCGAAGAGTTTAATAGTTTGTATTAGGGTTTGTATTTCTTTTCCATTTTTGGCAAAAAACCCTTAATATCATATATGTATATGAGGTGACTTTAATTGCAGCTTTGTAAATATGTTGTCAATGTAGTAAATATTTAGTCTTTTTAGTATATAATTCAATGGCAGCATTACTATACCAAATACTAATAACTATGATGGGTCTTACTGGAAGATGACTCTTTCGATTTTTACCTCTACTAGGATTTGTCCTCCAGTTGTTAATTATACTTGTCCGTTGTCCATAGCTCTTCTAATTAAGTTTAAGATTTGATCTGAAATTGAAATATTTTCAGACATTCTGCTATTCATGATTGCGGGATAATTTCATATGTTTTTATCTGTCATGACCCCATATGACTTCCTTTGACCGAGAGACCCTTCCAATGAACCCCAATGACCCCATTTAACCTAGGGACCATTCCGATGACCCCCTTTGACCTAGGGATCGTTAAAATAACCCTTTTGACCTAAAGACCCTACGGATGAACTCCGATAACCCCATTTGACCTAGAGACCCTTCTAATGACCCAAAAACCTCCATTAGACCCAAAGACCCTTCCAGTGACCCCCGATGACCCAATTTGAACTAGAGCATTCAAATGACCTCCGATGACCCCATTTGACCAAGACCGTTCAAATGATTCCAATGACCTTATTCGACCTAGATACCGTTTTTAAGAACTCCAATAACCCAATTTGACCTAGATATCGTTCCAATGAACCCTTTAAACTAGAAAAGGTTTTGATGACCCCATTTGACTTAGAGACCGTTTCAGTGACCCCCAATGACCCCATTTGACCTAGAGACCGTTTCAATGACTCTCTATGACCTTTGTGAGACCCTTACAATGACCCCTTTGACATAGAGACGGTTCCGATGACCCCATTTGACCTAGACAATTCCAGGGACCCTCAATGACCCCATTTGACCTAGAGACCATTCCAAATGACCTCGATGACCTTAAATGGGGTATTTACCCTAGGGACCATTCAAAATGATCCTTGATGACTCCATTTGATCTAGAGACCTAACAATGCTCCCCTTTGACCTTGACTGTTCAAATGACCCCCCGATGACACCATTTGACCTAGAAACAGTTCCAATGACCCCTTTGAACTAGAGCCGGTTCCGATGAGACCATTTGACCTAAACGCCGTTCTAATGATCCCCATTTGACCTAGACCGTTCCCAGACAGTTCAAATGACCTTCGATTACTCCGATAACCTCCAATGACCCCTTTTGACCTAGAGACCGTTCCAATGACCACTTTTGACCTAGAGACCGTTCTGATAACTCCCGATGACCCCACTAGGAACGGTCTCTAGGTCAAATTGGGTATTCGGGGTCAAATGACCTCCAAATGACCCCATTTCACCTAGAGACCTTTCTAAATGACTCCCGATGACCTCATTTGACCCAGACAACTCAAATTGAGTCATTGGGGTCATCGAAGGTCATTTGAACGTCTTTGGTCAAATGTCGGTCATTAAGTTTTTTTAGAACGGTCTCTATGTCATTGGGGTCATTGGAACGGTCTCTATGTCAAAGGGGGTCATTGGAACTGTCTCTAGGTCAAATGTGGTCATCGGGGGTCATCGAAGGTCATTTGAACAATGAGACCGTTCCAATGACCCCAATGACCATCATTTGACCTAGAGACCGTTCTAAAAAAAAAACCCGATGACCGACATTTGACCAAAGACGTTCAAATGATCTTCGATGACCCCATTGACTCAATTTGAGTTGTCTGGGTCAAATGGGGTCATCGGGGGTCATTTAGAAAGGTCTCTAGGTGAAAATGGGGTCATTTTACCCCGATAACCCAATTTGACCTAGAGACCGTTCCAAGGACTCCATTTGACCTAGACCGTTCAAATGACCCCAATGATCCAAATTTGACACAGGAGCTCTCGTTTGATTACGAGAGACAGGTCAAAGGGCTGTCGTAGTCAAGAGGGGTCAAATGTACCTTTCGATGACGCCGATGAGCCCATTGACGTAACAGATTGCTCATTGAGAGGAACCCAAAGAATTATTAAAAGTGTCGTTTGAACCGGGAGAGCTGTTAATGACCCTTTGACGCTTAGAGACCGTTCACATGAATTTGATCATAGAATGTTAAATGAACTTCCGATAGACCCGAAGACACTTGTTGAATGATAGAAGTTGATATGAACCTTTGATGACACCAGTTTGACCGTAGAGACGTTTCTAATGAATCTTTGACTCTAGCGGTTATTGATGACGGCCACATTTGACTTAGAGACCCGGTTCAATGACACTTTTGGACGTATAGAAGTGTCATGATCCTTTGACTACAAGCGTTCAAATGACGATTTTGACTAAACGTTTTTAATTTGATTTTTGATGACCCGATAAATTTCGATGAAGCTGACTTCAAAATAGACTAGAAAGTTCCGGGACCACGAGCCTTTTGACCTAAGACCTCTTCGATGACTGATGGCCTGATGAACCATTTGAACCTAATGATCGGGGCATCAAAGGTGAATTTAAACAATCTAGGTAAAGTAGGGTTCATCGGGGTTATTGTAAACATAACGCGATGACGCACTTGACGTAGATTGTTGAAATGCCCTAATTTTGACCTACGAGCGCGTTCTAATGACAGTTTTGATCTAGAGACGGTTTTGATGACCAATTTGAATTAGAGACCGTTCCAAGAGACCCGCCACATAAGCTATTTGACGCTAGAGCCTTCAAATGACCGCACGATGACCATGTTGACCTGAGACAGTTCAATGACGGTCGATTCCCTATTGACCTCCAATGCATTCCCTGGGCTACGAGATTTCCAATGACCACCCCGATGATGCAACTTCTGACCTAAGAGACTTATATGATCTGCTGGACCATTTAACTAGAGACCGTGTGAAATATGACATACGATGACGCTTTTTGACCTAGATCTGTTTTAATGTACGGACGATGAAACCTCATGTTGATACTTATGATGAGCCCGTAAGATGACCGATGACCACATTTGACTGAGAGACTGTGCGATTGACCCTGCTTCTGATGTAGCCGGGTGATTTTCTAAAGACTTTTAAGCGTGAACACCCAAGACCCATTTATCCTAGAACCGTTCGCAATTATACATATTAACCAGATAACCGTTACAAATGGTCCTATGGATATTTGACTGGAAAGTTTCCGTGATCCGATTACCATTTGAACATAGAGAAAGTTTCAATGACCCGTGACGTTGCAATAACTTCTGTGACCATAGAGAACGCAGATTTTAGTATGATTTTTTCAGTAAGGGGAGATTAACGTCTATATCATGGGATGAATTAACATAAGTATGTATAGATGGGATGGTGAAAAAAGTTTTATTCAGGGATTATTCATTGGATTACTTCTTGATATGTATTGACAACTTACATCAAAAGTCTAAAGAGCACTGTCGTTGGCATTTGCCGATTCATTGAAAGACTAAATAGTTCTTGTTTTAACCTGGCGTGAGTTTAGCACTCGCTGTGACTGTGAAGTTGGTGCACTAGTGGTTACTTAATTTATTTATTATTATCAACGAATAAGATAAGATAGCTGGTATGTAGACTAAATATCTACGCACGCCTGAATAGACGTGATACGAAAAAACGTTATGCAATATCTTTCTAACTAAGAACCACCTTTATAAGATAATTGATTTTTTACTGATTAACGAATATGAATTTATTAATTAACCGAAGAAGATCCGAAGTTGCTCCGCTGCCGTGCTTATTATTATACAGCATTTTAGTTTTAGTTTTAATTCAGTGAACAAATCGAAGTCAGGAGTTTTGCTGGAATTGTCGTCGAGTAGTTTATGTCCATCGTTAAAATAATTTTATTTGGTGGTGAAAAATACTAGAATAATTTCTAAGTATGTGAGAATTGGTGTGTCGTGTTTTTATTCATTGAATTATTTTTTACAGCTATAATATTATAACTAAAATCTTTTTTGGAAAGAATTTCATGAATTATATTATTAGATAATACGCGAAATCTTTCCATTTAGGGGTAATTAGAGTTATTAGCTATTTGTCTTTTCGCGGAAAGAGAAATAATAAATTTTGGATAGCTGGTAATGTTGCCAGAGCAATTATGGATCGGTATTATGATTTTGGGTTCTAGGGCTTGACGGCACCCAGTGAGTAGAATCAGGACTGGGGGGGAGCCTTTTTTGACGACCGTTTAACCAAGTCAGGAGGATTCGTCAACCAGGGAGGATTCCGTATAACATCAAGGGGTTCGCACACCTATGGCTTGGTGGTTCCATGTTGTCCTGAGATGCACTTCTCTGTTGGCGCGTTTGTTGCTTTTTTGTAAATTTTATAGCCGGTCATGGACCGGGTACTTTTTGCTAGTATAATATATATTATGTATTTATGATAGTATATAATATATTATATACATGCATGATATTTATATATATACGTATATATATATTTTATATTATAGTGCACAAACATTGGTAGTGAAATTGAGGAGATTCTTCTTCTGCAGAAGAAGTTGCTTGTCACTATAGTGTATGCTACGCGTTTATATTATATAATAATATATATAGTATATATATAATATGATTATATGATAGCTATAATTATCTGTTATATATATAGTGTATTACTATCGATATATTAGGCGCAGCAATTTTTTTCTTTTATACAGGTTTGTGTGATTGAACAGACATTTCCTGTCTTCGACAAGTCGTTTGCATTGGATCCGTTCTAATCTTCGGGAATCCTTCTTCTGGTGTGCAGGGTGGAACTGGTAGTGGCCACTCATTTCAGCGAATGTGTTGGTCCAAGAACACTACGCTTGGCAATACACTTTGCATCCTAGGTGGGAAACATGGGATAGTTTTCATGTTTGTTTTTAACAGGCGACGGAGTAAGAAAGACGGAATTAGTGGGAGGTCAATATCATTGGTAGTGGAGATTATATATATATATATATATACGTATACTATATAATAGTATATATTGTAATATGTTCCGGATAAAATATGAGAATGATGGGTCTGACAAATAAGGGTTGGTTACAGATACAAAATTGGTATGGCCATAACGTCGGTGGGGAAATTTTGGGTTGTTATGGTGGCTGGTGACGAACGAAAATAAAAGCAAATTGAGGGAGAATGTATTAACTGCGGGTATACTTCGCTCATTGCCTACAGGGAAGCTTGTGGGGTAAGGGTCTTTGTTCTAAGGTCAAGTGTGCTTGCCATAACAGTTACTGATACAATTTAAGCTCGGAAGTTTACGGTTTGTATTCTATATTACGAGACCATTATGTTTCATATGAAGGTAACTAGTCATGGTTTTCCTGAGTACATATATGGAGCATCAATTTTTGTAGGATAGGGTATGTTGCTCTTGGGTTGTGGATGTGAAAGCCCTAGTGATTGTTAAGGAGCTTACAGATATATGAGGAATGGTCATCTTGATTATTAAAAAACATGACTGTTGTTTTTACCCTGAGTTCAGTACAGATGCTGATTTGTCCTGTGTGTCGCTCAAGGTTGTGTAGAAGTATTTCCGAGAATTGAACTATGAGGTCATGCTGGTGAGTCTGCAGGAGGACAATGAGTTTTGTGTAGGGGTATTGTTACTGGGTCCTCTGGGTCTCTCTTCCTCTCTTTCTCATCTCTCTCTTCTCTCTCTTCTCTGTCTCTTTCTCTTTAGTGATTTTAGATTTAATAATTATAATTGTTGTGCTTTATCTACACTTATTATAAATATAAATCATTGTAATACATTTATTGTAAGTATCCAACGAGATTTTCCAAGAAATTAAGTGTCAATATTGTTGAGAAATCCAGCGATTTTTGTATGTATTTAGCTAGCCCACTGCAGGATGTGGCACAATATCAAAATTTTAAGAGGATTTTTAAAAGGTTTGACCCTTTCCAACTCTGATTGCCATACCTAGGTTACAGAACCGAGTCTGCTACCTGTTATTCATAATTGGTGGAGGGTAGTTTGATGCATACCCACCAAGTGTTTTAGTGCTTCCTGCAATAGCATATATATATATATATATATATATATATATATATATTATATATTACACCAGAAGAGAGAGAGATGAGACGAGAGGGAGAGAGAGGAGAGATGGCCAATCAAACAGCAGAGCCAGGGAGAGAGGCCATGTACATCCGAATAATTTTAAACACCTAGTATGCATGTTGTGTTTTCTATCTTTCATAATTTCTCGAGATTAAATATTGGTCTTTATGTAAACACACAAGAATAATTGATTGAATGCAACATTATATTAAATAAACGTTATAATGTTTAATGTTTATAATAAATATCAGAATTTTTTCCTGTATAAGATCTCGACATTTTTTAACCTAATGCAATATTCTAACATATACACAAGTTAAGTGTGAAGAACGAACTCACGTAATGAATATTTACACACATCGTGTCCATCAATTTTTAAATCTTCTAAATATTTTCAAGTTTTTGACGCTCTCAAAAAGTAGAGGTACAGAAAACGAACCCGACGTTCTCTTGTTTACAGGATATTTGGAACTTTTTCTTTTTTAATTAATACTTGTACCTATTTTTAAGTTGTATTTGTTTCTTATATTTTATTTAATGGAGATTGTGTGTTTTTCTGTCTGTAACCGAAACTATATTACTACTCAAGTCACAATTTCCCTTAATTATTTACGCGAGTCATTCTCCATGATTTCATTCTTTTAAACCTTCAGTTATTAATAAAAATGTTTATATTTTTAATACTGTTGACCATATCTACGTACTAATAACATGCATTGTATTTATATATACAACAAAAATAGCGGTTTACAGTTTGAACGAGAAGGCTAATTTGCATATTGATATTTAAACTTTATTTTAATAAATATGTGCTGGTATATTGATTTCTAATTGTTTGGTTTTATCTTAAGAAATATAACAAAATTTTCGTGATAAATCTTAAAAAGAATTTATTTACAAGAAGAAATAACTGTAATATTATCCTTTTACTTCCGTATTTAAACTAAATAGTTAAATTAGGAAAATCTTTACCCAATGAAAGGGGGAGTAATGGAAAATGAATGGAATAGTTAGCTTTTCATCAAAAGTTGTTCTATTTTTCGATTATAACCCCCTCTGTTGCAGATCTTCTTATCTGCATTCAGTCCGTTTCATTAGCCTTTCTAATTTAATATGATATTTATTATATCTAAACTTAAATACTTGCACCCGGAGGGTGCATATATTTGCTAGTATCAATAATATACAAATAATAATTTAGTAACATTTAGTTAACGTTCCATCAATATGTTATTCTTCTGAATATTTTCAAGTTTTTTGGAAGCTACAAAAAGTAAAAGTAAGGAACGACTCACATACCATTGTTTACCAGATATTTGAATTTTTTCATACTTCAAGGAATTTCTTTTTCGTAGTTAAGATTTATTAGAAAATAATAAACGTAGGACTTGAATAAACCTTCGGAAAGTAACTTACACCTTAAATATTAGCCAGTAAAATATTCTGGTATATTTTCACTAACATAGATATTTCAGAATTATATCAAATTGATAAATTCTCTGAAAATAACCAGTAACTGAGTGCAAAGAAAAAGGTGAGTTTCTCTGTAATATATTTTTTATATATTTAAGTTTATATTTTTCTTGTTATATTAAGAATGTTATGATATTTAGTTAGATAACACACAGCTTAATTCTAATTTTAATTTCCACGGTTAAAATATATAGTACATTCTTAAGCGTCTGACGGTTTAAATATTAGAATGTTTATAATTAGGATTTTCTTGTTAGTTTCAGTTTTGATACGATTTTGAATGAAATTATTGTAATTGTAGTTCGCTCGGTGTCCGAAGGTTTTTAATATCACATGCTTATAATTCCTTGTTAATTTCAATTTGATACATTATAATCATTTTATAAAGTGCTTGTTCTAACTGCCGTTCTTTTGGAATGAATGACTTTCTATGCTAAATGTTTTATTTTTAATTTTTAAGGAGAACTTGAATGAAAGTTTCCGATTTTAAAAAGAGTTTAATTTCTTGAAATATTCACTTAACTGAAAAAATTATTTCATAGTTTTCAAACCATTTGAAATCTACAATATTTAATTAAATTGTCAGTAAGATTGGGGAGGGGAGATTGATAGTTGACCATGATTTAACTAGCATTTTTGTAAAGTTGTA
>CM042151.1:88379039-88414039 GCA_023376005.1 Doryteuthis pealeii
AAGAGAGGATTATATATATCCGATAGTCTTTGGAGAACAGCTGATATCTGTCGTCAATTTGGCGCTTGCATTTAATGGGAAGGGGGTATTTCATACATTTTTTTTATGTCACTTTGATTTTTTTTATTGTTCTGTTGGCCAAATTTCAACAACTTCCAATTATGACTTCATTGTTTTCCAGAATAATCCAAAATAATGTATTTATCTATCTTTTAATTTTTTTTTGCTTGATTGCAGATTCATCACCGGGGGAAAATATCTTGTTTCACTTATTGTATTGCAAGATGCATAGGATTTTGTTGGATGGTAAAAACGGAATTATTATGTAAGTTAATCGAGGTAAAATATTGTATATCAACACTAGCGAACTGAAAAGTTACCATTTAAAAATTGAACAAGTGGGCAGATGCGATGAATATTTCTAAGACTAGCGATTTAAATGTTCATGAACGCACCAATCAGGTGAGAGACCTTTTAAATGTCATCAATGCATCAAAAGCTTTAAATACTCTAGCCAGTTAAAACTTCATGAACGCACTCACACAGGAGAGAGACCCTATAAATGTCATCAATGTACCAAAGCTTTTACACAGTCTTTTAAAAGTTCATAAACGCAGTCACACCGGAGAGAGACCCTATAAATGTCAGCAATGTACAAAAGCCTTTGCACGGTCTGACCATTTAAAAGTTCATAACCGCACTCACACAGGAGAGAGACCCTATAGATGTCACCAATGCACCAAAGCATTTACACAGTCTGGCGATTTAGAAGTTCATAAACGCACTCACACCGGAGAGAGACCCTATAAATGTAATCAATGCACCAAAGCCTTTACACATTCTAACAGTTTAAAACTTCATGAACGCACTCACACAGGAGAGAGACCCTATAAATGTCAGCAATGTACCAAAGCCTTTGCACAGTTTAACCATTTAGAAGTTCATAAACGCACACACACCAGAGAGAGAACCTATAAATGTCAGCAATGCACCAAAGCCTTTGCCCAGTATAACCATTTAAAGTTCATAAACGCATTCACACAGGAGAGAGACCTATAAATGTCAGCAATGAACCTTTGCACAGTCTAGCAATTTAAAACGTCATGAACGCACTCACACCGAAGAAAGACTATACAAATGTGATAATTGTAACAAAATATTTACACATGCTGAAATTTAAAGCTTCATGAACGCACACATACAAGCGAGAATAATAGCACTTTTTCAAATCATAACGAAATGAAATCTCCATTTAAGAAAGCACAACTAAAAGAATTACCCCAGTCGAATATCTCAGTCAGAAATCTGAATAAAATTAAAGGTGAGAAAGGATATTCATACCAAGTATACCAAAACAAATTTCCGATGAACAGTCAGATGACACACCAACAAGAAATTCATCAACGCACAAATACGACAGCAAGGCCCTTCAAATGTAATAAATGCAACAATAACTATACAGAGGCTGACGATTTAAAATATCATCAATGCACATATACAGAGTTTCCCCAGCAAAATATCCCAGTGATAAATCAGATGACAATGGATGGTGCGAATCGGAATCCATACGAAATATACCATAACAAATTTCCGATGAATAATCAGGTGTCATACCATCGAGAAATTCATTCGGAATATGAGGCAACACATTCAAAGCAGTCATATTTCAATATTCAATCATCTACATCGATAAATCCTGAACAACATTCATTCCCAGATGGAATAACCAATCAAAATATTGCTAATTATCCAAACTTATCGACACGGTTTAATGCAATTGACAAAGATAAATTTCGACACCAATTTATTTTACAGAATATTCAGTCAACTATTTCGCCTCTTGTCGTAAATGTACAAACACAAGGCGACGAAAATATTCCAACGTTGAACGAAAGGAAAGACACAAACCCTTTTAGTTTTAATGCAGAAAATGGAGAAAACTTCAACGTGTCAATGTCTAACACAGGAATATCAATTCTAAATAGATCAATAGAACATCCATCCGAAAGTGTAAGTTATTCAACGGGGAACATTCAACAATCTTTTCCTTTAATATCAAAAGTTACTAGAGAGGAGGAAATCAGCTTCGATAATTTCTCACGGGTTTCGTCAGAATTTGATGTATCCAGTGACATATTTAATCTTGATAGTCATCACTCTATGTATGAATACCTGAAATCGAATCCAATAAAAGATGCTTTACCAGAAACAAACATTACATCAATAGCTGATAACAAAGACGTCAACTCACAAATAAAAAACATCAGTTTGTTAAAAAATCCAAGTTTCTCGACACAGAAACAAGAAAGTTTTTCAACTGCTTCTAATGGATTAGAAAGAAACATTCCAATTGAAAATAATGTATTGGAGGCAATTCCATGGATTGGACAACCATAAGGTTTTTGGCAATATAAAGATATGTTCATCTTAAATTATGGAAGTATTTCCACTTGGACACTTCGAATAATCCTCATGATAGACGAAATGATGAAACATTACTTCAATATAGAACAAATGACCAAAGATACAAGGCTCAATACGACCCGTGTCAATATCACTTTATGCAAATAAAGAATTATATGGACAATTATAGGAAACGTATATTCCTATTCGCTACATTTAATATCCGAAAAGAATACATTTTTTGTGTTATCGTTCAGTGCCACTTAAAAGTTTTCTTCCCTATATTTTTGTAAATATTTTCTTGATTTCAACAATCGATTTTTTTATTCATCCTTCACAAAAATACCATTTTTATTTTACCTTTTCTGTAGAACCCATGTAATTTTAGAGGTAGACCCTGTGATGTAGTGGCTAACGTGATGAACTGCGACAACATAGTAAGCGACTTCGAACTCCAGTCACGCTATTATGTTCACTTTCGGCCAAATACCCTAAGGATCGGTATGAAACCCATTATCTATGGGATAAGGAGTACAACTACTGTTCTTCTACAAGGAGGCGTCAGCATTAAATAACCCATGAAGTTAGATATGTCATTAAACAAAGAAACCAAAATGAATCATAGCATTTTAATTTTTATTGAAAGAGTAAAAACTTTGAATAATTTTTAAGAATGCGAGTGAAATTTTATCCAATTTATAGTCAAACGTAATTTAATTTGCGGGTTGAGATTTCCCGTTTTTGATTATTTTCGTCGCATTTACCTTTTTTATTGCAATTTCTATTGCTCATGATTTTTATTTTTATCCTTAACATATTTTCCCTAGTTTTTTTACTATGATTCATGTGATTTTAATTTTCTTCTCTTTTGATAAAATTCGTTTGAAAAGCATTTTACCTTAAAATTCACCTCCAAATATTTTTCTTTTCTTTCTTTCACTTTTCATGTTTCTTTAAATTCTTTTTTAAACATCAAAGTAAAAAAAATTAAAAAAAAGGAAAAACGATACAGAAATAAAACAATTTTTGATTTCTCAAATAAAATATTTCAAATTCTAATTTATCGTATTTTCACATTTTCTGCATTCCCAAATTAATTCCTGATTTGAATATTTATTAGGAATTGACCTGGAGATAATACCAAAACTTGGATTCACGTGTTTGATATATTCAGTGCTATTGCGGCATGTGTTTGATGTCGATCTTAAAAGATAACTAAAACAATTTTGGAAGGAATTAGTATACGGTAATCCATTAAAAAATCTGTTGTGTAATTATAACTATTAAAGTAAATACGTAAATAAAATATTTTCATTGTACAATTTAATGCCCTGGAGTTTAAAAACAATGGACGTCCATATTTCACTTCAGATTTTATATCATTTTATTAGGGATCTGCTTTTTAAAAACAACATCCTATCTTCGAATAGATCTTATTAAATCATGATTTTTCTTTTTCTTATATTTCTTATTTTAACCGTGTTGCATCTATTCATTCTTTAAAGTAGAATATTAGGAACAAAAATTAGATCAAGTCCATTGGAAATAGCTGACTTTAGATATGCATTGGAAATCATTTATTTCGGAATGCATACACATGTGTACTGATAATTAAAAACGACGGTGAACTTAAAAACTTGTAATATAGTCCATTTTATTCCCCTAACTTATCTTAACGATATTCTCATTAAGAAATAGATAGCAAATAAATAAACAATTGAAAAATAGAGAAAAATATATTTATCAGCTAAAACCCTCATTAAAAAGTCTGTCTGATGATAAATCGATCGCTTTCCATTCCGGCTGGAGGTAGCCTGCTAATATCTAGCCTCACTGAAGAGACGTCATACATCGAAACACCTGCACTACAAAATCTTAGTGAATGAGGAGGTATCCTTCTTCTGCAAAGAAGTCGCTGACGCTATATGTATACGTGCACAGACCCACATACACACACATACACACCCGTATATATATATATATATATATATATATATATATATATATATATGGGGGATAACATTGTGGGAGAACGTATTTAATTATGGTGACTTCTTTCATTGTTACGCTATGTGTATTTTTTCAAGTCTAAGTGGTGCAGTCATACAGTAGTAATTATACGGTTACAGCTTGCAAGAATTCACATTTTATTCTATCAGAGAATTAATGTTTCCATATGATCGATAATTTGTCAATAGCAGTCCATGTCTTTTCTATACATATATTGACATCACTTCCGTAGATGGGATATTGCTACCTCGGTATGTGAACATACTAATTTCACATGCTTACCATATAATGAGTTGATGGCTCCATCTTGTTTAAAACGCATGAACTATGTTGTATCTGACTTCACGTAGACGCCGAAACCACTTGCAGTCTGCTCAAGCGTGGGTAGGATTATTTCCGAAAGTTGCTATATCATCCGCCTTTCTTTCTTCTTTCTCTTTTTTAGTGATCTTTTATATTTAATAATAATAATTGTTGTACTTTATCTACACTTATTAGAAATAGAAATCATTGTAATATATTTCATTGCAAGACTCCAACGAGAATATCCAAGAAATTAGTGTCAGTATTGTTTGAGAGATCCATCGATTTTTTCTATGTATTTACCTAACCCTCAACATGATGCGACACAAGGTCAAATTGTAAGAGGATTTTAAACGGTTTTTCTTCAGGGTTTTCTTTCCCGACTCTGGTTGCCATACAACGTGTATGCCCTACTATTATTCATCGTTGGTGGGAGGGGTAGTTTGATGCATACCCCCTAAGTGTTTTATCGCTATGTAAAATGTCAATAGCATATATATATATTAGAGAGAGAGAGAGAGAGGGGGGGGGGCAATCAGACAGACAGAGACTAGGAGAGAGTCCATGTAAATCTAAACAATTTTAACAACCAAATATGCAGTTTGTGCTTTCTATCTTTCACACATTACTCGAGTGAAATATTCGTCTTTGTAAAACACACAAAAATAATTGAATGGACGCAATATTTTTGACATTAAGATTAAATAAACGATATAATGTTACAAAATGTTTATAATAAAAAATCAGAATATTTCTCAAGTAAAACATCTCGAATTTTTAAAAACCTAATGCAATATTCTACACCTACAAAAGATAAGTTTAAGGAACGAACTCGCATAATGAAATATTCTACATCAATATTCTTAAATCTTCTGAATGTTTTCCTATTTTTGACGCTTCAAAAAGTAAGAGTACAGAACGATCCCACGATCTCTTGTTTACAGGATATTTGTACTTTTTCTTTCTTTGCAGAGAATTATTTTCCGTCGTAAGATTTATTAAAAAATAAATAGACGCAAGACTTGAATATTATCTTGCCCCTCTTATAATTTAGCCTGAGTAATATTCTGTATTTTATTTCATTAATTATAACTATATTTCAGAATTATATTAAATTGATTCATTCTCTGAAAATAATCATTAGCTGAGTGCACAGAAAAAGGTGAGTTACGTGTAATCAATATCTTGTATATTATTATTTATATTTGAAGGTAATTACAATGCGTATAAAATAGAATAAAATATTGTCCAATGTCTAATCAATTTCGAAGTATCTTCATCTGCTTTTGAAATGGACACGGTTTTGTGTGTTTCTTGTTTTAGACTTTATAAACAAGCGTCGCGTGGGTTGTTAAAACGCCACACGGAAGAGACGTGATTTCCGATGTTCAATCAATTTCAATTTCATTCTTTGGTTGATTGGATATTACGGTATGTCAATCCTTAGTGGGTTATTTTATGCTGAAGACTTTTTTTTAATCATTCGTGTTGGGTATTCAATTTATTTTTTAAACTCATCTTTTTTAAACACATTTTAACTTATTTTTAATTTATTTAACACATAGATTGCATATATATATGATAGAAGGGGTTGGGGCTGCCATAAGGGCAATAAAATCGGGACAATCATATGGGGGCTAGGATTTGATGTGACCAACTGATTGATTGGTGGGTATCTCTTCGACCATAGAGTCCATTACTCTCGTGTCCAATCTGATCTGGAGCGATAGACCTTGTTAGGGTCCCATCTATGGGTTAAATAGATCAAAATGATTTTTTTAAATGTGTTTGAAAAAAAATATCCAACAAGAATAAATAAAAATAGGTACTGCCAATTACTTCACCCACTTTCATTTTACGTAAAGTTACGTGTAATCAATATCTTGTGTATGTTTAAAGTTGTATTTGTCTTCTTATCTTATTATAATGGAGATTGTGTGTTTTTTGTCTGTAACCGAAACTATATTACTACTCAATCACAATTCCCTTAATTATTTACATCACATTTCCATGATTTATTCTTTAAACCTCAGTTATAATATAATTGTTTTTACATTATTAATACTGTTGACCATGTCTACGTACTAATAACATGC
This sequence comes from Doryteuthis pealeii, assembly GCA_023376005.1. Classification (NCBI taxonomy): domain Eukaryota; kingdom Metazoa; phylum Mollusca; class Cephalopoda; order Myopsida; family Loliginidae; genus Doryteuthis; species Doryteuthis pealeii. Next base: position 88,385,852 of record CM042151.1, read on the forward strand.
AATTATATTTATATATACAACAAAATAGTGGTTTAGAGTGTGAACGGGAAGGCTAATTTGCATATTGATATTAAAAGTTTGATTTTAATAAATATATGCTTAATATTATTGATTTCTAATTGTTTGGTTTTATCTTAATGAATATAAGCAAAAATCTCGGGGATAAATCTTAAAAGAAATCCCTGAACAAGAAGAATAACTGTAATATTATTCTTTACTTCCTATTTTAACTAAATAGTTAAATTAAGAAAATTTACCAATGAAAGACGGAGTAACGGAAAATGATGGAAGAGTTAGTTTCAAAGTTGTTCTATTTTTGAATCATACCCCCTCTGTTCCAAATCTTTTATCTGCATTCTTAGTCAGTTTCATTAGCCTTTCTAATTTAATATGATATTTTATTATATTAAAACTTAAATACTTGCACCCGGAGGGTGCATATATTTGCTAGTATATATAATTTAGTTACATTTTAATTATCATGTTCATCAATATTCTTAAATTTTCTAAGTATTTTCAAGGTTTGGACTCTGCAAAACGTAAGAGTAAGGCACGAACTCACGTACCTTAGTTTATCAGATATTTTCACCTTTTTATCAATTGCAGGAATTTCATTTTCGTAATAAGATTTATTAACGTAAGACTTGGATAATAAACGTAAGACTTGGATAATATCTCGGAAAGTATCTTACTCCCCTAACATTTAGTTAGTGAAATATTCTGTATATTATTTTACTAGCATATATTTCAGAATTATATCAAATTGATCAATTCTCTGAAAATAACCATTAGCTGTATGCAAAGAAAAAGGTGAGTTCTATGTAATCTATCTTTTTATATATTTTAAGTTGTATTTTTCTTGATATATTAAGAATATACGATTATAAGTTAAATAACACAGTTTAATTTTAATGTTAATTTCCTGGTTAACAATGTATTGTATATTACATTTCGTTAAGCGATTGACGGTTTAAATATTACATGTTATAATTATGATGTTCTTGTTAGTTTCAGTTTGATAGGATTTTGTCCATTTAATAGAATATTTTTCTACCGTCTGTTCATTTGGGAGGAATGACTTTATATCTTGAAAGTTCCATTTTTACTTTAGGAACAAATTTGAATGAAATTTTGTATTGTAGTTTGCCCGGTGTTCGACAGTTTTAATATCACATGTTTATTATTATTGTTAATTTTAGTTTGATACGTTATGATTATTTCATAAAATTCTATTTTTATTTTAGGAAAGACTTTAAATGAAAGTTTACGATTTTAAATAGATGAGGTAAATTTCTTTAAATATTTTCTTTACTGAAGTAAATCCCTTCATCAAATTTAACCTTTTTTGAAATCTACAACATTTAATTAAATTCTCCGTAGAATCGAGACGGACTTTTGATATTCCGACCATTGTTTAAACATGGGTGAGTTAAGTTAGTAAAACTAATAGAATAATCCTCACTGTCAGTAACACATTATCAGTGACTAACAAACATTAAAATAAATGGATTCCTACATATCAAATGTAATCGATAATAAAATAAGATTTTTCTCAATATTACACATTGACCTTTGAAATAATATTATAATGAATTTTATCCCTCTCTTTACTAATTAGCAACTAGTAAAGAAATTATTCTTTTAATTGTATTTTTGTAAAGTTGTTAATAGAAAAGTTAGAATGTATCATAATTCATTTAAAAAAATATTTTTTAGAAACTTTTAGAAATTGTGCATAATATCGTTGAGGGGGTGTGCATTTAGCTTTCTATAACGACTGTTGAAATTTACATTCATAACATCTTTTGTATAGTAAATAACTCTTATGCGTTATAATTTGATTGGTAAGCTAAATATATTTATAAAATACTTTGTATTTACTGAACAATCTGAAATATTTTAACGTGGTTTTGGCAATGTCGGATTTATTTGAATGATCCCCAAGAAGAACTTGAATGAAAATTTCCGATTTTAAAAAGACGAGCTAAATTTTATTGAAATATTCTCTTAAGTGAAATTAATCATTTTATCATATTCAACCTTCCGGAAATCTCTTACACAAAATCAAATTCTCCGTATAATACATATCGTGTTTTGGTAGTTTGACCAAGGTTTATACACGGATGATTTAAACTGATAAAACCAATAAACCATAAACAATTAATTCCTCATTAATATCAATATATGTAATATTATAATATATATTATATATAATATAATATCAATATCAATAACATATGATCAGTGATTATCAAACATTAAAATGCGTTATAATTTAATTGGTAAGCAAAATATAATTATAAAATACTTTGTATTTATTGAACTATGTGAAATACAAGTGTGGCTTTAAAAATGGCGGATTCATTTGAAAGAAAATAATAAAGCAATAAAAGTTTTTGACATGTTATCAATTAAATTAGTTCATTATGATATCTGATTGATTCAATTGTTCCCACTTATTGATTTATACTGACTCGTGTCCACGTCTTGATTGATTCGATCGTCTTAACTTCGTTACATTTTCAAGTGTCTCTTGTAGTAAGTCAATTTCTGGAAATGTCGAACAAACCTTTTTATTAAAACCATGTCGGTAAATTTTTTCTATTCTGATATCCATACAAGAGAACATCTATTCTTTTTAGTTACTTAGTCCTTGGGATATTGCCTGTCTGTCTCTTACATTAAACCTCTAATAAAATCAGTTGATGTAATTTTTCATTCTTAAATCTGATATTCTTTCTTAGTTAAATAAAAGTTTTCATATAGTGTTCAGGTTTTTACTTGACAGGAACTCTTCAAATGTTTCTTAGCTGAAAAACTAAATTTAATTACAATATGAGTCAGGTTTTTTTTTTCCTTTAAAATATAAACGTAATTATTTTTCAAATGAGCAAATAATCCTTTTCAGCAAATAATGAATGAATAAAATTTCCATAAAAACCCCCCCCCTAAAAAAAAAAATCAGCTAGAATATCTGAGGATATTTTAATAAAAAGAAGGAATACTTTTTTTCCCTTTGAGTCGTAAAATATTTAAAAATATATATTGACTCGGATCGGAATATTGATTATTTTTAATTGAAATGTCAAAATTTATTAAAATGTTAATCATAAAAAATGTCGATTTTAATATTTAACAGGATATTTCTATTACAGAAAAACCCGCAAAACGTTTTAAATTGAAAGATGAGTGAAGAAATATTATACATGGTAATAATATTTAAGGTAGAAAAAAAATTATTAAAGGTAATTTAGCAAGTGAACGAAAATTATGAAATACTTTTTCAATAAAATTCTATAGAATACTTTATTCAGTTTTAAATAAACAAGTAATGAATATAAATATTTTATGGAGGAAAATTCTTGTTTTAATTACTTACAGTCGGGTTTATGCCTTAGCAATTAAAAAAAAAAGTATTCAATTGGAGTTCACGCTATCATTTAACATAATCTTTAGGTCCTAGATACTTTAATGTGCCAAAAGATTACGTTTTAAAAGTAAAATATTTGTTTGGTCCTGTTCGTACTCGTATGAGCAAGGAGAATTTTGTTTTCATCAAGATTTGTGGGCGTGTCTAAAGCTGATATCATAGTCTGTACTCGACCGACTGGCAGTTGATCGTACCAAAAAGTATTACCCGTCCTAGATACTTTAATGTGCCAAATTATCATATATCTCACAGAGGACTAGTGTTACTTTAGGTATTTCAATATCATAGAAGAATGACAAGAGAACTGGATATATAGCGTGTTTTATTGCATAGTCACCTTACAAGGTAATGTGTGTCTCCTTCATCCAAGAGCTAGCACAGTAAGTTCCATAAAAGTACATAAAATGGATTGAAGGTTAGCGTCTACAAGTATAACTAGTGTCTTTTCTCATTCTAAACTCTTCACCCTTCACATTTGGAGTAATATTTCTTCGAAATTTTAAGAAAATTTAATCAATTTAGCTTATATACTAGGCCTGTGCAAAACGCACACTTTCGAAATGTCCGCGTAATTGTTAAAATATTTTAAAACGTCAATAAAAATGGAAAATTAACTTTTTGATAATTTCTTTTACGTTCAATATAAAGAACAATTCCAAGTTTATATGTTATAAAAAAGAAAAAACAAATTCCTCTTACATAAAACCTAAATTTTTGCATTTTAAAGTAAATTCTCGTAAATTCCTGTAAATTCTTAATCTTTGTTGAAATAGTTATCGCATCTTGACGTGTGCACTATTTTCTATGGGCGATCGAAGTATAATAATTTCAAGCAAAAACAAATTACTAATTTAGCATTTCTCAGGATTTAACTTATGTACCTCAACAACCCAGCACTGCAACAACAACAATAACAACAACTAAGAGTTTTCCTCAAAAACCAGAGCAGATATTATTTCCATTAGATCCATCCATTAATAAATGACGACAATTTGTAATTCAAACATTATGTTAAAAAATTTAAAAAATAAAACCGAAATATGTTATGCCATTATTTTTAGCTAGATATTTTTTATACAATATTTTCTTTGATTAATAAATACGATTTTGATATCCACTAAACAAAAGTATTTATTTTATATTTTATAATTTTTAAAAAAATCTCTGAAAAAAAATAAACAAGTAGACAATAGAAACTTTTAATATAAAATTCTTTAGAAAATAATCTAACAATTTAGAAAAAAAAAGATATATATTTTTCTTATTTACGAGATTTAAGTTTCAATGTTTAAGATGCCCTATTATCAAAACCGAATTAGTAGCGATTTAGTTTTTTTACATATGTTCCGTCATTAAATCATCTTTCCAAAAATGTAAAAATCATTTATATCAAAAAAAAAAAAAAAAAAATTACTAAGATCTTTGTACGGGGATCAATGCGCGAAACAAAAACTAACGAAAAAAAATTAATAGCCTTTTCAATTTAGTAAACATTTATTCACAATAAAACTTCCTTTTTATTACTTCATATGCTGAAAGTTTTATTAAATTGGATAGTTTATTTTATATGATTTTTAGAAGAATTTCCTGTGATGACCCTTTTTTAGAGCCAGCGAGAAAATGCACATGCCTATTATATACGTAACATCTCACTTCAACCCATTGGAATGTAATTTTCTAGTGGAGGATATAGCGACTATCATTATGAATGGTTAAATTAGATAATATATGTATAAGGGGGAAGTACGGATTATGTGTTGACGGTCACGATATCATATAATGTATTTTATTCACGCTTGAATGTGCTAAATTAATAAAACCAACACAATAATTAATATCAGTAACGCATGATCAGTGACTATCACACATTAGAATAAAATATATTAACATATCAAATGTAATCTTGGCAATTTTAAGAAAACCTATTCAACTAGGTCATAGTTTCATTTGATATATTCTTTGGTGATCGCGTTATTTACTGTTCAAAATTTTCATGATTATTACTGGACACTATGCTAAGCTTTTCAAAATTTTACAAACAAAAAGAAACAGCATATTCTTAATTACCTAACGTATCAAAAAGTCTTCCATCTATACGGTGGTTAATTTTTATGCATATTAAAAAACCCCAATAAAGTATGATTTTAAATTAAAACGAAAAAAATAGTTAATTCAAAAAAAGATGTCAACTTCGATATCAAACTAATGCCCACTAATTGTTTTGGCGTTTCAAATTCGGAAAGAAATACAATTTTGTTTTGGTAATTTAATCTTCATTGTTTTCCTGAATAATTCGAAATAATGTATTTATTATCTTTTAATTTTATTGTTTGTTTGCAGATTCATCATCAGGAAAATATATCTCACGAGTCGTTTCACTGTAGATGATCTTGGTTATTAAATCGTAGAAAAATATTTACCGATTTCTATCGTCAATGGATTTGGTGTACTTACAGATTGTATAGCAGGATGCATGAGATTTTGTTGAATGGAAAAAACAGAATTATTATGGAATGGATTCGAAGCAAAATATTGTAAATCAACACAAGCTTAGTATTATTGGACGCACACAGGGGACAATTGATCAAATTCGGTGAATGTGTTGAAGTTTTATTTTCAAAGAAATCTTCCAGATGAAAATACGCGAATATATAGGAGATATGGCATTTGTATGCGGTATATGTAACAAAGCTGTCGCATCCAAATATAATTTACGAAATCATATGCGCATACATAGTGGAGAGAGGCCCTTTAAATGTCAGCAATGCACCAAAGCCTTTACACAGTCTGGCCATTTAAAACGTCATGAACGTACTCACACTGGAGAGAGGCCATTCAAATGCCAACAATGCCAACAATGCCCCAAAACCTTTACACAATCGAGCAATTTAAAAGTTCATGAACGCACGCACACAGGAGAGAGACCCTTCAAATGTGAGCAATACACCAAAGCCTTTAAATGGCCTATCAGTTTAAAACTTCATGAACGCACTCACACAGAAGAGAGACACTACAATTGTGATAAATGTAACAAAACTTTTAAACGTGCTGATTATTTAAAGCGTCATGAATGCACACATACAAGCGAGAATATCACTTCCTTAAATAACAACGGAATAAAACGTCCATTTAAAAATTCACAACTAGAAGAATTTCTCCAGCCAAACATCTCAACCAGTAATCTGATTAAAATTGAAGGTGAGAACGGATATCCATACCAAGTATACCAAAACAAATTTCCAATGAACAATCAGATGTCATACCATCGAGAAATTAATTCTTGGAAATGCAATTTGATAAGTCATCAACGCACACATATAGGAGAGAAACCCTTTAAATATGATAAATGCAACAAAGACTATACATGGGCTGACTATTTAAAATATCATCCATGCACACGTACAGAATTTCCTATGCCATATATCCCATCCAGAAGTCTGAGTACAATTGAAGCTATGAATCGATATCCATACCAACCATACCATAACAAATTCCCGATGAATAATCAGATGTCATATCATCGAGAAATTCATTCGGAATTTGAGGCAATTCATTCAAAGCAGTCATCTCCCAATATTCAATCATCAACATCGATACATCCTGAACAACATTTATTCCAAGATGAAATAACCAATCAAAATGTTGCTAATTATCCAAACTTATCGACACGATTTAATGCAATTGACCAAGATACATTTCCATACCAGTCTATTTCACAGAATATTCAATCAACTATTTCACCTCTAGACATAAATGTACAAACACAAGGCAGCAAAAATATTCCAACCTTGAATGAAAGACAAGACACAAACTTTATTAGCTGTAATGCAGAAAATGGACAAAACGTGTCAATGCCAAAGACAGGAGTATCAATTCTGAACGAAAGTGTAAGTTATTCAGCAGGGAACATCGAAAAATCTTCTCCTTTAATATCAAAAGTTAGTGAAAATATGCAAATCAGCTTCGATAATTTCTCACAGGTTTCCTCGGAATTTGAGATATCCAATGAGATATCTAGTCGTAATACTCATCATTCAATGCATGAATACCAGATATCGAACCCAATCGACGAATATTTACCAAAAACAAACACTACATCAATAAGTGATAACAAAGACGTGAACTCACAAATGCAAAACATCTGTTTCGTACAAAATACTTATCATCAAGACTGTCTAAGTTTCGCGACACAAAAACAAGATATTTTCTCAGCTGCTCCTAGTAGATTAGGAACAGATATTTCAATTGAAAATAATGTATTGGAGGCAATTCCATGGATTGAACAATCATAAAATATAAAAAGATATTTTCATCGTAAATTACGGATTTATTTTCACTGAAACAGATCGAATAATCCAAATGATAGACGAAATGATGAAACATAACTTCAGTATAGAACAAATGACCAAAACTACTCGATGAATACAAATCTAATTTATGTAAAGAAATTACAAATCCATAGAGGCCAGTGATAACACCAATTCATGAAAATAAAAACAAATGACCAAAACTACTCGATGAATACAAATCTAATTTATGTAAAGAAATTACAAATCCATAGAGGCCAGTGATAACACCAATTCATGAAAATAAAAACAAATGACCAAAACTACTCGATGAATACAAATCTAATTTATGTAAAGAAATTACAAATCCATAGAGGCCAGTGATAACACCAATTCATGAAAATAAAAACAAATGACCAAAACTACTCGATGAATACAAATCTAATTTATGTAAAGAAATTACAAATCCATAGAGGCCAGTGATAACACCAATTCATGAAAATAAAAAACAAATGACCAAAACTACTCGATGAATACAAATCTAAATTAAAGAAATTACAAATCCATAGAGGCCAGTGATAACACCAATTCATGAAAATAAAACAAATGACCAAAACTACTCGATGAATACAAATCTAATTTATGTAAAGAAATTACAAATCCATAGAGGCCAGTGATAACACCAATTCATGAAAATAAAAACAAATGACCAAAACTACTCGATGAATACAAATCTAATTATGTAAAGAAATTACAAATCCATAGAGGCCAGTGATAACACCAATTCATGAAAATAAAAACAAATGACCAAAACTACTCGATGAATACAAATCTAATTTATGTAAAGAAATTACAAATCCATAGAGGCCAGTGATAACACCAATTCATGAAAAAAAACAAATGACCAAAACTACTCGATGAATACAAATCTAATTTATGTAAAGAAATTACAAATCCATAGAGGCCAGTGATAACACCAATTCATGAAAATAAAAACAAATGACCAAAACTACTCGATGAATACAAATCTAATTTATGTAAAGAAATTACAAATCCATAGAGGCCAGTGATAACACCAATTCATGAAAATAAAAACAAATGACCAAAACTACTCGATGAATACAAATCTAATTTATGTAAAGAAATTACAAATCCTTAGAGGCCAGTGATAACACCAATTCATGAAAATAAAAACAAATGACCAAAACTACTCGATGAATACAAATCTAATTTATGTAAAGAAATTACAAATCCATAGAGGCCAGTGATAACACCAATTCATGAAAATAAAAACAAATGACCAAAACTACTCGATGAATACAAATCTAATTTATGTAAAGAAATTACAAATCCATAGAGGCCAGTGATAACACCAATTCATGAAAATAAAAACAAATGACCAAAACTACTCGATGAATACAAATCTAATTTATGTAAAGAAATTACAAATCCATAGGCCAGTGATAACACCAATTCATGAAAATAAAACAAATGACCAAAACTACTCGATGAATACAAATCTAATTTATGTAAAGAAATTACAAATCCATAGAGGCCAGTGATAACACCAATTCATGAAAATAAAAACAAATGACCAAAACTACTCGATGAATACAAATCTAATTTATGTAAAGAAATTACAAATCCATAGAGGCCAGTGATAACACCAATTCATGAAAATAAAAACAAATGACCAAAACTACTCGATGAATACAAATCTAATTTATGTAAAGAAATTACAAATCCATAGAGGCCAGTGATAACACCAATTCATGAAAATAAAAACAAATGACCAAAACTACTCGATGAATACAAATCTAATTTATGTAAAGAAATTACAAATCCATAGAGGCCAGTGATAACACCAATTCATGAAAATAAAAACAAATGACCAAAACTACTCGGTGAATACAAATCTAATTTATGTAAAGAAATTACAAATCCATAGAGGCCAGTGATAACACCAATTCATGAAAATAAAAACAAATGACCAAAACTACTCGATGAATACAAATCTAATTTATGTAAAGAAATTACAAATCCATAGAGGCCAGTGATAACACCAATTCATGAAAATAAAACAAATGACCAAACTACTCGATGAATACAAATCTAATTTATGTAAAGAAATTACAAATCCATAGAGGCCAGTGATAACACCAATTCATGAAAATAAAAACAAATGACCAAAACTACTCGGTGAATACAAATCTAATTTATGTAAAGAAATTACAAATCCATAGAGGCCAGTGATAACACCAATTCATGAAAATAAAAACAAATGACCAAAACTACTCGATGAATACAAATCTAATTTATGTAAAGAAATTACAAATCCATAGATGCCAGTGATAACACCAATTCATGAAAATAAAAACAAATGACCAAAACTACTCGATGAATACAAATCTAATTTATGTAAAGAAATTACAAATCCATAGAGGCCAGTGATAACACCAATTCATGAAAATAAAAACAAATGACCAAAACTACTCGATGAATACAAATCTAATTTATGTAAATAAAAATCTCAATTTATGCAAATAAAAAAAAAAAACTATACAGACAATCGAAACATATATGTTTCTTTTTGCTACAAGTAAAATCTGAAGATAATATATTTTTGTGTTCTATTTTGGCACTTCAGCATTTTGATTTTTTTTTTGTAAATATTTTGTCGATTTCTTTTTATCAGCAATCGGTTTTATTTTCATTTTTCACAAACTTATCCTATAAATTAATGTAATCCTCGTAGTGTAGTGGTTAACGTGATGGACTACAACAACGTATTAAGCGAGTTCAAACTTCAATCTCGCTATTAAGTTCACATTCGGACAAATAACATAAGGAAAGTTATGACCCCCCTCTTCCACCATTTAATTTATCCTTTGTCTTTTTACTGTGATTCATGTAATTTTTATTTATTTCTCTTTTAATAAAACTCACTTGAAAATACGTTAACCTTAAAATTCACCTCCTAAATATTCTATTGTACTTTCTTTCACTTTTCATGTGTAAATAAATTGTTTTTAAACCCAACAGGAAGATAAATGATAAAAAAAGGAAAAAATGATTCAGAAATGTAACTATTTTTAATTTCTCAAACAAAGTAAACTTTCTAATTTATCGTATTTTCAGGTTTTCTGCATTCTCAGATTAAGCACAGGTTGAATATTTATTATTATTTGTAATAATACAAAAACTTAGATTCACGGACTGGATGCATTTAGTGCTATTGTGAGATGTGTTTAATGAGGATATTAAAAGCTAACCAAAACAATTTTGGTAGGAATTAGTGTACGGTAATACCGCCAAAAATCCCTTGTGTAATTATGGCTATTTTATTAAAGTAAATACGTACATGAAATCATTTCATGTATAAATTAATGTCCTGGAATAAAAAAATGGACAGTCACCCCCTCCAAATAATTGACTCGGGTCGAAGCATTGATTATTTTTGATTAATTAAATGTTATGAAATGTTAAACATAGAATATATATATATATATATATATATATATATATAAAATTAGAGTAAAATAAAAAAAAAATAAAATAAAAGCTAAGTATATGAATTTTTCTATGTGACCGTTTTTATTTTGAATTCAACATAGCTACTTTGTTGCAATATTCACCGGGAGATAACCAGACAATATTGGATACATATACATGCATAGGGGTTCAAACATTCATTCTCAAAAATAAGAAATTACAGTTATTCCCCCATTTCATTCATAACATAAAGAAAAAAGAAAGGATGAGAAAGAAAAAAGAGAAGAAGAGGAAAAAAAAATATAACCATACAAAAAAAGACTGAAGCACGTACATTTCTGATAACCATCTCTGAAGATAAAGTTCTACTTTGAAATCGATAAGACAAAAATAACATCTTTTTGTTTTTTATTTTTTATATGCCTTGTAATTGCCTTCAAATCATATATATATATATATATATGTGTGTGTGTGTGTGTGTGTGCGTAACAAGATTTAAACTTGACGGACAGATTTGTTTTTTCAGTTGTTTCTCTATTTCAATTCCAAATCCCATTCCCGTATCTTGACCGAAGAGTTTCATAGTTTGTATTAGGATTTGTATTTCTTTTCCATTTTTGGCAAAAACCTTAATATCATCTATGCACCTGAGGTGACTTTATCTGCAACTTTGTAAATATGTTGTCAATGTAGTAAATATTTAGTCTTTTTAGTATATAATTTAATGCAGCATTACAATGCCAAATACTAATAACGATGATGGGTCTTACTGGAAGATGCCTCTTTCAATTGTTACCTCTATTAAGATTTGATCTGAAATTGAAATATTTTCAGACATTCTGCTATTCATGATTGCAGGATAATTTCATATGCTTTTATCAGTCTATGTCATAACCCCATATGACTTCTTTTGACCGAGAGACTCTTCTAATGAAGCCGATTGATCACATTTGACCTAGGGACCGTTCCAATGCCCATCGATTACCCCCTTTGACCTAGGGATCGTTCAAATAACCCTTTTGACCTAAAGACCCTTCCGATGAACCCCGATAATCCCATTTGACCAAGAGACCGTTCCAATGACCCCATTTGACGTAGAGACCGTTCCAATGATCCCATTTTACATAGAGACCGTTCAAATGACCCTCGATGACCCCATATAACCTAGACACCGTTCAAATGACCCCCTTTGACCGAGAGACCGTTCCAATGACTCCATTGACCTAGACAAGAGATCCCCATTAACGTCATTTGACCTAGAGACCGAACAAATGACCCCCGTAACACCATTTGACCTAGACCATTCAAATGACCTTCGATTAACCCGATGACCCCACTTGATGACCCAATTTGACCTACAGACAGTTTAAATGACACCCTTTGATTGGAATTGTCTAAGGTCAAATGCGGTCATCGGGGGTTTTGATGACCCATTTGACTTAGAGACCGTTCCAATGACTCATTTAACCTAGAGACGTTTCCGATGACCCCATATGACCTAGATACCATTCTAATGACCCCGATGACACCATTTTGACATAGCAACCATTCCAATGATCCCCTTTGACCTAAAAACCATTCCAATGACCCCTTTGACAGTCATTTAAATAACCCTCTTTGACCTTTGATGACCCCATTTGACCTAGAGCGTTTAAATGACCTTTGAGGACCCCGATGACCCCATTAGACCTAGAGACCGTTTAATGACCACCTTTGACCTAAAAAACCGTTCGCATGACCCCATTTGACCTAGAACGTTCAAATGACCTTGGATGACCCCATTTGACCTAGAGACCGTTTAATGACCACCTTTGACCTAAAAACCGTTCGCATGACCCCATTTGACCTAGAACGTTCAAATGACCTTGGATGACCCCATTTGACCATGAGCGTTCAAATGACATTCGCTGACCTCATTAGACCTAGAGACCGATCCCATGACCCCATATGACCTAGATACCATTGATGAACCCAATGACACCATTTGACCTAGCTACCGTTTGACCGTCATTTCTTTGACCTTCGATGACCCCCGATGACCCTCTTTGATCTAGAGACAGTCAAAGGGGCTGTCTAGGTCAAAGGGGTCAAATGACCTTCGATGACCCCGATGACCTTCGATAACCCCAATTTGACCCAAAGAATCTTTCAAAATGATCCCGTTTGACCGAGAGACTGTTCCAATGAGCCCCTTTTGACCTAGAGACCGTTCACATGACCCCATTTGACATAGAATGTTAAATGACCTTCGATGACCCCGACGACACATTAAACCATGAGACAGTTGAAATGACCTAGACAGTTGAAATGACCTTTGATGACACCGTTTGACCTAGAGACGTTTCCAATGACCTCTTTGACCTAGACGGTTTTGATGACCCACATTTGACTTAGAGACCGTTCCAATGACGCTATTTGACGTATAGACAGTGTCAATGATCCCCTTTGACCTAAAGACCGTTCAAAATTACCCCATTTGACCTAAAACGTTTAAATGATTTTTGATGACCCCGATAACTTTCGATGAACCTGACTTCAAATGACCTAGACAAGTTCCAGGGACCCCCAATGACGCCATTTTGACCTAAGACCTTCGATGACCCTGATGGCCCCTGATGACCCCATTTGACCTATAGATCGGGGCCATCAAAGGTCTTTTCAACAATCTAGGTCAAGTGGGGTCATCGGGGTTATTTGAACATAGCCCCGATGACCCCACTTTACCTAGATTGTTGAAATGACCCCATTTGACCTAGAGACCGTTCTAATGACACCTTTGATCTAGAGACGGTTTTGATGACCCAATTTGACTTAGAGACCGTTCCAAGAGACCCACAATAACGCTATTTGACCTAGAGACCTTTCAAATGACCCCCGATGACCCCATTTGACCTAGACCGTTCAAATGACCGATTCCCCCATGACCTCCCAATGCCATTTGGCCTAGAGATCATTCCAATGACCCCGATGATGCCATTTGACCTAGAGACCTTATAATGATCCTGCTGACCCCATTTTACCTAGAGACCGTTCAAATGACTACCGATGACCCCATTTGACCTAGATACTGTTTCAATTACCCCGATGAACCCATTTGATACTAGAGACCGTTCAAATGACCCCGGATGACCACATTTAACCCAGAGACTGTTCCATTGACCCTCGATGACCCTATTTTACCTAGAGACTTTTCAAGTGAACCCCAATGACCCATTTATCCTAGAAACCGTTCCAATTATCACATTTAACCAAGATACCGTTACAATGGTCCAAGATGGCCATATTTGACCTAGAAACCGTTCCGATGATCCCGGATTACCCCATTTGACATAGAGAAAGTTTCAATGACCCCCCGATGACCGTTGCAATTACTCCTATGACCTAGAGACCGATTTAGTATGATTTTTCAGTAAGGGGGGATAACGTCTATTATCATGGCTGATGAATTAAATAACATATGTATATGGGATGGTGAAAAAGTATTTATTCAGGATTATATCATTGGATTAATTCTTTGATACCTGTATGCACAAACTTATCAAATACGTCTAAGAGCACTGTCGTTGGCATTGCATTCATTGAAGACTAAATAGTTCTTGTACCCCTGAAGTTTCAGCACCTCCTGTGACTGTGAAGTCCGGTGCATTAGTGTTACGTTAATTATTCTATTATTATAAAACAAAAAAGATAAGATAGCTGGGTATGTAACTAATATCTAGCCACGCTGAATAGACATGATACGCCAAAACACGTTGTGCATGGGTGACTATATATATATATATATATATATATATATATATATATATATATAAGGAGGTTTGGTGTCTACGTGTCGACGTACACCTCCGAAATAAGATGCCACTCAGATTCAAAATCTTGCATATACCTTAATATCCTTCTAACTAAGAAACACACCACATTTAGTAATTGATTTTTACTGATTAACGAATATAATTTATTAATTAAACCAAAAGCATCCGAGTTGCTCGCTGCCTGCTTTATTATTATACCAGCAGTTTAGTTTTAGTTTTATTTCAGTGAACAAAATCGAAGTCCAAGCAGTTTGCTCGGAATTTCTCGAGTATTTATGGTCCAATCCTTAAAATATTTATTTGGTTCGAAAATAAATAGAATAATCTTTCTAAGTATGTAAATTGTGTGTGTGTTTTTATTCATTGAATTATTTTTTACAGCTATAATCATTATAACTAAAATCTTTTTTGAAAGAAACTATTCATGAAATTAACATTATTAGATAAATACGCGAAATCTTCCACTTAGGTAATGTTTAGTTATTAGCTTATTTGTTCCTTTTCGCGGTAAAAGAAATAAATAAATTTTTGGTAGATGGTAATTTGCCAGAGCAATATGGTCGGTATAATTATATGGGTTCTAGGGCTTGACGGCACCAGCTGAGTGATCAGGATGGGGGGCCTTTTTGACCGACCGTCTAACCCAAGTCAGGGATTGCTCAACCACCAGGATTCCGTCCATAAACATCAAGGTTCGCCACCTATGGCTGATGTTCCTAAATCTTTTTATAGCCCGGTCATGGACCGGGTACTTTTTGCTAGTATGTATATATATATATATATATATATATATATATATATATATATATATATATATTTCATATTATCAACCAAAGCCTGAAGAAGATACCAGAAGATCTGAAACACGTGTTGCACATGTAAAACAAAAAGAATAAAAAAAATTTTCTGAGAACAAAATACATTTTGCGGACCTTCCTTTTTTATAATATATATATATATATATATGCACCACAACATTGTAGTGAATTGAGGAGACATCCTTCTTCTGCAAAGAAGTTGCTGTCACTATATGTATGCACACGCGTATATATATATATATATATATATATTTATATATATATATATATATATATATATATAAGTGTATATAGGCAGCATTTTTTTCTTTTATACAGGTTTCGTTGAATTGAACAGACAATTCCTGTCTGACAAGTCTTTCATTGATCCGTTCTAATCTTCGGGCCATCCTTCTGGTGTCAGGGTGGAACTGGTATACCACTCCACCGAATGTTTCAACACTAGCGCTTTCGGCAATACACTTTGCCATCCTCAGGTGGGAAACAATGGAATAGTTTTCATGTCTCGTTTTTAACGCGAACGAGTAGAAGCAAGGAATTAGTGGGAGGTAATATCAATTGGTAGTGGGAGATATATATATATATATATATATATATATATATATATATTTCCGGGATAAAATATGAGAATGATTCTGACAATAACTAATGTTAAAAACAAATTGGTATGCCAAACGTCCCGTGGAACATTTGTTATAGCTGGTGAACGAAACGAAATACAAACAAAATTGAGGGAGAATGTATTTAACTGCGGTAACTTCGCTCATTGCTACACTTTGTATCTTTTGTTCAAGTCAAGTGGTGCTGCCATACAGTAGTACTGATACAATTACAGCTCGGAAGTACTTACATTTTATTCTATACGAGAATTAATGTTTCCATATGATCGGTAACTAGTCCATGTCTTTCCTATACATATATTGACATCACTTTTTGTAGATGAGATATTGCTACTTCTGTATGTGAACACGCCTAGTAATTTAAGGAGCTTACCAGATAATGAGGAGATGGCTCCATCTTGTTAAAAAAACAGGAACTTTGTTTTACCTGAGTTCAGACAGATGCTGATTCCACTTGCTGTCTGCTCAAGGCTTGTGTAGAACTATTTCCGAGAATTACTATATCATCTGCGTAGTCTGCACCAATGATAGTTTGTGTAGGGGTATTGTGTACTTCTCTCTCTCTCTCTCTCTCTCTCTCTCTCTCTCTCTCTCTCTCTCTCTCTCTTTAGTGATCTTTTAGATTTAATAATAATAATTGTTGTGCTTTATCTACACTTATTATAAATATAAATCATTGTAATACATTTCATTGTAAGTATCCAACGAGATTTTCCAAGAAATTAGTGTCAATATTGTTAGAGAAATCCAGCGATTTTTTGTATGTATTTAGCTAGCCCACTGCAGGATGTGGCACAATATCAAATTTTAAGAGGATTTTTAAAAGGTTTGACTTTCCCAACTCTGATTGCCATACCTAGGTTACAGAACCGAGTCTGCCCTACTGTTATTCATAATTGGTGGGAGGGTAGTTTGATGCATACCCTCCCCAAGTGTTTTAGTGCTATGCCAATAGCATATATATATATATATATATATATATTACACATACACACACACACACACACACAGAGAGAGAGAGAGAGAGAGAGAGAGAGAGAGAGAGAGAGAGAGAGGCAATCAAACAGACAGAGACAGGGAGAGAGGCCATGTACATCCGAATAATTTTAACCACCTAGTATGCATGTTGTGTTTTCTATCTTTCATACATTTCTCGAGATAAATATTGGTCTTTGTAAAACACACAAGAATAATTGATTGAATGCAACATTAATATTAAATAAACGTTATAATGTTTCAAAATGTTTATAATAAAATATCAGAATATTTTTCCTGTATAAGATCTCGACATTTTTTAACCTAATGCAATATTCTACAGCTACACAAGTTAAGTGTGAAGAACGAACTCACGTAATGAAATATTCTACACATCGTGTCCATCAATATTCTTAAATCTTCTGAATATTTTCAAGTTTTTGACGCTTCAAAAAGTAAGAGTACAGAACGAACCCACGATCTCTTGTTTACAGGATATTTGAACTTTTTCTTTTTTAATTAATATCTTGTACCTATTTTAAGTTGTATTTGTTTTCTTATCTTCTTATTATAATGGAGATTGTGTGTTTTTCTGTCTGTAACCGAAACTATATTACTACTCAAGTCACAATTCCCTTAATTATTTACGTCAAATTCTCCATGATTTCATTCTTTTAAACCTTCAGTTATTAATAAAAATTGTTTTATATTATTAATACTGTTGACCATATCTACGTACTAATAACATGCAATTGTATTTATATATACAACAAAATAGCGGTTTACAGTTTGAACGAGAAGGCTAATTTGCATATTGATATTTAAAATTTTATTTTAATAAATATGTGCTTGGTATTATTGATTTCTAATTGTTTGGTTTTATCTTAAGAAATATAAACAAAAATCTCGTGGATAAATCTTAAAAGAAATTTATTTACAAGAAGAAATAACTGTAATATTATCCTTTACTTCCTATTTAAACTAAATAGTTAAATTAGGAAAAATTACCAATGAAAGAGGGGAGTAATGGAAAATGATGGAATAGTTAGTTTCAAAGTTATTCTATTTTTCGATTATACCCCCTCTGTTGCAGATCTTCTTATCTGCATTCTTAGTCCGTTTCATTAGCCTTTCTAATTTAATATGATATTTTATTATATCTAAACTTAAATACTTGCACCCGGAGGGTGCATATATTTGCTAGTATCAATAATATACAAATAATAATTTAGTAACATTTTAGTTAACGTGTCCATCAATATTGTTATATCTTCTGAATATTTTCAAGTTTTGGAAGCTACAAAAAGTAAAAGTAAGGAACGAACTCACATACCATTGTTTACCAGATATTTGAATTTTTTCATCACTTGCAAGGAATTCTTTTTCGTAGTAAGATTTATTAGAAATAATAAACGTAGGACTTGAATAAAACCTCGGAAAGTATCTTACACCCCTTAATATTTAGCCAGTAAAATATTCTGTATATTATTTCACTAACATATATTTCAGAATTATATCAAATTGATAAATTCTCTGAAAATAACCAGTAACTGAGTGCAAAGAAAAAGGTGAGTTCTCTGTAATATATCTTTTTTATATATTTAAAGTTGTATTTTTCTTGTTATATTAAGAATGTATGAATATTAGTTAGATAACACACAGCTTAATTCTAATTTTAATTTCCACGTTTAAAATATATAGTACATTCCTTAAGCGTCTGACGGTTTAAATATTACATGTTATAATTAGGATTTTCTTATTAGTTTCAGTTTGATACGATTTTGAATGAAATTTTGTATTGTAGTTCGCTCGGTGTCCGAAGGTTTTAATATCACATGCTTATAATTCTTGTTAATTTCAATTTGATACATTATAATCATTTTATAAAGTGCTTGTTCTACTGCCCGTTCTTTTGGAATGAATGACTTTCTATGCTAAATGTTTTATTTTCATTTTTAAGGAGAACTTTGAATGAAAGTTTCCGATTTTAAAAAGAGTTAAATTTCTTGAAATATTCACTTAACTGAACAAAATTATTTCATCAGTTTCAACCATTCTGAAATCTACAATATTTAATTAAATTGTCAGTAGAATTGGGAGGGAGATTTGATAGTTCGACCATAGTTTAAACTATGCATTTTTGTAAAGTTGTTAATAGAAAACCTGCAATATGTCATAATTTATTTTCAAAACTTTTTGTAGAAACTTTTAGAAATTCTATGTAATATTTTTGAGGGGGTGTTAATTTGGCTTTCTATAACGGCTGTTAAAATTTATATTTGAAACATATTTTGTATAGTAATAAATTTGATTGGTAAGCTAAATGTATTCATAAAATATTTTGTACTTATTGAACAATCTGAAATAATTAAACGTGGCTTTTAAAATATCGGATTCATTTGAATGAAAAGCAAGAAAAAAAAACTTACGCATTGACCATTGGAATAATATTATACTTCATTTTATCCCTTTTTTACTAATTAGCAACTAACAACGAAATTATTCTTTTAATTGTATTTTTGTAAAACTGTTGATAGAAAACTTAGAATGTGTCATAATTTATTTTCAAAACCATTTTCTAGAAACTTAGAAATTTTACGTAATATTTTCGAGGGGGTGTGAATTAAGCTTTCTATAAAGGTTGTTTAAATCAACATTTATAACATCTTTTGTATAATAATAACTTCTATGCGTTATAACTTATATTCACAAAATACATTGTACTTACTGAAAATTTATGAACGTCATTTCATAGACTTTTTTTAAAAAGTCATTTTGATTTGATTTCATTGCTCAGTGAGGCAAATTTCTACAACATTCAATTATGAATTAAAAAAATGTCGATTTTGATATTTAACAAAAATATCGCATTACAACAATCTCCAAAAAACGTAATTTGCAATTGACAAAGAGAGTGAAGAAATATCATAAATGGTAATAATTTCTTGGACAGAAAAAAATATCAAAATGTAATTTAGCAGCTGAATGAAAATTAGATTAAATATTTTTTCAATAAAATTTATAGCAAACATTTGTTTAGTTTAAAATAATCAATTAAGGAAGACAACTATTTTTATGGATGTATATTCTTATTTTATTTCTTACAATCGAGTGTATATCTTAACAGCTTTAGGAAACGAATTCAATTTGAGGTCCCGATATCTTTTGATATATTCTTGTGTCTTACATTGCTTAGTGTGCCAAATTATTATATACATCACATAGAACTATCAAAAAGAAAATGATAAGTGAACTGGGTAAAAAAAACTTGTTTTATTGCATAGTCGTCTTACAAGAAGTGGTGTGTCTTTTTCGTCGGAGAGCTACCCCAGTGGTCTTTTATCAAAAGCTCTTCTCCCCCCACCAAAACCAATTTGAAGCGATTTTATTTAAATTATTACAACTGGAGTATATATTAGCAGTATTAATAAAAGATATTCCATTTAGCTTATACACGTAAAGTCACACCACACCCTTTGGATGAGATTTCTTGTGGGGGAGATGACATCTATTAGTATTAGCGATGAATTAAATAATATTTGTATATGGGATGGGGAAAAGTATGGATTCAGGGTTAGCGGTAACTATATCATGTGATGTATTATTTGACGCCTGTATGTGAGAACTTATCAAATACGTCTAAGAGAACTAGTGTTACGTTAGGTATTCTATTATTATAAAAGAAGAATGAGAGGGAAGCTGGGAATATAACGCGTTATATTGTATGGTCACCTTACAAAAATTGGCATGTCCCTTTCGTCGTGTGTATATCTTAACAATTTTAAGAAAAAGTATTCAACTGGAGGTAATAGTATCATTTAATATATTCTTTGGGCGCTTGCATTTTTTATTGTGCAGAATTATCATGATTATTACTGGTCTAGCCTCTCCCCATGATAAGCATTTCAAAATTTTAAAAACAAAAAAAAACAACAGATTCCTAATTACCTAACACACCTAAAAGTCTTCCATCTATACAATATGTTAATTTTCATGCCGATTTTTAAGATCAGAATGCATTATTTTGAATTAAAACGAAAGAAATAGTTCATTCAAAAATAGACTTCAACTTCGATATCGGCTTCGATCGCACCCACTAATTGTTATAGCATTTCAAGGGAAAGGAAGAAAATTTTGTTTTGGAAATCTAATCTTCATTGTTTTCCTGAATAATTCGAAATAAGGTATCTATTTATTTGTTAATGTTCTTGTTTGTTTGATTGCAGATTCATCACTGGGGAAATATATTTCACGGTTTTTTTTTTCACTGTAAATGATCTTTGGTGAATAGTGGAAAACAGTCTACCGATTTCTATCGTCATTCAATTTCGCGGACGTACAGATTCTATTGCAGGATGCATAGTATTTTGTTGGATGGTAAAAATTGAATTCCTACGTAAGTCAATCGAAGTAAAATATTATAAATCGGCACTAGCTTAGAGTTATTGGACGCAATCACAATTTCGAAAAGTTACCATTAAAACATTGAGTATACACACAGGGGACAAGTGTTCAAATTCGATGAATATGTTTGAATTTGAATTTTAAAGAAATCTTAAAAGTTCACATACTACAAAATATAGGAGATATGTCATTTGTATGCAGTAAATGTGACAAAGCTGTTGGATCCAAATCAAAGTTAAGAGTTCATATGCGAATACATACAGGAGAGAAACCCTTCAAATGTCAACAGTGCACTAAAGCCTTTAAACACTTTACCAATTTAAAACGTCATGAACACACTCACACAGGAGAGAGACCATTTAAATGTTATAAATGCACCAAAGCCTTTACAGATCCTAGCAATTTAAAACTTCATGAACGCACTCACACAGGAGAGAGCCCTTCAAATGTCAGCAATGCCCTAAAGCCTTTGCACAGTCTAACAATTTAAAATTTCATGAACGCACACACACAGGAGAAAAGCCCTTCAAATGTCAGCAATGCACCAAAGCCTTTATACATTCTAGCCATTTAAAGCGTCATGAACGCACACATACAAGCAAGAATAATAGCACTTCCTCAAATGAAAACGAAATAAAATCTCCATTTAAGTATTCTCAACAAGAAAAACCTCATGAACGCACTCACACAGAAGTGAGACCCTTTAAATGTGATACTTGTAACAAAACTTTTACTCGTGCTTACAATCTAAAGCGCCATGAACGCACACATACAAACGAGAATAATAGCACTTTCGCAAATAATTACGAAATAAAATCTCCATTTAAGAATTCACAACAAGACGAATATCCCCAGCCAAACATCTCAGCCAGAAATCTGAGCACAATTGAAGGTGAGAATGGATATTCATACCAAGTATACCAAAACAAATTTCCAATGAACAATGAGATGACATATCATCGTGAAATTCATTCGGAAGTTGAGGCAAATCATTCAATACAGTCATCTTCCAATATCCAATCATTAACATCGATACATCCTGAACAACATTTATTCCAAGATGGAATAACCAATCAAAATGTTGCTAATTATCAAATCGTATCAACAATTCAATGCAATGGACAAAGCTAACTTACAACACCAGTTTATTTCACAGAATATTCAGTCTACTGTTTCACCTCTTGTCATAAATATACAAACACAAGGTGGCAAAAATATTTCAACGTTGAACGCTAATGCAAAATATTTCAACGTTGAACGCTAATGCAGAAAATGGCCAAAACTTGCACAATGAAAACTCTAGATCGATATTTGATAACACAGACGTGAACTCACAAATACAAAACATCTGTCTTTTAGAAAATACTTACGACCAATGCTTTACAGGTTCGTCGACACAGAATGAAAAAAGGTTTTCTTTTCTTCAAATGCTTCTTGGGGATTAGAAACAAACGTTCTAATGGGAGATAATGTATTAGATTCTATGGTTCGAGTCATCATGAGAATTTTTGCAATATAAAGATCTGTTCATTCTAAATTATGGACGTATTTCCATTGAAACAGATCGAATATTCCAAATTTATAGATGAAATGATGAAATATTATTTCCATATAAAACAAATGACGAAAACAATTCGATGAATACAAATCTTATTGATAAAGGAAATACAATATTCAATAGACAAATGATAATACCACTTTATGTAAATAATAAAATATACAATCAAAACTTATATATTCCTATTTGTTACAAGTAATATCTGAAGATAATATATTTTTGTATCATATTTCAGCGCTTCTCAAAAGTTTTCTTACACTACATTTTGATTATTTTGTAAATATTTTCTTGGTTTCTTTTTATCGAAAATGATTTTTATTTTCAATTTTCACAAACTTATGATTTATATTTTACCTTCTCATTATGATTCATGCAGTTTTAGGGGTAGTCCTCGTGATGTAGTGGCTAACCTAATGGACTGCAACAACGTAGTAAGCGAGTTCAAACAACAGTCTCGCCATTAGGTTCATTTTCGAATAAATAACTTTAAGTAAGTTATAAGCCTCCTTATACACCATCTAATTTATCTTTCGTCTTTTTACTATAATTCATGTAATTTTAATTTACTTCTCTTTTAATAAAACTCACTAGAAAATCCGTTAATCTTAAAATCCACATCCTAAATATTTTATTTTATTTCAATTTTCATGTGTTCATAAATTCGTTTTAAAACCCAACAGTAACATAAAAATAAAAAAGAGTAAATGATTGGATGTTTATTAAAAACTAACGATGTGATAATACAAAAACTTAGATTCACGTAGTGGATGCATTTGGTTCTATTGTATCGTGTGTTTTATAACAATCTTAAAAGCTAACTAAACAATTTTGGAAAGAATTAGTGTACGGTAATCAAAAAAAAAAATCTGTTGTGTAATTTTGAGTATCTTATTAAAGTAAATACTAACGTGAAATGTGTTCAAGTATGAATTACTTCCCTGAAATTAAAAAATAAATTGACTTCCATACTTCCCTTTAGATCTTATGTGTTTGTTAGGGATCTGCATTTTAAGAACAACGTCTATCTTCGAATAGATATTATTGAATACTGATTTATATTTTTCTTATTTTTCTGAACTGTGGTGCATATAGTCATTCTTTACACTAGAATATTAAAAATAGATACTAGATCAACTCCATTTGAAATTCTTTACTTTAGGTATGTATTGGAAATCATTCATTTAAGAATGCATACATATATATACTGATAAATACAAACTTTGATGACCTTAAAAACGTGTAATATAGTCAATTTTATTCTCCTAATCAATATTAAATCTATTTATTGTAGGAAATAGATAGCAAATAAATAAACATTGAATTGAAAATAGAGAAAAGAAAGACCATTCTATAAGAAAACGTCTTTCTCGTGTAAAATACCTCCAGGCTGTATAATATTGTAATAATTTTATTCATCTAACCAATCTTTCAGAATTATATCAATTTGATTCCCTCACTCAAATAAAGGAACAAATAAAGATTTTCGGAGTTCGCTTTTTATGCTCTGAGTTTTAACAATGGGAACACATGATGAAGCAAATGTATGTGCATATACTTACTAAGAAAATTGGAGTAACTGGTTTGATTGAAAGAAGGATTTGGGAATTTCTTATAGTTTATTTATTCTTATTGTTATTGGATTCCAAATAGTAAAATCTTCAGTCAAGTGAAAACGAAAATAGGATGAAACTCTGAAAAACGGCCTTTACATATATACATATGTAATAGGTAACTGAGTTACCTCCCCCTCCCCTTCTAAAGTTACTATATAAACTGGTAAAATAAGCCAACTGTATTCTATGTAGAATAAAGCTTCTGCAAGTCTGACCGTGTTTGTCTGTTAACTACCACAATTTATTCTACATAGAATCAGTATGGAACAACTTATGCGCCCACAGCGTTTCGAAGTCGAACCAGAGACACCAGATGCTGGAAAACGCTGGACACATTGGCTGGTGACTTTCGAAAATTTTCTTCAAACACTGTACACTGAAAATCCACAGCGGCCAATAAACAAACTGGGACTATTAACAAACTACGTATCTCACACGATACATGAAACGATTATGGAATGCCCTACATATGAGGAAGCCATTGCAGTACTGCAGTCTACATATAAAAAGCCGAAAAACGAAATATTTTCGCGGCACCTTCTGAGTACACGACGCCAACAGAACGGAGAATCACTGGAACAATTTCTAAAGGAACTCCGGACTTTAAGCAAAGACTGCAACTTTCGGTCTATGAGTGCGGAAGAGGTTCGAGACGAACACATTATGGACGCATTTATTAACGGGCTCCAGAATGCACAAGTAAGACAGCGTCTCTTGAAAACAAATGTCTTGACCTAAGAACAGCTTACGAACAGACTCATACGTTCGAAGTGGCCCAAAAACAATCTGTATTCTACCTACAGTCTGATACGACCAGTGCTGCCTAAACACACATTCGTCTTGTTCCCCACCGCCTCTGCATAATTCTCCGGGCCTCCTCTGTGACTTCTTTTCTAACCAAGAGACTCTGGACATTTCAAAACTCTACTGAGTCAGCTATTACTACTGCTTCTACAAATCGTAAATGTCATTTCTGTGGGTATGGTCCACACCCTCGTTTTTCTTGTCCGGCCAGAAATTCTAGGTGCCGAAAATGCAGAAAATTGGGTCATTTTCTAAATGTTTGTCAATCCACACCCCGAAAAATAATGAATCTAAAAGTTCGACTTCTTTCATGTTAGCAACTATTACAGCTGCCGCTCCACACTGCCTTTGGAAAAGCATAATAAAAATTAAATTAATGGCATTTTATTGATGCTTTGATTGACACCGGCAGCTCCGGTAATTATATTAACTTAGAAATTGTTAAAGCTAACAAATGGAAAATTTTTCCTTGTTCAACTCGTGTGGCTATGGAAATGCTTCTTTATCATCACAAGTGATCGGATACTGTTTGGTGAGCTTGCATTTTAAAAATACTTCGTATAAAAACCTCAGACTCTCGTAATGAAAAATCTTTGTAGTGACGTAATACTAGGGCATGATTTTCTTCGACATCATTCTCGTATCGAAATTCCTTTTGGTGGACCCAAGCCAGCTCTTAACATTTGTGGCCTAACAGCAGTCAATGTTGAGTACCGTCACCATTCAATAATTTATCTCCAGACTGCAAACCTATAGCAATGAAGTCGAGACGGTACTCACTGGAAGATAAAAATTTTATAAAAACCGAAGTTGCGAGAATGCTTGAGGAAGGAATTATTGAAACTAGCGAGTCTCCATGGAGGGCCCAGGTATTAGTAACCTCTTCTGAGAACCACAAAAAGAGACTAGTAATTGACTACTCTCAAACTATAAATAGATTTACTTTGTTAGATGCTTACCCCTACCAAGGATAGACGACATCGTAAGGGAAATTGCCAAATACAAAGTATACAGTACGCTAGATCTCAGAAGTGCCTATCACCAAGTGGCTATCAAACCAGTAGACCGACCCTATACAGCTTTTGAAGCAAATGGTCACCTTTACCAGTTTAAAAGGATACCGTTTGAGTAACAAATGGCGTTGCCAGTTTCCAGCGGATTATGGACAGAATAATTACTGATGAAAATTGAGGGTACCTTTGCCTATATTGACAATGTAACTGTATGTGGGCACAATTATGTAGACCATAATCATAATCTGAAACGATTTATGGTAGCCCTTAAGAAATATAACCTGACACTGAATGACGATAAATGCGTTTTTTGGCGTAGACACCATCCATTTACTGGGGTACACTGTGAAGAAAGGTTTAATGTCACCAGACCCAGAACGACTGAAACCCTTACTAGGATTGCCCATTCCTACCAATATGCGTGCCCTAAAAAGAGCTCTGGGTATGTTTGCTCACTACTCTCAGTGGATTGCTTCTTTTTCAAGCAAAATTCACCCATTGGTGAAAACGGACAGTTTTCCTCTTTCTTCCACAGCTGTGGACGCTTTTAAAATCTAAAAAAGGATATAGCTAACGCGGCGATTACAACTGTAGATCCTGCTATTCCTTTGGTAGTGGAGACAGATGCATCTGATTACGCAATTGCTGCCTCTTTAAGGCAATCTGGACGCCCTGTTGCTTTTTTTTTCAAGGACCCTGTCGCGTTCAGAACGTGACACTCAGCAATTGAGAAGAGGCTTATGCGATAGTAGAGGCACTTAGAAAATGGAGGCACTATTTAATCGGAAGACACTTCAGATTAATTACAGATCAAAAATCCGTTGCATTCATGTTCAACCCAGGACCACCAGTAAAATTAAAAATGAAAAAATAGCTAGATGGAAAATAGAACTCTCCTGTTTTTCTTTTGATGCTATTACCGACCTGGTAAAGAGAATGAGGCAGTTGACGCACTATCGAGGGTGTGTAACGCGATGCCAAACACAAATGAGCTTCGTACATTACACAATGGCTGTGCCACCCAGGCATAACAAGGATGACACATGTGGTACGGACCAGGAATCTACCATATTCTACGGACGATGTAAAAAAATTGATAAAATCGTGTAGAATATGTGCAGAGCACAAACCACAGTTTTTTCAAACCTTAAAATCGGGACCCTGATAAAAGCAACTCAACCATTTGAAAGGTTAAATCTTGATTTTAAGGTCCCCTACCATCAAAGAATGGGAATAGTTATATGTTGACAGTCATCGACGAATATTCGCGATTCCCATTTGCATTTCCTTGTCCAGACACATCAGCAAATTCAGTTATACGGTGCCTATACTCTCTATTTGTCATTTTTGGAGTTCCTGCTTA
>CM042151.1:88419039-88454656 GCA_023376005.1 Doryteuthis pealeii
ATATTTTATTTTACTAACATATATTTCGGAAGTATAAGAAATTGATTCATTCGCTGACAAAAAAACATTCGCTGGGTGCACAGGTAAAGGTGAGTGCCACGTAATTTATTGGTGTTAAATACTTCTAGTGTATTTAA
The DNA here is from genome assembly GCA_023376005.1 of Doryteuthis pealeii. NCBI lineage: Eukaryota > Metazoa > Mollusca > Cephalopoda > Myopsida > Loliginidae > Doryteuthis > Doryteuthis pealeii. Next base: position 88,419,177 of record CM042151.1, read on the forward strand.
AGTTATATTTTTCTTATTATATTAAGTATATCCGAATATAATTCAAGTAACACATTTTAATTCTAAATTTAATTTTAATTTCCAGGTTTACTATGTATTTCATATTGCAGTTCGCTAAGCGATTGACGGTTTAAATATCACATGATTTTCTTGTTAGTTTCAGTTTGATACGATCTTACCAATTTCATAATCCTTTTCTATCGCCGGTTCATTTGGGATTAATGATTTGATATTTTTAAAGTCTTCTCTTTATTTTAGGAACGAATTTGAATGTTTTTCGTATTACAATTCACTATGTATTTGACGGTTTAAATATCACAGTATAGTTGATAATTTCAGTTTAATACGATATAATCATTTAATTAAATTTTATAAATATTTTAAATGTTGATTTGGAATGAATGACTCCTATAAGTTCTATTTTTATTTTTTAGGACGAACATTGAATGTCTCTGATTTTAAATAGACGGGTTATATTTCTTGAAATATTTTCGTAACTGAAGTAAATTATTTTATGAGGTTCAACCTTAAATATATAACATTTAAGTAAATTAGAATCCAGATCAACGTTTCTGAAATTAAATCATCAGTAGAACCAATATCTTATGAGATTCAACCTTCCTGAAATTAAATCATATTATCAGTTGAATTCAGATTGAATTTTGGTAGTTTGATCATGGTTTATACACGGATAAGATAAGTTACAATAAATCCATTAAAATCCTTATTAATATCATTAATACATGATCAGAAACTGTCAAACATTGAAAATCAATTTATATGTTAAATATAATCGATAATGAAATCATCTTTTTTTTCTCAATATTATACATCGACTATTTATTGTAAGGAATTTATCCCCCCCCCCTAGTAAGAAAAGAAACTATTCATTACATTCTGTAAAGTTCCTAATGAAAACATAGAATGTATGATTATATATTTTGAAACTCATATAGTTTGAAAACTTTAAAAACTGCTGTGTAATATATTTGAGGGGGGTCAATTTAATTTGCTTTCCCTGATTGCTGTTAAAGTTACCGTTATTAATGGTAACTTTAACAGCAATCAGGGAAAGCAAATTAGATTAACCCCCCTCAAATATATTACACAGCATTTTTTTTAAAAAGTTTTCAAACTATATGATTTTTTTCTTATATAATAATAGTTTTCACACATTATAATATGGTTAGTAAGGAAATATATTTATAAAATATTTTTATAGACTAAACAATCAAAAATAACAAATGTGGCTTTAAAAACGTCAACTTTTATTTGAAAGTAAAGCAGTAAAGATTTTCAATTAAAAGTACAGAGAATTAATTCATGAAATATATGGAACTATCAGAGCCAAAAAACAAGACACTTTTTTTCAGTGAAACTAAAATTAGACCACTATAATATCTGAATGCTTCAATGGTTTCCACTCATTGATTTACTCTGACTCATATCCACTTCTTGGTTGATTCGACCATCTGAACTTCCTTACCTTTTCAGGTATCTCTCGTAGTAAATCTATTTCTGGATATGTTAGCCAAACTTTTTTTTAATTAAAACTGTGCAGTTAAAATGTTCCTATTCTGTGATCCATATAAGAGAAATTCTATTCTTTTTAGTTACTTCTTCCTCGTGATATCACCTGTCTATCATTTCTACTAAACCTTTGGTAGAATCAGTTAATGGAAGTTTTAATTCTTAAATGTAATATCATTTCTTACTTAAATAAAGTTCATCATATAGTGTTCAGGTTTCTACTTGACAGAAATTCTTCAAATTTTATCTAGGCTTAAAAAATTGATTTAATTTCAATGTAAACCTGGTTTGGTTTTTCTTTTAAAATTTAATTACCCCACCCCACCACTCACGAAAAAAAGCAATCAACTAAAATATCTGAGGATATTCTAATAAAAAGAAGGGATTACTATTTTTCCTTCAGTCGTAACATATTCTAAAATATATTAAGGGTTATTGAATTAGGATCATCATCAGTCCGCGCATCCCAACAAAACAATTAACAAGGTTAATTATAGAAAATGTCGATTTATATATTTAACAGAATATTCCTATTACAAGAATCCCCGCAAAACGTAATTTTCAATTGACAAAGTGAGTGAATATATATCATACATATTAATAAATATTAAGGCAGAAAAATCATTAAAATTGAATAAAAATTATGATGAATTTTTCAATAAAACATTATAGAAAATTTTATTTAGTTTTAAATGATCACATATGGATGACAAATATTTTTATAGAAAAGGGTTCTTGTTTTAATTTCTTATATTCAGGTGTACACAAAAGCAATTTTAAGAAAATGTATTCAATTGGAGGTCACAGTTGATTTCTCATTATTTAGTATACGAAATTATTATATACATAAAAAGCTCGAGTTTTACGCTTAGTATTACATTATTATAAAAGAAGAATGGTAGGGGATCTGTGTATGCAACGTTTTTTTTTATTGCATGGTCATCTTACAAGATGTTTGTCTTCTTAGTTAGAGAACTACCACAGTAAGGCTTACAAAATGACATAAACATAGATTCAGGGTTAGCTTATACTAATAAAATCTAGTGTCTCTTCTCATTCTAAGATTTTCACCCCCTCACATTTCGAGTGAGATTCTTTAAAGTTATTACAAATTTATTATATCTTACCAATTTTAAGAAAACATGATATATTTAGCTTATATACGTAACTTCTCACCCCAACTCATTAGCGTAACATCTCACCCCAACCCTTTCTTAGTGGAGGAAATAACGTCTATCAATATGAATGAAATCATTATGAATGATACCTTTTTGTTCCAAACCATGTTGGGAAATTGTTACTATTCTGCCATCCATACAAAAGAAATTCTATTCTTTTTAGTTATTTTGTCCTTGTGATATCATTTGTCTGTCTCTTCCATTAAACATCTGATAGAATCAGTTGATATAATTATTAATTCTTGAATCTAATATATCTTTTTTAGTTAAATAAAATTCATCATATTGTTTTCATTTTTCTACTTGATAGAACTTCTTCAAATTTGTTATATTAATATACTTACAATGTCATTTCTTTTAGATTTCCACGCGATTTCTTTCAAATTCCCAACCGACTGTTTTAACCAGAGAATAAATAAATATTATATTGCAAACTAAAATGTCTGAAGATATTCGAATAAAAAATAGGAATTATTTAACATGATTGAAAAATTATCAAGGGTTTTTGAATTCTGAGCATCTTCAGTCACCCCCCCCCCCCCGACTCAAATAATTCCGGTCGGAATATTGATTAATCTAAATCAAAGTATCAAAAGTTGCTAAAATGTTAATTATATATATATATATATATATATATATATATATATATATATATATATTGTGTGTGTGTGTGTGTGTGTGTGTGCCCTTTTGTCTATTCCTATATCTCGAATGAAGGGTTTGATAGATGTGTTCGGGTTTGAAATTTTGTTTCTTTCTTAGCAAAAACCTAAATATCATGGGGTGATTTATATTTAATTGCGACTTTCTGAATATGTCGTCTATGTAGTAAATATATTGACTCCTTAGTATATAATTCAGTTGCATAATTTCTATAACTAATACTAATAACGATAATGAGTCTACCTGGAAGATGCCTCTTTCAATTTTTACCTCTACTAGGATCTGTCGTCCAGCTGTAGTTATACACTTCAGTTTTCCATAACTCTTGTAATCAAATTTAAGATTTGCTATGAAATTGAAATATTTTCATACATTCTGTTATTCATGATTGCGGACCATTCCATATGCTTTTTTTAGTTTATCGATGTCATCGTTACATTATTCGTCATTGTTTTTACCTTCTTTACAACGTGTTAGTTGAGGTATAATAGGCCTTATGTTTCTCTAGTTCCTATGCAGCATGAATTTTTAAGTCTATTTTTAATTAATGTAGTTCTGATTTCATTGTTTGTGGAATGAATATCTATATTTCATATACAACGTATGTTTATATACCTATATATATATCTATTAAATTTTCTAATTAAAGTTTTAAAAAGATTAATACCAAGATATTAAAATTATTATTAAATAAAGAAGAAAATAATCATACCTCTTGGGATAACAAATAAATCAACCAGTCTTTGGGGAATAACGTGTCAGATATTCAATTTGGCACTTGCATTTAATGGGAGGGTATTTTGAAGATTTATTTTAAAAGTCACTTTGATTTCTTACTGTTCTGTGGGCCAAATTTCTACAATTTTTAATTATGAATTCATTATTTTCCTGAATAATCCGAAATAATTTATTTATTCATCTTTTAATTTTATTTTTTGTTTGATTGCAGATTCATCACCGGGTAAATATATCTTACGTGTGGTTTCACTGATTATATTGCAAAATACATAAGATTTTGTTGGATGGTAAAAACGGAATTATTATGTGAGTTAATCGAGGTAGACTATTGTAAATCAACACTAACTTATAGTTATTGGGCGAAAAGTTGTCATTTAAAGATTGAATATACACAGGAGAAAAGTGAGCAGATGCGATGAATATTTCAAAGACTAACGATTTAAATGTTTATGAAGGAACTCAAACAGGAGAGAGGCCCTTTAAATGTCAGCAATGTGCCAAAAGCTTTAAATGGTCTAGCCATTTAAAACGTCATGAACGCACTCACACAGGAGAGAGACCCTTTAAATGTCAGCAATGTGCCAAAAGCTTTAAATGGTCAAGCCATTTAAAACGTCATGAACGCACACACACAGGAGAGAGGCCCTTCAAATGTCTTAAATGTAACAAAACCTTTAAACGTGCTGACTATTTAAAACTTCATGATCGCACACATACAGGAGAGAGACCCTTCAAATGTGATAAATTTAACACAACTTTTACTCTTGCTCACCATTTAAAGTATCATAAACGCACACATACTAATGGGTCATTAGGTCAAGAGGGATCATTGGAAGACAGTTCCAATGATCTATGTTAAATCTAGGTTAAATGACCCAATTTGACCTAGAGACTGTTCTAATGACCCCGATGACCCATTTGACCCAGAACGTTTCAATGACCCCCTTTGACCATGAGACGTTCCAATGACCCCATTTGACCTATAGACAGTTCCGATGACCCATTTGACCTAAGACCGTTCCAATGACCCCATTTGACAGAGACCGTTCGAGGGACCCCATCGCTTTGACCTAGACGTTCAATGACCCTTTGACCATGAGACCGTTCCAATGACCCTTTTGACCTATAGACAATTTCGATGACCCTTTGACCATGACACCGTTCCAATGACCCCCAATGACCCCATTTGACATAGAGACCGTTCCAGGGACCCCCATTGACACTATCTTGACCTAGACCGTTCCAATGACCTCCTTTGACCTTAAGACCGTTCTACAATGACCCCATTTGACCTAGAGACTGTTCTAATGACCCCGATGACCCATTTGACCCAGACAGTTTAAATAACTCCTTTGACCTTAAGACCGTTCCAATGACCCCTTTGACCCTAAGACCGTTCCAATGACCCCAATGACCCCATTTGACAGAGACCGTTCGAGGACCCCAATGACGCTATCTTGACCTAGACGTTCCAATGACCCCTTTGACCATGAGACCGTTCAATGACCCTTTTGACTAGACAATTTCGATGACCCCTTTGACCATGACCGTTCCAATGACCCCAATGACCCCATTTGACATAGAGACCGTTCCAGGGACCCCCATTGACACTATTGACCTAGACCGTTCCAATGACCCCATTTGACCTAGAGACAGTTCCAATGATCCCTTTTGACCTAGAGACGGTTCTAATGACCCCGATGACCCATTTGACCCAGACAGTTTAAATGAACCCTTAAGACCGTTCTTACAATGACCCAATTTGACCTAGAGACTGTTAATGACCCCGATGACCCATATGACCCAGACCGTTCCAATTGACCCCCATTGACCTAAGATTGTTCCAAATGACCTCAATTGACCTAGAGACAGTTCCAATGATCCCTTTTAACCTAGAGACTGTTTAAATGACCCCTTTGACCTTAAGACCGTTCCAATGACCCCATTGACCTACAGAACATTCCAGGTCCCCCAATGACGCTATTTCACCTAGAGTGTTCCAATTCCATTTTATCTAGAGACTGTTCCCGTGACCCCAATGGTTATTCAAATGACCTTCGATGACACCCGATGACCATATTTGCCCTAAAGACCGTTCCAATGACCCAATTTGACCTAGATCTGTTCAAATGACCCCCGATGATCCCTATTTGACCTAGAGACCGTTCTCCGATGACCCCATTTGACCCGGACCGTTCCAATGACTGCTAATGACCCATTTGACATAGAAACCGTTCCAATGACCCCTTTGACCTAGAGATCATTCCAAATAACCCCTTTGACTTAGATCGTTCCAATGACCTCCAATAACCCTATTTTGACTTAGGAAGGTTCGAATGACCCCGATGACTCCGTTTTTCCTAGAGATCGTTCCAACGACCCCCGATGACCCAATTGACATAGAGTTCCAATGACCTCCTTTGACCTAGATACCATTCCGATGACCTCATTTGACGAAGAGACCGTTCCAATGACTTCCGAAGGACCTAAAAGACCGTTCCGATTACCCCCTTTGACCTAGAGACTGTTCCAATGATCCCGACGAGACCTTTGACATCAAGACCTTTCCAATGATCCCTTGACCTTGAGACCACTCCGATGACCCCATTTAACCTAGAGACTTTTCCAATAATCCCTTTGATCTAGAGACCGTTCTAATGACCACCAATGACCCTATTTGACGGTTTCATACCCTATTTGTCCTAAAGACCGTTCAAATGACCCCTGATTCCCCATTTGAGCTAGAAACCGTTCCAATTACCCCTTTGACCCTCGATGATCCCATTTAACATAGACCGTTCCAATTAGCCCTTTGAGCTAGAGAACATTCCAATGACCCCGATGACCAGATTTGACCCCTTTTTAGCTAGAGACCATTCAGATGATCCCCTTTGACCTAGAGACCCCCGACGACTACATTTGAGCTAGACATCGTTCCAAAGACCCCTTTTGAGCTATAGATCGTTCTGATGACCCCCTTTGACGTAAAGACCGTTCCAATGGCCCTCAACGACCATATTTGAGCTAGAGATGGTTCCGATGACCCCCTTTGACCTAGGTAAGATAAATTGACATGACAGTGATACTTATATGGCTGCACCATTTGGACTCTAACGTAACACTCAGAGAAAAGTTTAGGTGGTAACTACACAATGATACAGCGTTCTCTCTTAAACTAATCCTGGAAGTAGCTCTCCCCAAACAAAGCTGTTGTTCGGCCACTTTTAAAAAAAATGTTTATAATAAAAATGAATCAGAATAGTTTTCATGTAAAACATATCGAATTTTTTTAACCTCATAAAATATTTAAATGTTCTGAATATTTTTAAGGTCTGGATGTTACAAAAAGTTAGAGTAAGGAACGAACTCACGCACCCATGTTTACCAGATATTTGCACTTTTTCATCAATTGCAGGGAATTCTTTTTCGTGGTAAGATTTATTATTAATAATAAACGTAATATCTCGGAAAGTAACTTACCCCCCCTAACATTTAGCCAGTATAATATTCTGTATATTATTTAACTAACATATATTTCAGAATTATTTCAAACCATATTCTGTGGACTTAGATAAGGATTAAATTCAGTGAGTGGATCTACATTAAATTAAATTTCTTTAAATATTTTCTCAACTAAACTGTATAATTTCAAAAGATTCAATTTTTAATTTCTTACAATCGGGTATGTATCTTAGCAATTTTATAAATCGTATTCAATTGGAGGTCAGAATATAATTCAATATATATTTTGGTTCTTACATTCTTTAGTATTTCAAATTATCATATACGTCACAGAGCACTAATGTTACTTTATAATATTATAAATGAATGACAAGTGAGCTGGATATACGAAGTGATTTATTACATGTTCATCTAACAAGAAGCGGTGTTTCTCCTTCGTTGGAGAGCTATCACAGTAGGAGTCAAAAAGGGGAAAATATGGATTGAGGGTTAGTTTATATACGTAATGCTTCCTTCACATTTGGAGAGAGATATTTTAATTTTTTCTTTTAATTCTCTTTTGTAGTGGGTCAAAAGGGATATAAGTTTGGGTTAGCATATATACGTAAAAACTAGCATCTCCTCTCAAACCTTTTTAATATTTTTGGTTAAAGATTTTAAAAGAATCTATTCTTTTAAAATCTTTACAGTTGGAGCATATTTCAGCAATTTTAAGAAAATGTATGCAATTTACCTGATATACATATCTTCCCTATTTGGAGTAATATTCTTTTAGGAGGAGAGATAACGGCAATCATTAATACCGATTAGATTATATGATATGTATATGGCTGGGGAGAAGATATGGATTCAGGGTTGGAGGTAACGATATCAGTTGATGTATTCTTTGGCGCTAGCATTCTTTATTGTGACAAATTATCATAATCATTGCTTAACACAAGCGTCTCCTCTCATTCTAAGATTTTAAAAACTTTTAAAACTAAAAAGAAATAACTGATTCTTAATTACTTTACATATCTAAAAGTCTTCCATCTGTATGGCTGTCGATTTTAACGCAGGTTTTTAACATACAAATATATCATTTTGAATTATGATGAAAAACATTCTATCAAACAAAGGCTTTAACTCTATATCACATTCAAGCGCAAAAAATAGGAAAAAAAATGCAAGTAATGGACATGTTTTTTTTGTGGGTGTTTTTTTTTCAGTCTCAAGTTATCATTTTAGAAATTTAATTTAGGTGATGCGTCCGTAAATACAGTTTCATTTTTTCAAGTTTGGTTTTGACTATTTAAAAAAATACATTTAAAACTTTTTCATTCAAACGTCCAGGTTACCGTTTTAACAGGTGTTGATTTCGAACTTAATACCCACTACTTCTTATGGCGTTTAAATTCGCAAAGAAAGAAAATTTATTTTTGAAACACTAATATTCATTGTTTTCTCGAATAATACGAAATAAGGAATTTATTTAACTTTTAATCTTCTTGTTTGTTTGATTGCAGATTCATCAACGAGGAAACATATCTCACGTGTCGTTTCATAGTAAATGATCTTGGATATTACGTCTTGGAAAACAATTACTGATTTCTAATATCATTGGATTTGGAATCCATATAGATTGTATTGCAGAATGCATAACATTTTGTTGGGTGGTAAAAACGGATTTATTATGTAAACGAATCGAGGTAAAATATTGTAAATCGACACTAACTTACAATTCTTGGACACATTCACAATTCTTAAAATTTACCGTTAAATAATTGAATATAAACAGGAGACAACTTTTCAAATTCGATGAATATTTTTGAGTTTTAGATTTGAATAAAACATTAACATTCATATACGAGATCCTATAGGAGAGATGGAAGTTGAATGCAATATATGTAAGAATGTTCTAGGATCCAAATATGATTTAAGAGTTCATATTCGCACACATAGAGGAGAGAGGCTCTTCAAATGTGATAAATGCAACAAGGATTTTAAACAGACTAGCCATTTGAAAGATCATCAACGCACACATACAGGAGAGAGACCATTTACATGTAAGATATGTGGCAAGAAGTTTTCTCAGCAAAGCGCTTTGACAAGACATCAACGCACACATACAGGAGAGAGACCCTTCAAATGTGATAAATGCAACAAATACTATAGACGGTCTGAATATTTAAAATATCATACATGCACACGTACAGAATTTCCTAAGCCAAATATCCCAACCAGAAATCTGAGCCCAACTGAAGGTGTGAATCGGTATCCATACCAAGTATACCATAAAAAATTTCCAATGAATAATCTTATGTCATACCATCGAGAGATTCATTCGGAAGATGAGGCAAATCCTTCAAATCATTCATCCTCCAATATTCCATCATCTACAGTGACACATCCTGAACAATATTCATTCCAAGATGGAATAACCAATCAAAATATTACAAATTATCCAGAATTATCGACAGGATTTAATGCAATGAATCAAGCTACATTTCCACACCAGTTTATTTCACAGAATATTCAGTCAACTATTTCACCTTTTGACATAAATGTACAAACACAAGGCGGCAAATATATTCCAACGTTGAACGAAAGGCAAGACGCAAACACTTTTAGCTTTAATGCAAAAAATAGACAAAACTTGCACATGTCAATGTCTAATGTAGAAATACTGGCCAGATCAATAGAACATCCCTCCAAAAGTGTAAATTATTCAGCAGGAAACATCGAACAATTGTTTCCTTTAATATCAAAATTTACTGAAGGTAAGCAAATCACCTTCGATAATTTCTCAAGGGTTTCCTCAGAATTTGAGATGTCCAGTGAGATATTTAATTTTAACACTCATCATTCTATGCACGAATACCAACAATCGAATCCAATAAAAGAATATTTACCAGAAACAAACGATACATCAATACTTAATTACAAAAACGTAAACCCACAAATACAAAACGACTGTTTTGTACAAAATATTTTATGCCAACACTGCCCAAGTTCCTTGACACAGAAACAAGAAATTCTTTCAAATTCTTCTAATGGATTAGAAAGAAACATTCCAATTGAAAATAATGTATTGGATGCAATTCCATGGATTTAAAAATCATAGAGGTTTTGGCAATATAAGGATATATTCATCTTAAAATGTGGAAATATTTCCACTGGAACAAATTGAGTAATCCAATAAACAAATGTAGAAACATTACTTCAATATTGAACAAACGACCAAAACCATTCGATGAAGATAAATATATATATGAAGAAAATACACGTCCCATGAGACTAATAATCATACGGAAATAAAACAATTATATGCCCAATTGAAACATATATAATCATATTTGCTATAAGTAAAATCTAAAGAGAATATATTTTGTGTTATCGTTCGGTGACTCTTAAATTTTTTTTTTCACATTTCGATTATTTTTTTGTAAATATTTACTCGTTTTTCTTTTTACCAACAATCGGTTTTGATTTTTATCTTTCCCAAACTTATTTGTATTTTAACTTTTCAGTGTAATTCATGTAATTTTAGGGGTATTTCTCCTGGCGTAGTGGCTAATAGGATGAACTACAACAATGTAGCAAGTGAGTTCAAACTACAATTGCGCAGTTACGTTCAATTTCGTACAAATACAAAACTATTAGAAATTTCATTTTTATTGAGAAGAATAAAATTTCTTTGAAAAACTTTTTAAAATTCCGATTGAAATTTCATTTTCTTTAATCTAAAGAGAATATCTCATGCGTAATTTAATTTGTGTATTAGGTTTAAAAAATCCCATTTTAATTATTTTCATCGCATTTAATTTTCAATTGCAATTTCTTTTGCACATGATTTTGATTTTAACCTTTCACAACTGTATTCATCATATTGAGTCTTTGTTGATGTGATTATTGTGATTTTAACTTTCTTTCCTTTTAATAAAATACGCATGAAAATAATTTTATCTTAAAATTCACCTCCAAATATTTTCTTTTTCTTTCTTTCACTTTTTATGCGTCTTTAAATTCTAAATAAATGTTGGTTTTAAACCCAACATAAAAATAAAGAATAAAAAAGGAGAAAATGATGCAGAAATGTAATTATTATTATTTCTCAAACAAAGTATTTTAACATTTCTAATTTATTATATTTTCACATTTTATGCATTCTCATATTTATCACTGATTGGATATTTATTAAGAACTGACCACGTGATTATACAAAAACTTGGATTCACATACTGGTTCCATTGTGATGTGTGTTGACGATCATTAAAAGCTAACCAAAATATTTTTTAGAAGGAATTAGTGTACGTCAATCGATAAAAAATATGCAATTATAACTATTTCATTAAAGTAAACACGAACCTAAAATCATTTGTGTAAATCAATGGCCTGAAACTAAAAAAAAAACATGGACGTCCATATTTCCGTTTAGATTTTATATATGTTTATTAGTGATCTGTTTTTTAAGAACAACATCCTATATTCGAATAAATCTTATTAAATCATGATTTTTCTTTTTCTTATTTTTCATATTTGAACAGTGGTACATCTATTCATTCTTCAAAGTAGAATATTAGGCACAATAAATAGATCAACTCAATTGGAACGCCTTTATTTTAGAATTGAACTGGAAATCATTTATTTAAGAATGTATACAGAGGTGCACTGATAATTACAAAACGTCGATGACCATCAAAAGTGTAAAATTGTCTATTTTATCCTCGAAATCTTCACGATATTTTTAGTATGAAATAGATTGTAAATAAGAAAGAAATGGATATAAAATCAGACAATGTAAATATGTATAGATAAACATAGAATTGAAAGATAAAAAGAAAAAAGACGATTCAATAAGAAAACGCCTTTCTCATGTAAAATACTACCAGTGTAATATTGTAAAAATTTTATTCGCCTAAACAATCTTTCAGAATTATATCAACTTGATTCTCTCATTGAAATAAAAGTATAATATTGTAATAATTCTATTGGCAATGGATTCTTAGCTCTAAAGAAGAAATAATAGTTAACCCCAAACAAGAATAAGATGAAACTCTGAAAAACAATGGATACTCACGCACATCTAATTGAAAAAAAGATTACAGACGAAAAATCATAAAAGGGCATAATATAATATTGTTTAGAATTTCTTACCATTCAGCAATGAAAATTAAAATGAGAAGAATCTTTTATCAAATTAATTGATAACCAGTTGATCTCAAATAGAAAATTACACAATTTGATCAAAATACTGGTACTGTGCTACTAGTTGCAGGAGTGTCAGTCACAGGATTAGACTCTCTCTCTCTCTCTCTCTCTCTCTCTCTCTCTCTCACTCACACACATACTTATATATATATATATATATATATATATATATATATATATATATACTCCGCACCTCTGGTGGGTTAGGCACTTTGGAGGGATTTCTCTGACGACCACCGACTACACTTAGAGGCAACGCTCTTCTATAAAACGTATGGAACACTTACTGGCGACCTTTACCTATATACATATGATTGTAATTATCTGTTAGTCCTCGTTCCGGTCTCTATGTGGATTGGTGGTTAAGAAGCGTGACTGATGATAAATCGATCGGCTTTCCATCCCTGCTGGAGGTAGCCTGTTAACTGAAGAGACGTGGTACCTTTAAAGAAGGAGTCTGTGGATGACCATATATATATATATAATATACCAAGCGTGTTGGTAGATCCTTGCGGAGAGAAAAAACCCGGCAGAAAGTTTGATTGTAAAAATATACTACCAAACATCAACCAGGAAGAAAAAAATTTTTGAAAAAAAGAAAAGACCAAGATATTCGTACCAACAAAAAATAATCTATTGGTATAGTATTTGGCCAAAAGAAAAACAATTTATATGTATATATATGTATATAAGATATATATATATTCATATAACCGCTAGGAGAAGCTAATTTGTAAAAAGTGCTCGATACCTAAGTAGAGCCAAGTAATAAAGATAATCTACTGAGTCAGACGAACCTACTATTAGTTTCGCAATAAAGCTCTTCAGGGCTAAAATCTGACTTTTAGCATGTGTCAGATTTTAGCCCTGAAGAGCTTTATTGCGAAACTAATAGTAGGTTCGTCTGACTCAGTAGATTATCTTTATATATATATATATATATATATATATATATATATATATATATATTATACGGGGGTAAAATATGGGGATGATTCTGACAATAACCAATGTTAAAACCAAATTGGTATGTCAAACATACCGTGGATCAGCTGTTATAGCAGCCGAACGAAACGAAATACAAATTGAGGGAGAATATATTGTTGGAGTCTAAGTAGTGCCGCCCTAAAGTAGTACTGATACGGTGAAAGCTGGGAAGAATTTACGCTTTATTCTATCAGAGAATTAATATTTCCATATGGTCAATGACTAGCTAATAGCACTTCATTTCCTATACATATATTGACATCATTTTCTGTGTAGATGGGATATTACTACCTCGGTAATTGAACAGGCATATTAGTTTCACATGCTTACCATTTACTGAGGAGATTGCATCATCTTGTTTAAAACACATGAACTATGTTTTATCTGACTTCACGTAGTTGCCGTAACTTCTTGCTGGGTAGGATTATTTCCGAGAGTTTCTATATCAGCTGCGTAGTATGCATCAATGATAGTATGTGTAGAGGTATCATGTACTTCTTTCTATTGTTCAGTGGTCTTTTAGACATAATAATAATTATTATAGTTGTACGTTATCTCCACTTATTATAAATATAAACAATTGTAATATATTTCATTGCAAGACTCCAACGAGAATTTCCAAGAAATTAGTGTCAGTATTGTTTTAGAGATCCATTGATCTTTTGTATGTATTTACCTAACACTCGGTAGGATGTGACACAAGGTCAAATTGTAAGAGTATTTTAACCGGTTTTACTTCAGGGTTTTTCTTCCCGACTCTGGTTGTCATACCTAGAATAAAGAACCGAATCTGCCCAAGTATTATACATGGTGTGCAGGGGGCGGAGTGAGTTTTATGCAAACCCTCCCCAAATGTTTTAGCGCTCTGTCAAATGTCAGTAGTAATATTATATATATATATATAGAGAGAGAGAGAGAGATCAGACAAACTCAGGTAGGAAAAGAGGCTATGTAAATACGAACAATTTTAACAAACTAATATGCATTTTGTGTTTTCTATCTTTCACACATTTCTGAGAGAAATATTCGTCTTTTTAAAAACACACGAGAGCAATTGAATGAATGTATTTATTACATTATTATTAAATAAACGATATAATGTTTCAAAATGTTTATCATAAAATATTAGTATATTTCTTATGTAAAACATCTCGAAATCTTTTTTTAACATCATGCAATATTCTACCGTTACAAAATGTAAATGTAAGGAACGAACTCACGTAATAAAATATTCTACATATCGTGTCCATCAATATTCTTAAATCTTCTGAATGTTTTTGACGATATAAAAATTAAGAGTACAGAACGAACCCACGTTCTCTTGTCTACATAATATTTGCACTTTTTCTTTCTTTACAGGGAATTCTATTCCGTAGTAAGATTTATTAAAAAATAAATAGACACAAGACTTGAATATTATCTTATTCCTCTGGCCATTTAGCCAAAGTAATATTCTGTATTTTATTTTACTAACATATATTTCTGTTGTGATGTTAGTCCCAACAGTAAAAAGAAGTCAAGTCGAGATAGGGTAAAATAAGACAAGTGTATTTACAATCATGGTACATGTACGACTAGCTTGTCGTTAACAGGAACAGTTCTCCCTTTACACTCGTGTCTCACTATTTATAGTGAGAACCGGTGCATGTTCTCCACTGTAGGAACGGCCGGTACAACAATTTCAGAATTATATTAAATTTATTCATTCTCTGAAAATAAACATTAGCTGAGTTCACAGAAAAAGGTGAGTTACGTGTAATTAATATCTTGTGTATATTTGAAGTTGTATTTGTCTTCTTATATTTAATAATATACAAAAAATGATTTAGTAACATTTTAATTATCGTGTCCATCAATATACTTAAATCTTCTTAATATTTCCTAGGTTTGGCCTCTGGAAAAATTAAAAGTAGGGAACGAACTCACATACCTTGTTTACCAGATATTTGCACTTTTTCATTAATGGCAAGAAATTTTTCGTAGTAAGATTTATTTAAAATAATATACGTAGTACTTGAATAATATCTCGGAAAGTAACTTAAACCCCTTATGACAACATGGGGGGTCGGGTCGTCATTCATCGTCATTTAACCATTCTCGTCCAGGTCGTCTGGGAGAATATCGATTACCACCAATAGCAGTCTCCCAGATCAATACTCTTAATCATTACGTACAGGACGTCCGAAGAGAATATTGATGATCAATAGCAGTCGTCCGGATCAATAATCTCTGGAACGCACCCATGTGTCATAGGACAAAAAACAACAACAACAACAAAGAGAGACGAAAGTCAAGACAATTCCAGGTAAACATTAGAAATGGTCGAGATGGGTATATAACTTGCATTGCTTCTACATCAGTCACTCCATCAGCTTCTAATTCATATCCTATGTCTGTCGAGAGGGGGGGTACCCCCTGTTCCTTTGGGGAACTCTGTTAGGGCTGGTTTCTAGTGGGCAAACCCAACTGTCCTCTCTGGTGTCCAAAACTTAACTGATCTCCCCGGGTCTAGCAAACTAACTGCGTAAACTTTTCAAATTTCCCAGAATCCCCAAATCTCCTATCAATTCTCGTACGAAATCTCATTCTCCGAGATTTTATCAACCCCGCGTGATTTGAAAGAGTTCTTTGTCTAAAAGACCACCCTCATGGTGTTTTATGACCCATCTGACCAACTGGTCAACTATTAATTGCCAAAGCACCAGATATGTTGTCTGCTTCTAACATTAATTGTTCACTATCACTCCTTTTTATCTAGCATAAATTATTTTTCTTATCTTTAAGAGTTACTTGACTTAGCCGTGACCCTACCTACACATACAATATATGTATGCACACACATTATCCACACTAGTTACTATTTACTACTGGTCTTGCTTACTACATATTCAATCTACACACATACATGTGGTTTGACTTCTACTTATGTATTCAATATCTACCTAGAATTATATATACACACCTACACCCGAACGCACTGATGCATAGTACCATACCCTAACATTTAGCCAGTGTAATATTCCGTATATTATTTTACTAACATATATTTCAGAATTATATCAAATTGATCAATTCTCTTAATATAACTATTAGATGAGTGAAAAGAATAAGGTGAGTTCTATGTAATCTATATTTTAACTTGTATTATTCTTGTTATTTTTCTACGTATATAAGTTAAATAGCATATAGTTTAATTCTAATTTCTACGTTTACAATATATTGTATATTACAGCTCGTTTAGCGATTAACCGTTTAAATATATGTGACGGAGAACAAGTACCACCGTACTCATTTTGAAAAAGAGTGAGAGTGTCTTGCCTGCCGGAGTCGAACCCACGCCCTCCGGAATGCAAAGAAATAAGATTCAGGCGTTGGATAGACGCGAGGTGCCATTCAGATGCCTGGATGTTGGGGCCTACACGCGTCTATCCGAATGTACGAGAATTGTGCACGGGCGCGAGATTCGACTGGTGTGCCCGGGTGATAAGGGGAAACGGCACTATAAGTAGAAGTGGGGTGACGGCAGTAAGGGTGTTGCGACTTCAGCGCTGGTAGACGACGACGACGACAGTTTTGTAGCCTGCGAATAAGGCGTTTGACTCGCTTCTTTTTGCCTCCCTCAACAAATAACATTTAATTGAAACCCCTTAATTGTGCAAAGAAACCAAACCAATCTTAAACAGACTGGAAATCGAAAGACTGATCATAAGCAGAACAAACAAATATCTATCACCCCCCTCTATTTTTCCTTCTATAATATCACATATTATAATTATAATGTTCTTGTTAGTTTCAGTTTAATACGATGCTGCTAATGTAAAAAAAAAAAATTCCTACCGTCTGTTCATTTGGGATGAATGACTTGATATCATGAAAGTTCCATTTTTACTTTGGGAACGAATTTGAATTAAATTTTGTATTGAAGTTTTCCTGGTGTTCGACAGTTTTAATATCACATGTTTATAATTATTGTTAATTTTAGTTTGATACGTTATAATCATTTTATAAACTGTTTGTTCTACCGTCTGTTCATTTGGGATGAATGACTTTATATTCTGAAAGTTCTATTTTTATTTTAGGAAGACCTTTAAATGAAAGTTTCCGATTTTAAATAGATGAGCTAAATTTCTTGAAATATTTTCTTAATTGAAGTAAATCATTTCATCAGGTTTAACCTTTTTGAAATCTATAACATTTAATTAAATTTTCTGTAGAATCAAGATTGAGTTTTGATAGTTTAAACATGGGTGAGTTAAGTTAGTAAAACTAATTGAATCATCCTCACTGTCAGTAACACATGATCAGGGATTTGAACTCACTTACTAAGCTCTCACAGACAAACATGTTAGCCACTACACCACGATGAATACTTCTGAATTATAATAAAAAGATTATATGCAAATGATATGGTTGGGAAAAAGGTAAATAAAATTTTAAAAAATCGTTTTTGGTAAAATGAAATCACGAAAATATTTACAGAAAAAAAATCAAAATATAGTGCAAGAAAGCGTTTAAGAAGAACCGAAATATGACTCAAAATATATTATCTATAAAAAATCTATAAAATAAAAACTAAAAACATTCTATGTCGACGAACCTGTAAAGCGTTGGTCGTAAGTATTTTCTAAGAGACTGACATTTTGTATTTATTAGTTCATGTCGCGTTATCAAGTATTGATCTAGTATTTTCAATTGGTAATGTTTCTTCTATAGTATTTGATAATAGTAATTTTGATATTGATAAATGTTCTTTAATGTTCCATGCTGGAAAACTTACACTTTGGTGCCGATGTTTCTATTGATCTGATTGTTCATCAGGATTTTGTTATGGTATACATGCTGTTATATCAGAGAGAAGATATCTCTTATGATTCACAATGCTTACTCACAAAATACACCTCGCTAGCATAAAACATCAAAACTCAAGTCGGAGGCAACAAGCGGAAGTGAACTCAATGGTACCCTCTCACGAAGTGACCAATTCGAC
This sequence comes from Doryteuthis pealeii, assembly GCA_023376005.1. Taxonomy (NCBI): domain Eukaryota; kingdom Metazoa; phylum Mollusca; class Cephalopoda; order Myopsida; family Loliginidae; genus Doryteuthis; species Doryteuthis pealeii. The sequence continues at coordinate 88,437,912 of CM042151.1, forward strand.
GCAGTTCTGCGCATAGGCTCGGATTGAGTTACGCTTGAAGGGAATTCCAAAACAAACAAAAAATAATATTGTAAGGAATCCGGATTTTCAACCAATGAAAAATCTTCCCGCTAAACACCTCAAAGGCTTTCTGGAGCCGATCGCGTAGCATATAAACCCAGGCATTTTTGAGAATAAGCAGTTGGACTACAACCCACTGAGATATTCCTGACTTATTTCCCGCACCAAGTGACCGTATCCACTTACAACGGTATCCTACCGGACGAAACTCAACTCCCTCGGCCACTAATACCTTCCCTGACCATCACTATTCCACTGGGCCATTCATGACTTACGACCCCTCGGCCACCCCAGAGAACTACTACCGTTATCTACGGCGACAACAACAATTTTCACACTCGTTATTTCAATAAACGATTTTTATCAAATTAATCTTGTCCATTATTCTTCCTTGCAAACCATACGGCTTTAAGGGATAACTAAGATATAACAATGCTATGAATACTGATTCGATTGTACTAGAAAATTTGACACACCAAATTATGTATATGCGCATGGATGATATTTTAAATGGTGAGCCTCTGTATAGTCTTTGTTGCAATTATCACATTTAAATGGCCTCGCTGTTGTATTTGTGTGTTGAGGAATTTCCCGATGGTATGTCATCTGATTGTTCATTGGAAATTGTTTTGGTATACTTGGTATGAATATCCATTCTCACCTTCAATTTTAATCAGATTTCTGGCTGAGGTGTTTGGCTGGGGAAATCCATCTAGTTGTGAATTCTTAAATGGAGATTTTATTTCGTTATTATTTAAGGAAATGCTATTATTCTCGCTGGTATGTGTGCGTTTATGATACTTTGAATGGTGAGCAAGAGTAAAAGTTGTGTTAAATTTATCACATTTGAAGGGTCTCTCTCCTGTATGTGTGCGATCATGAAGTTTTAAATAGTCAGCACGTTTAAAGGTTTTGTTACATTTAAGACATTTGAAGGGTCTCTCTCCTGTGTGTGTGCGTTCATGAAGTTTTAAATGGCTAGACCGTGTAAACGTTTTGGTGCAGTGAAGACATTTGAAGGGTCTCTCTCCTGTGTGAGTGCGTTCATGAAGTTTTAAATGGCTAGACCATTTAAAGCTTTTGGCACATTGCTGACATTTAAAGGGTCTCTCTCCTGTTTGAGTTCCTTCATAAACATTTAAATCGTTAGTCTTAGAAATATTCATCGCATCTGCTCACTTTTCTCCTGTGTATATTCAATCTTTAAATGGCAACTTTTCGTCCAATAACTATAAGTTAGTGTTGATTTACAATATTCCACCTCGATTAACTCACATAATAATTAACTCTCATATAAGCTAGCGTCGTTTGACAATATTTTATCTCGATTAACTCACATAATAATTCCGTTTTTACCATCCAACAAAATCTTATGCATCTTGCAATACAATCAGTGAAACCACACGTAAGATATATTTACCCGGTGATGAATCTGCAATCAAACAAAAAATAAAATTAAAAGATGAATAAATAAATTATTTCGGATTATTCAGGAAAATAATGAATTCATAATTAAAAATTGTAGAAATTTGGCCCACAGAACAGTAAGAAATCAAAGTGACTTTTAAAATAAATCTTCAAAATACCCTCCCATTAAATGCAAGTGCCAAATTGAATATCTGACACGTTATTCCCCAAAGACTGGTTGATTTATTTGTTATCCCAAGAGGTATGATTATTTTCTTTATTTAATAAGTAATTTTAATATCTTGAACACGCGTTGTAAAGAAGGTAAAAACAATGACGAATAATGTAACGATGACATCGATAAACTAAAAAAAGCATATGGAATGGTCCCGCAATCATGAATAACAGAATGTATGAAAATATTTCAATTTCATAGCAAATCTTAAATTTGATTACAAGAGTTATGGAAAACTGAAGTGTATAACTAACAGCTGGACGACAGATCCTAGTAGAGGTAAAAATTGAAAGAGGCATCTTCCAGGTAGACTCATTATCGTTATTAGTATTAGTTATAGCAATTATATACTAAGGGTCAATATATTTACTACATAGACGACATATTCAGAAAGTCGCAATTAAATATAAATCACCCCATGATATTTAGGTTTTTGCTAAGAAAGAAGCAAAATTTCAAACCCGAACACATCTATCAAACCCTTCATTCGAGATATAGGAATAGACAAAAGGGCACACACACACACACACACACACACACACATATATATATATATATATATATAACATTTTAGCAACTTTTGATACTTTGATTTAGATTAATCAATATTCCGACCGGAATTATTTGAGTCGGTGGGGGGGACTGAAGATGCTCAGAATTCAAAAACCCTTGTTAATTTTTCAATCATGTTAAATAATTCCTACTTTTTATTCGAATATCTTCAAACATTTTAGTTTGCAATATAATATTTATTTATTTCTGGTTAAAACAGTCGGTTGGGAATTTGAAAAGAAATTACGTTTAAATCTAAAAGGAAAATATTTTTTTTTAAATTGAAGAAGTTCTATCAAGTAGTAAGATGAAAACAATATGAGATTTATTGATTCTTCTGACTGGATAATTCATTAATTAATTTATTCTCTGGTTAAAACAGACGTTTGGGAATTTGAAAGAAATCGCGTGGAAATCTAAAAGAAAAAAATAAACCTTGACATTCTAAGTATATTAATATAACAAATTTGAAGAAGTTCTATCAAGTAGAAAGATGAAAACAATATGATGAATTTTATTTAACTATATTAGATTCAAGAATTAATAATTATATCAACTGATTCTATCAGATGTTTAATGGAAGAGACAGACAAATGATATCACAAGGACGAAATAACTAAAAAGAATAGAATTTCTTTTGTATGGATGGCAGAATAGTAACGCTGCTATTCGTAGACCTCTCCAAGGCATTTGATTCCATACACAGAGGGAAAATGGAACAAATACTACTAGCGTACGGTCTCCCCAAAGAAACGGTTGCCGCTATAATGATGCTCTACAAAGACGCTAAACCAATGGTACGCTCACCTGATGGCACAGGCTGAGTTCCTACTGCATAGCCTGGAGAAGGCAGCAAAGAATATCGGCCTCAATGTGAACTCCGATAAAACAGAGTTCATGTGCTTCAAAAAGAAAGGAGACATCTCACACTTGACGGTTAGCCTCTTATACCAGTAGAACAGTTCACTTACCTAGGTAGTAATATCTCATCCACAGAAAGCGATGTTAATACACAAATAGGAAAGGCATGGGCGGCCACAAACAGACTATCAGTAATATGGAGATCCGATCTCATCGACAAGCTAAAGCAACAATTCGTCCAGGCTGTGGTTATATCAGTGCTGCTGTATGGCTGCACCACCTGGACCCTAAAAAGCGCCTCGAGAATAAGTTAGATGGTATCTGCAAAAGAATGCTGTGAGCAGTCCTGAACAAGTCATGGAAGCAGCACCCCACAAAGAAGCAACTATATGGTCACCTACCCCCCATCTCACAAACCATCCGGGTGAGACGGACTAGGCATGCAGGACACTACTGGAGAAGCGACGTTCTCCTGTGGAAGCCAATACATGGACATGCTAACGTAGGACGCCCGCTAAGGACATACACTGACCAATTATGGAGGACTTGGGATGCTGCACAGAGGACCACCCAGGGGCCTTGAGTAATAGGGAAGGTTGGCGAAAGATTGTCATGGATATCCGTGCTGCGCGCGCGACATGATGATGATGATATAAACATACGTTGTATATAAAATATAGATATTCATTCCACAAACAATGAAATCAGAACTACATTAATTAAAAATAGACTTAAAAATTCATGCTGCATAGGAACTAGAGAAACATAAGGTCTGTTATACCTCGACTAACACATTCTAAGAAGGTAAAAATAATGACGAATAATGTAACGATGGTGAAATACAAACAACATACACACACACATATATATATATATATATATATATATATATATATATATATATATATTCTATAATTAACATTTTAGCAACTTTTGATACTTTGATTTAAATTAATCAATATTCCGACCGGAGTCAATTATTTGAGGGGGGTGGTGGGTGACTGAAGAAAGAAATCGCGTGGAAATCTAAAAGAAAAAAAAACCTTGACATTGTAAGTATACTAATATGACAAATTTGAAGAAGTTCTATCAATTAGAAAGATGAAAACAATATGATGAATTTTATTTAACTAAAAAAGATATTAGATTCAAGAATTGATAATTATATCAACTGATTCTATCAGATGTTTAATGGAAGAGACAGACAAATGATATCACAAGGACGAAATAACTAAAAAGAATAGAATTTCTTTTGTATAGATGGCAGAATAGTAACAATTTCCCAACATGGTTTGGAACAAAAAGGTATCATTCATAATGATTTCATTCATATTGATAGACGTTATTTCCTCCACTAAGAAATGGCTGGGGTGAGATGTTACGCCAAAGAGTTGGGGTGTGAAGTTACGTATATAAGCTAAATATATTAGGTTTTCTTAAAATTGGTAAGATATAATAAAATTGTAATCATTTTAAAGAATCTCACTCGAAATGTGAGGGGTTGAAAATCTTAGAATGAGAAGACATATTTGATTTTATTAGTATAAGCTAACCCTGAATCTATGTTTATGTCATTTTGTGGGCCTTACTGTGGTAGTTGTCTAACTAAGAAGACACACATCTTGTAAGATGACCATGCAATAAAAAACGTTGCATACACAGATCCCCTACCATTCTTCTTTTATAATAATGTAATACCAAGCGTAAAACTCGAGCTTTTTTATGTATATAATAATTTCGTATACTAAAGAATGTGAAATCAACCGTGACCTCGAATTGAATACGTTTTCTTAAAATTGTTTATGTGTACACCCGACTATAAGAAATTAAAACAAGAATCCTCCTCTATAAAAATATTTGTCATCCATACTTGATCATTGAAAACTAAATAAAATTTTCTATAAAGTTTTATTGAAAAATTCATCATATTTTTTATTCAATTTTAATGATTTTCCTGCCTTAAAATTTATTAACGTGTATAATATATATTCACTCACTTTTTCAATTGAATATTACGTTTTGCGGGGATTCTTGTAATAGGAATATTCTGTTAAATATATAAATCGACATTTTCTATAATTAACATTTTATTAACTTTTGTGTTGGGATGCGCGGACTGATGATGATCCAAATTCAATAATTCTTAATATATTTTAGAATATGTTACGATTCAAGGAAAAATAGTAACCCTTCTTTTTATTAGAATATCTTCAGATATTTTAGTTGATTTTTTTTCGTGCGTGGTGGGGTGGGGTAATTAAAATTTAAAAAGTGTTAAGTCTTTTATAAGTTTACATTTCTATAAATATATTTGATGCAACACCAGCAGGAGTGGACTCCGCCCACTTCCGCCCAAAAGGTTTGTTCCCGCTTTTTTAACCCTGTATGAAATTGAATCAGTTCGTAATAAACCCTTGTTGAATTCACCTCGTGGTGTTAAGCGCTGCTGCCTTATCTTTATCCGTACCTTGTGTGACCAGCTCCTCACTTTATACTTTTACCTATTGTAAATTCTGTTATTATTTCACGCATTATTTTCACTATGCACTCCTCTGCTACTTACCAAACCTCAACAAAAAGAAAAACAAAACCTAGTTCATATTGAAATTAAATTAATTTCTTAAGCCTAGATAAAATTTGAAGAATTTCTGTCAGGTATAAACCTGAACACTATATGATGAATTTTATTTAAGTAAGAAATGATATTAGATTTTAGAATTTAAAATTACATTAACTGATCCTACCAAAGGTTTAGTAGAATACGTAGACAGGTGATATCACAAGGAAGAAGTAACTAAAAAGAATAAAATTTCTCTTATATCGATCTCAGAATAGAAACATTTTAACTGTAGGGTTTTGATAAGAATGTTTGTTCAACATTTCCAGAAAGTGACTTACTACGATAGATACCTGAAAAGGTAAGGAAGTTAAGATGGTCGAATTAACTAAGAAGTGGACACGAGTCAGAGTAAATCAATTAGTTGAAACTATTACTATAGTCAACCAATTTCATTGATCACTGGTAAAAAAGTGTCTTGTTTTTTGGTTCTGATAGTTCCGTATATTTCATGAATTAATTCTCTGCACTTTTAAGTGAAAATATTTACTGGTTTACTTTTTAAAAAGAATTAACATTTTTAAAGCCACAAATGTTATTTCAGTCTATAAAAATATCTCATGAATATATTTTCCTTACAAATCATATTACAATGCCTGAAAATTATTATTATATAAAAGATGTTATGAACGGTAACTTTAACAGCAATCAGGGAAAGCAAATTAAATTTACCCCCCATCAAAAATATTGCATAGGATTTTTTTAAAGATTTCAAACTATATAATGAGTTTCAAAATATATAATCATACATTCTATGTTTTCATTAGGAACTTTATAGAATTTAATGAATAGTTTATTTTCTTACTACTGGGGGGGGGGGATAAATTCCCTACAATATTATCTAAATGGTCTATGTATAATATTGATAAGAAGGTTTGTCCGACAAAGAAGTGGACACGATTTAGAGTAAACGGTAAATTAGGTAATTACTATATGAGTTTCAAAAAATATAATCGTACATTCGATGTCTTAATTAGTAACTTTACAGAATAGTTTCTTTTCTTACTACGGGGTGGGGTGGGGTGGGGTATTTATATTATTTAAATAGTCGATGTATAATATCGAGAAAAAAAAGATGATTTCATTATCGATTATATTTAACATATAAATGTATTTTCAATGTCTGATAGTTTCTGTTCCATTAAACTATAAAACCATTAAAATCCTAATTCATTATTAATGATATGAATGAGGATTTTAATGGTTTTATTGTAACTTATCTTATCCGTGTATAAACCATGGTCAAACTACCAAAATTCAATCTGGATTCAACTGATAATTTAATTTAATTTCAATGAGTGGAAACCATTGAAGAATTAAGATATTATAGTGATCTAATTTTAGTGATCACTGGTTAAAAAAAGTGTCTTGTTTTTTGGCTCTGATAGTTCCATATATTTCATGAATTAATTCTCTGTACTTTTAATTGAAAATATTTACTGCTTTACTTTCAAATAAAAGTTGACGTTTTTAAAGCCACATTTGTTATTTCTGATTGTTTAGTCTATAAAAATATTTTATAAATATATTTTCCTTACTAACCATATTATAATGTGTGAAAACTATTATTATATAAAAATTGTTATGAACGGTAACTTTAACAGCAATCAAGGAAAGCAAATTAAATTTACCCCCCCCCCTCAAATATATTACACAGCATTTTTTTAAGTTTTCAAACTAGATGAGTTTCAATATATATAATAATACATTCCATGTTTTCATTGGGTACTTTACAGAATTTAATGAATAGTTTCTTTTCTTACTATGGAGGGAGGGGATAAATTCCTTACAATATTATCTAAATGGTCAATGTATAATATTGAGAAAAAAAAAGATGATTTCATTATCGATTGTATTTAACATATAAATTTATTTTCAATGTTTGACAGTTTCTGATCATGTATTAATGATATTAATGAGGATTTTAATGGTTTTATTGTAACTTATCTTATCCGTGTATAAACCATGGTCAAACTACCAAAATTCAATCTGGATTCTACTGATAATTCAATTATTTAATTTAATTTAAGAAAGGTTGATCTGGATTCTAATTTACTTAAATGATGTAGATTTAAGACAGATTGAATCTCATAAAATAATTTACTTCAGTTACGAAAATATTTCAAGAAATATAACCCGTCTATTTAAAATCAGAGACATTCAATGTTCGTCCTAAAAAATAAAAATAGAACTTACAGGAGTCATTCATTCCAAATCAACATAAAAAAATTATAAAATTTAATTAAATAATTATATCGTATCAAACTGAAATTAGCAACAATTATAACGTGATATTTAAACCGTCAAACACGTAGTGAACTGTAATACGAGAGTATATTCTAATTCGTTCCTAAAAATAAAGAGAAAACTTTAAAAATATCAAATGATTTATCCCAAATGAACCGGCAATAGAAAAAGATTATGAAATCGGTAAGATCGTATCAAACTGAAATTAACAAGAAATTCATTATTATAACATGTGATATTTAATCCGTCAATCACTTAACGAACTGCAATATAAAATACATAGTAAACCTGGAAATTAAAATTAAATTTAGAATTAAAATGTGTTACTTAAATAATATTCGGATATACTTAATATAATAAGAAAAATATAACTTTAAATAAATATGGAAAATAAACTACATGGAACTCACCTTTACCTGTGCACCCAGGTAATGTTTATTATCTGGGAATTAATTAATTTCATATAATTCCGAAATATATGTATATATAAAATATAAAATATTAAACTGACTCGTGTTAGGGGGGGTAAGATAATTTTAATGAAGAGTCTAATTTGTTTCTGAGATTTTATTCAAGTCCTACGTTTATTATTTTTGATAAATCTTACTAGGAAAAAGAAATCTCTGCAATGGAAGTAAAAGTAAAGAAAAGCTGATAAACCAGCGTACGTGAGTTCGTTCCTTACTCTCACTTTTTGTTCGGTCCAAATCTGGAAAATATTCAAATTTAAGATCAGATTGGATAGACTCGATGTATAGAATATTTCATGAGATTAAAAACATCTTTCGAGACGTTTTTTTTGAGAAATATTCTGATTTATTATTTATTTTATTTTATTATTGAGAATATTCCGAAACATTAGATGTTGGATTTAATCTCAATACAATAAAATTTGTATTTGTTCATTCTAATGGGTTTTACAAAGATCACTTTTTTGAGAAATTTGTGAAAGATTAAAAAAAACAGAAAAATCAAATTAGATTGTTAAAGAATTTAATCACATTTACATAGCCCCTCTCCTCCCCTCCCTCTATCTCTGTCATATATATGTGTGTGTGTGCGCGCGTGTGTGTGTGAGTGTGTGTGTTGTTTGTGTTTTACATAGCCCTAAAACATTGGTAATTCAACTAGTATATCTCCAGTTATGGATAAATAGTAGGGCAGACCCGGCTCTTTAATGTTGATATTGCAAAGAAGAATAAAAACTCTGAAGTTAAATGCGTTAAAGACCGTAAAATATCTGACCTTGTATCATATCCTACTCGTGTGGGGGGTTAGGTAATTGCATACAATGATACAAATTCAATGGTTTGCTCAAACAATACTGACACAAATCTTTGGAAAATTCACGTTGGAGTTTTGCAATGCGATACGTTAGTATGATTTTTTATTATAAGCCTAGCTTACGAGCGACAGACATTATTAGATCTAAAATATGACTAAAAGTAGGCAAGAAGTACACGATATCCCACACAATCTATTATAAATGCAGACTACGCAGATGATGTAGCACTTTTCACAAATACGTCAATCCAAGCCTGGAGCAGTCTGCAAGAAGTTTTAGCTTTCTATCTAAACTTAGATAAAACTGAGTTAATATCTTTTAATCAAAATGGGACCATCACCTCATTAAATGGCGAGTATCGGAAATTAGTATATCTCTTCTCATACCGAGGTAGCAGTATCTCATCTACAGAAAGCGATGTAAATATACGTATCGGAAAGCCATAGACTACTATTGACAAGTTATCGATCATATGCAAATACTGTCTGATAGAATAAAAGTTTAATTCTCCCCAGCTATAGCCGTATAAGTACTACTGTATGACCGCACCACTTGTACTTGAACAAAACACTCATATCGTATCAATGAGTGAAGTCACCATATTTAAACTATTCCTCACTCAAGCTGGTTTGTATTCCGTATCATTTATCAGCCATTACGGCTACTCCGTGGTACGTTTCAAAAATTAATTTGGTTTTGTCATCGTATTTCTCTGATGGAATGGGATGAGCTTGCTTGAGATTTCAGACTGTAATTGATGTTTCTTCTGGCGGTTATTCAATCTTAGACCACATCATGCCCAACTCTTTTTGTGATCTTTTGCATCGACGGATTATATCGTGTCTGTACCGATTAGATAATATTTTCCTGATTAGTAATGTGGTTCAATAATTTGTATTATTCGGACAATTGTTCTCATCTTTGAGGACAATAGTCAGAATAATCCAAATTATCAAATCTGCTCTCAAAAATTCTGAGAAATAGTATAGGTTTTTTCTAATTTTGCTTACGTTCATTAATCTTGATGTAGTCAAACTTTTGGATAACAAAAAGTTCTTTATAAAACACATGCACTCCTTTCTCCTCATGTTAAAATCAGACATTTAATTTTAAGTGTCCTAGACGTAACTCGCAAATACGCACGACCAATTTTAGCTTTCAGTATATATCAAGTCGTGTGAAATAATATTTGCTTTGCTTCTTTAACTAAATGGAAGAATTTGATTTAAATGATTTAAAATACAAACGACAAATAAATTTGGTTGAAAAATAACGAACAATTTTTTTTTACAAAGTATAAAAATAAAGTAACATTTTTTTAAATGGCATTTGTTGTCTATAAACATTCATTTGGGCATATTGGCCTGGTTTCAAATATGACATTCAAATGAGCCTATTCATCATACGCAGTTTAGTTTCATACCCAGGACATCGCTATAGGAAAACTAGTGAGAAATTGAAATTTAAGAAATTTGTGGCATTCTGGTGTATTAAAACCTACATTTTTCCAATGATATCTTTATTAAATTTACTGTTCGGTGGATCTTGTGTGATGTAGATTCACTTCCGTTTTATAATATGTGTTTACTATTTATAACTCTCTCATATTATTAGTAATGTTTCAGAATCTAATTCCGAAATTTATGCTTTGTCATTTCTCTTAGGTTCCTTTTATCACCCGTCTGAGTATTTGTATTGAGATTTATTAAAACTAATGCATTCACTTTGACGGAGATTGATGCAAAATTTTCAAAAAACACAAAAAAATATGTTTTATGAGTCTTTTCTTTTTAAATTTCAAATAGATTAATTATCATAAAATAAATATTTAAATTACAAAAGGCATGTTTTTTTGTTGTTGTTTTGTTCTTTTTATATTAATAGTTCTATGTTTTATGAGTATTTATTTATCTATTTTTTTTTTAAATTTCAAATAGATTAAATATTATAAATCAAATATTTAAATTACAAAAGGCATAGTGTTTTTATTTATTTATTTAATCTATTTTTTGTTTTTATATATCAATAGTTCTAGACTGACCGTAATCTTAAGAGGGCATTATGGTTTAAAGAAATAACGTCATGGTTTAAAGAAATAATGTTATGTAAAGAAGTTAATAAGTATGTGATTTTCAGTAGTAAATTAATAAATATAAATTACCTCTACCGTCAGGCCAAGTATTTATAAAATTGATTTTGAAAATTCTTTGAAAGACTTTTGCGGAGATAATGAAGAAAGTAGAGACGTACACGATTTTTTATCTAAAATATTATAACAAAAATTATTTAAAATTATAATAAGTGAGAGGAACAAATGTTGAAGAAAATTGACTCTTCTTTCAAGTTCAAATTCTGATTGTTAGAGTTTTACTCTGTGTTAATTATTATCAGAAAACATATGTATTCATTCCTTCTCCGGTTTAAAGGGGAATGACTAAACATACAGTTTTAAGTAAATCTACACTGTGGGTAATCTTCCAGTTCCTTTTATAATTAGTGAACAATTACCAAGAGTAATTTAGATCAATTACTATTAATCTGAAGGTTTTATTAACTGTTTATTTTACGCTTTGCTACAAATTTGAATATATTTAAACGGGAAAGCTTAAAGAAGAATTTCATTACTTAATTACTTAATTTTTATCATGTTTCTTATTAACAAAGAGTGGTTTGTTGTACATTACAGCTGAAGTATGTTTACTTTATCGCTCGAAGTTTTGCCGAGTGAGGGGTTTTGTCTGGATACGTGGCTATGTTTAGATATATGTGATTTTTAAAATTTGAAAGAAGGGCGAAAGAGACGATGTTGAAGAAATCACACATAACTTCTACAAAGTATTACATTTTCTTTGCTTTGAAAATACGTTTTGCAATACAATGAATTAAAAATATCTAATATCGAAATCTATAAATTTGGCACAAGGCATAATACTGGGGAGATAAAACGGCTGGTCTTCACAATCCTAAATGTAACTGACCCAGTACATATATTATTTTTCACCCTGTTTGTATTTATTCTAAAATTCTTGAGGGCTCCTTTTTTGGTAAAAAAAGAAAAGGGTGTTGCCATACAGTAGCACTAATATGGTTATAACCTGAAATAATTCTACTTCATTCAATCAGAGAAATCAGATTCCATGATTGATAATCTGTCCATGCCTTTCCTATGATCAAAATATAAGTTTTTATGTTTTAGTAAAATTCATCAATTTTTTTTACATGATTATTTATAGGGATAACCAGACAACATGTACCGCCCTATCGGTGAGGGTTATACACTGACCATATAACCTACAAAAGGTAAACCCTCTCAGAGGTGTCTTGCGTATCAGGCTAAACCACATCTAATGTTGAAGCTCTAGTTCTGGAGCATTGGAGAGTGTAGAGTACTCTTCATTGCTATTAATCATGTCTGCTATGACCAGGACCGTTAGTATTTGTTAATGTCATGTATATAATTTAAATAGATTTGTTTGAAAATGTTAGATATCAGATAGGAATTCGGGACCCCATATAACTGTAATATGCAAACGTATTATTATTATATTGAATTATATTAATGTTAGAAAGGAATACTTAAAATACTTATAATCATTTAATGGAATGTAAATTACAAGTATCTGCGTTATTCGGACTATTTTCCTCATCTTCGTTGTTATCGGTGCAACGTTTCGGCCGATATGCCTGCTGGCCTTCTTCAGGTTCTTGTTGGATTCGGGAACCTTCTTTTCAGACTCGGGGAACCTGCTTGTTGTAATCGAGAGCCATCACGGAACTTTGAACCTAAAGTTTTATTCAGTCCACGGGGGTATCCTGTTCTCATTCCGCTAACCATAGCTGGAGTTGAGGCGTTAAGCTGTGTTAATAATTATTCTATGTTACTTGTGCCCTTAATCAGGATTGAACTTGCAATCTAGAGATAACTGTCACTTAGAACTGTTTTAACCTAATTCCTTTATCCATTAGGCCATGTGTCCAATTGGACAATCCGGTGTGAATTTTAGGAACTTATAAACCTAATGTCCTGTTTTTGGCTAGAATATCTACCTATACACTTATGTATGATTTTTTTAACTCGACTCATATTGGACTTTTTTTTTGATCTAGCCTTATTAAAAAAAACACCCATGATGAGTCCAGGTAAAAAATCATGCATAAGTGAATAGGTAGATATTTTAGCCAAAAACAAGACATTAGGTTTATTAGGTTCCCGAGTGCGAAAAGAAGGTTGCCTAGTCCGAAAAGAAATACCTGAAGAAGGGCAGAGAGCATATCGGCCGAAATGTTGTACAGATAATAATGAAGATGACAACAATAGTCCGAATAACGCAGATAATAGTAATCATCAAGCTTCATCTCAAAAATTCAGGGAAAGGAATGTAAATTATTTGTATTTAGAAAAAACTTATTAGTAGCTACAATTGTTTTCTAAATATTATTATTATTAGTTACTTGGAGCTACATAAATAACTTCGTAAACTTCGCGTTATATACGAATACTTGAAACCATATAGCTGTGTAAATAAATATTAAATAGAATAGTTAATTTAAAATATATAATTGTGTATAAATTATTAGTATTAGAAAATAATACTTGGTGTCATATATAATTCTATTTTAATCATATCTAGACGATATAAATTCGAGACGGTGTGTACTTTGTTGGTTAACTCAGTCACGTCAACGTGTTTAATTATAATAAATGTCAATATAAATACTCACAAGGGGAATAAAAGTAACTTCAGACTAATGACAATTCATAAATTCCGGCATAAAATTCTGAGACATTACAAGTAATATGAGAGAATAGAAAATAGAAAACACAAATAATAAAAGAGAATTGAATCTACATCACACAAGTTCACCGAACAGTAACTTTAGTAAAGATATTCCTGAAAAAAAACAAAAAAAACCCAACTTAATACGAGTTTAAATATTGGCCAGCGGATTCTCAATTGGATAAATATTATTATCACCATAATCATTAATATTAGTTGTAGAAGTAGTTATTTCAATTACTTGTAAATTATTGGTATTAGAAATATTCGAAAACATTCAACTATACAGACAAATGTTATTATTAAATATAATAGTTACATTAAACAATATCATTGTCGATGAATTATTAGCATTATATCAGAATATTCGATACTATATATAAGTGCATATAAATTAATATCAGAAAGTCATACTTGTAACCATACCAATGTGCCAAAATGAATTTTTATAAACAAAGAAAAAAATGTCATTAAAAAAAATCACTTTTTTGCTGTACTTCATAAAAACAAATCCCGTCAGCAAGATACGCTCCGTATCTAAATGATGAAATATTGGCCAGCTGATTCTCAATTGTTTGTAATTTGATCTGTTTCTTTAAGTAAACGGACACGGTCACTCTTTTAATTTCTAGCTTAACGCAGCAAAAGTCCAGAGTTCAACACTCGTGCTGTAAAAATAACAAAACCAGAAATACCTAATTAATTTCGTAATATGATACGTGACAGATAATATGTTGTTGCCTATATATTTAGTAAATACTCGCAATTTTTAATAATATAATTTCTCAAGAGTCTGAACGGACGTTTGAAGAATTCTCTCTTTGAAGAAACATTAGCAAAAAGTATAATATATATCAGGAAATAATCATCTACAAAAAGGTAAGTACTTTGTTTGAAATATTTACTTTGACAGTTTTTATATTTCTTATAACTTTAATATTCCTGGCACGTCCTTATCCGAAGTTTTCATGAATTTCCATTCAATATAAATTTCAAGTTGATTTTTAAATTTTATTTCAAAGGTATTTATATTTTCCATTCTTTATTTTTCGAAAATTTATTTATCTAAACATGAGAAGAAAAATGGATATAAAATCCGAGTGTTTAATGAAGTATAATTTTTTAAATATTCCTGGCATGTCTCTATCCAAAGTTTTAATGAATTTCCGTTCATATTTACACAATATAAATTTCAGTTAAGGTAGCATGAACATGGATTCAACCCGTGGTTACTGACAGTTTCTTCCTATGAGATCTTAGAGAGAGGGATAGTTTTTTCTTTCTCTTTTTCTTTATCATATTGTGAAATATGATATTCATATTTCTACTTTTAAATCGGAGTTTTTATAAAAAGAATATTGCTCAAATACGGATAGTAATGACGTGTAACTCAAAGTAGGTAGATAATACATTGTGATTTTAATAGTCAGTTAATATGTGGGATCTAATATATATTAAGTACTTTTAATATCCTCTGAGAAAGTTGATTTAACAAAACATTCTAGGATTTCTTTATTTGATTGTGCTAAATATTTTACCGTATTCTAAAAATATCCATGCGGTTATGTAGGAGGAGATAACTAACAAATTACACACAAAGAAACATCAACTTTAACCATAATGTTCCGATTATTCCAATGAAAATTTCTTTCAGCGATGAGTTTGGTTCTTTTGTTTTTGTTTTGTTATTTTGTCAACTCTTTTTTATATATGCATACATGAATTGTACTAAATTTATTTATGTTGTCATGCTAAATATTTCCACAATGTTTTATGAAAGAAGAAATGTGCAATACGTATTCATGTGCGTTATTATTAAATGATTTTAATTATTTTGTAAGTTTTGTTACGTTATTGTAAACTAAATGAAATTATTCTATAAGCTTTCCCTTTTAAATATATTTAAATTTGTAGCAAAGCGTAAAATAAACAGTTAATAAAACCTTCAGATTAACAGTAATTGATCTAAATTACTCTTGGTAATTGTTCACTAATTATAAAAGGAACTGGAAGATTACCCACAGTGTAGATTTACTTAAAACTGTATGTTTAGCCATTCCCCTTTAAACCGGAGAAGGGATGAATACATGTTTTCTGAAAATAATTAACACAGAGTAAAACTCTAACAATCAGAATTTGAACTTGAGAGAAGTGTCAATTTTCTTCAACATTTGTTCCTCTCATTTATTATAATTTTAAATAATTTTTGTTATAATATTTTAGATAAAAAATCGTGTTTGTCTCTACTTTCTTCATTATCTCCGCAAAAGTCATTCAAAGAATTTTCAAAATCAATTTTATAAATACTTGGCCTGACGGTAGAGGTAATTTATATTTATTAATTTACTACTAATAAAAATACTATAAATAAAGAAGGTGAGAGAAAGTGAGATATAAAGGAGGGGGGCAAAGAGATATAGATAGATAGACAGACATAATGACTTGCTCTGGGCTAAAGGCTGATATCCGATACCGTGATTTGCAAATTATTCTTTCATGTTAGTTCAAATGGTTATCGTCAAAATTCTGAATTTCAAACTTTGTATTAATATACGAAACACATGTAATTTGATAGTAAACCTTTAGAATTAATTCAACAAAATTAATATTTTACCTCAAATGTTCCGAGATATTGAGCTGAAAATTCAACCACTTGTACATTGAAAACATCGCCAAATATGGTCAGCTATTATATCTCTCTCC
>CM042151.1:88454756-88498906 GCA_023376005.1 Doryteuthis pealeii
ACAACCACAAACACAGAACAAACAAACAAAAAAAACAAATGAAAAAAAACAAAAACAAAACAACAAAAAAAAAAATAAAAAGAAACAAAAAAAAAACAAAAGAAACAAAATGAGAAAAACAGAAAACTAAGAAACAAAAAATAAAAAAATAAAAACAACCACTAATAAACAACAAAAAAAAAGAAAGAACGAAAAAAACAACAAAAAAAAACAAACAACTAACAACTATAAAAAAAAAATAAAACAAAAATAAAAAAAACTACACAATAAACCTAAAAAAAAAAAACACAAAGACTAAATAAAAACACCAAGAAGCAAAACCAAACATAAACAAAACAAAAACTAATAACATAAAGAACCTTAATACTAAAAGAACAAGATATTAACAAAATCAAAAAGAAGGACGACTAAGCCGCTTAACAATAAGATCACAACTAGACAAAAACAGAAACAAAACAGACAACAAAGCAGAAAAAGAAAACACCAATTTAGCACCACAAAATAAAATAACTAACAAGAAAAGACCACACTCGTATAATAAAACACACAAAACGCACACCACCGAAGAACCCCAAAACTCAATAAAGCCTACACGCCACAAATAACCAACAACAACAACCAAACACCACCACACACAACCAAGAAATAAGAAAAAACAATCAAAAGACAAATATTACCACCTAACAAATACATTCGAATGGCCAAAACTCCCTCTAATTGCCCCATCCCCCAAACAAATGAAAACAACAAAAATAACGAATAAAAAATAAATAACTAGTCTAACTCTACAAAATAAAACAAAAAAAAAAAACAAACCAGAAAAGAACAAAAAAACGAAATAAAAACAAACTACAAATAAAAACACAAACAAATAAAAAAAAACCATAAAAAAAACTAATAAAAAAAAAAGAAATCACAAAAAAACACCACAACAAACCTAACAAACAAAAAACAATAAAAAAAAAAACAACCACACAAACAATAACAACAAACAAAGACACAAAAAAAACAGAAACACACAAGACTAAAAATAAAAACTCTAAAATACTTCTACAAAAAAAACTCACATAAGCAAACAAAAAAAAACAACACAAAAAAAAACAAAACAACAAGCAAAAAAAAAATAATACAAAAAGAATACTCTATAAAAAAACAGTAAAAACTAACTCTTAACAATTTTATTTTTAACTTTATAACTTATTATAAAATTATACTGGACGCAAAGAGATATTACACATAACCTACCAAACAAAATCCTTATAACAAACAAAAAACCATCAAAACTAAACTAAAACAAGACAAAGCGAAAAAACCAAAAACAGAAAAAACAAGAAAAAACTACACTAAATTAAAACAAACACAAACAAATAAAAAAAACTACACACAACAATAACCAAAAAAAAAAATAGAAAGAACAAAAACAAAACAACAATAAAAAAAAAAACAAAAAAAAAGAGCAAAAATACGAAAACAAAAAAAAACAACACAACAAAACAAACACACTCAAAGAAACAAAACAAAAAAAATAAAAAAAATAATAAAAAAACAAAATACTAAAACCAGCAAACGACAAACAGAAAAAAAACACAAAAAAAAAGAAACAAACAAAAAATACTATAGAAACAAAATGTTTGCCGTTCGTAAACAACAAAAAAAAACCAAAACAAAACACGAAAAAACATAAAAAAAAAAAAACACACAAAAAAAAAACACAAAAAAGAAAAAAAACAACTCAAAAACACAAAAAAGAGAAAAAAAACACACAACAAAAAAAAAAAAAAAAGAAAAAACGCAAACGACATGGAAAAAAATAAAAAAACAAATATAAACTAACCTACTAACGAAAAATAAACAAAAATAAAATATAAAACAAAAAAATAACAAAAAAAAACAAACAACACAACACAAGCGAATCTACAAAAATACTTGCAGAAACAAAAAGAAAGAAATAAAACCACTAAAACTATACAACAACAAGAATAAACAAAGACTAAACCAAAAAACGTATGGGATAAAAAACCGAAACCAAACAAAAGTATATCTACTACACAAACAAATAACCAAAACAAAAAACCCTCCTCAACCACAAAAACAAAAAAAAAAACAACTACAACAAAACAATACCAAACACTAAGTAACACAAAACAATCAAACAAAAAACACTAAACAACAAAAACACAAAAAACAAGAAAACTACCAAAACATCACACACACACAGACAACAAATAAACACAAAAACACACAGATACTAAAAAACACAAAAAAATAACACTCAAAAAAAACAACAAACAAAAACAATAATAAAAAAGGAAGAACACACAAAAACAAAAACTAAAAACACAATAACTAACTCTAAAAACAAAAAAAACAAAAAAAAAAAAAAAAAAAGAACTAACAACTACGATAAGCAAACCTCAAACAAAAATGACACAACAAAAACACTTACAGAAGAAAAACAAAAACAAAAAAAAAAAACAACAACAAAAAAAAAAAACAAAAAAAAAAACTCCTGACAAAAAAAAGAAACCAACACCACGTAAAAAAAAAAAACATAAAAAACACTAAAAAAAAAAAACGAAAAATAACACAAACAAGAAAACACAACACCAAAACAAACACTAAAAACAAAAACAAAAAAAAACACAAAAAAACGAAAACAACAAAACTACCAATAACGAAAAGCAATAAAAAAAAAACTCAAAGCAGACACAATACTAAAACAACGACTACCAAAACAACACAAACTAACAGCCACAAAACAACAAAAAAAAAACAAACTAACTAACCCAAAAAATAACAAAAAACAACACAAACACAACTCAAAAAAACTAAACCAAATAAAAACACACAAAAACAAAGAAAATAAACAATAAACAAACCAAAACAAAACCAAAACCAAAACAACTTAAAAGTAAAAACAAGACGACACACACACTAAGACAAAGAAAAGGAAAAAAAAACACAAACACAACAAACAAGACGAACTGACAAAAAACTAAAAAAAAATAAAAAAAAACCAAAACCAGACACAACAACAAACAGACTAACAAAAAAAAAAAAAAAAAAAAAAACAAACAAACAAAACTAAACCACCCACAACAAGAACAACAAAACACACAAGAATAGTACAAATACAAAAAAAAAACAAACCGAAAACAAAAACAAAAAACACAAAACAAAAAACAAAACAAAAAAAAACCAAAAAAGCAAAAACAAACACCAGACTAAAAAAAAACACACGACTACAAAAAAAAAACAAATAAAACAACAAAGACACACAACCAAAAAAAACAAAACGACTAAAAAAACACACACACACAACTAAACAACAGAAACAAAACAAAACAAACCAACGACAAAACGAAACCAACAAAAAAAAAAACAAAGAAAAAAACCAAAGAAAGAAAAAAAGAAAGAAAAAAAACAAAAAAACAACCAAAAAACAACTTAATAAAAACTAATAACAACAGAAACAACACACAAAAAAAAATAAAAAACACAAAAAACAAAAACACCAAAAGAAAAAACTACAACAAAAAAAACAAACAGAAAAAAAAAGAACAAAAAAAAACAACAAACATCAAAAAAAAAAAGAACCAGAAAAAAACAAACACACAAACACAGAAAAAAAAATAACAAACACACAGAAACCTTTTCACAAAAATACAAACTAAAAACAAAAACCAGGAACGACACAACAAGAAACAAAACATAACAAAAACAAAAACTAACCAACGACATAAACAACCAAAAAAGACTAAAAAAAAACACAAAAGAAACAAAACAAACGACCAAAAAACAAAACGAAAAAAAAATGAAAAAAAAAAAACAAAAACCACTACAAACAAAAAAACAAACAAAAAAAACAAAACCAAAAAAAAATATACACACAAACCAGATAACACAAAAAAATACTAAAGAAAAAAACTAAAAAAAAAAAACAACATAAAAAAATTATAAAACAAAAAAAAAAAAAAAAAAAACAAAAACAAAAACAAAACATAAAAAAAAAAAAAACAACAAAAAAACAAAACACATAAAAAAAAAATATCAAAAAGGTAACAAACCTAAAAAAAAAAAACACAAAACACTAAAAACACTAAAAATGGATGACGGGACACAAAAACAAAAATTAACACAAAAAAAAAAAAAAAAAATATAAACTAAATAAATAAAAAAACAAAAAAAGATAACAAATAACAACAACATAAAAAAACAAAAAAAACAAGAACAAACAGAACAACACTTAACAAAAACATAAAATAACCAAAAAAAAAAAAAAAAAAATGAAAAAAGAAACAAAAATAAAAACAAATAAAAACCTAAAAAAAAAATAATACAACGGAACTAAAAAAAAAAAAACTTTAAAAATGCTGTACCACTTCATGAGACAGAGCGAATAAAATACAATGAAAAGGAATATTAAATTCACAAAATTATTATTCAGCATGATTTTTTAAAAAACATGGTACATAGCAAGATGAAGTAAATAATCTAGAATGTTTTGTTACATCAAATGTCTTTTAGGATGTTAAAAGTAATTGATATATAAATATCCACATAATCTACGGGCACACAGTGCCTTTCTCCTCTGCCATTTTATAATCATTAATTATCACCAAAAATTTATTGAATTATATATATGTATTGAATTAAAATTATGTACCTTAACTGGAGTGACACTTAAGGATTACGTAGTGAGCTTCGGCCGTGAATCAGGTATATAAATTAATAGCGTCGATCCCAGGGGCTATCCCCAGGCAATACCTTTTCCCTTGATTTAAAGGGGCAGTGCTGCTTTATTGCCCAGCGCCTGAGATGCTTCCCTCGAGGGGGAATGCCAACGGAGTCGACGCGATTTTTTCCACCTAACACCCATGAGCTTCGGCTGTGGGTGGGCCACATAAAAATGTCCTTGTGTCACGATTTCATAAGTGAGATGAGAGGCAATACCCTTACCTAGCACGGCCCAGCGGGGGTCCCAGTGAGCTTCGGTCGCTGGTTCAGGTATAGTAAATTAATAGCGTCGATCCCAGGGGGCAGGTATTGCCTGGGGATAGCCCCTTGGGATCGACGCTAACAATTAACTTTACCGATCCAGCGGTCGAAGCTCACTGGACCCCCAGCTAGGCCAGGCAAAAGGTAATGGATTTGCCTCTCATCCACTTGAACGCTGGAACAAAAGTCTCGTTTTTATGTGGGCGCATAAAAATTGCGTCGATCCCGTCGGCATTCCCTCTCAATGGGGCGCGTCAGGCGCTGGGCAATAAACCCAGCGCCTGTCAAGGGGCAGGTGTTGCCTGGGAGATAGCACCCCCCCCCCCTGGATCGACGCTATCACTTGAATTGAAAGGGAAACGAGATTTTCATTTAATAAAACATTCTTTTTTTTTTTTTAATTTCAATTTGTTTAGTTGATATATTTATCCATTCCGATATTTTGTGGTGAAAAAAGTTCGATCTAATTCCAAGTAAATACGGATTTTTAAAACCCACGCACTTACCCTTAAGAAACGTCCACTTTATCCCCTGTTCTATTACTGACAAAAGAAAAAAACGTCAAAGAAAACTAACTTTCAGAAAAACGTCTATTATGCTATTGCTTGATCATATACATTTTCGTTTATTCTTTACCCTTGCATCTTTTGATGAAGTATTCATAATTATCGATTAGAAGCGGCTATCCGGCGTTAATGTGGTAGAGGGAAAGTGTAAAAAAGGTAAAAAGAGGAATGCATCTCTCCCGTGGTTTTGCTACGCGCCTGGAGACCAATCCAGTATTTCTACGTCCCCGCGTATGTTATTGTTAAATGGCCTTGAGCGAAAGGCTTCATCCCCCTCTGACAGGTTTTGTTTTCGTCCTGCTGGATGTCTAGTTATCCTCCTCACCAGATAAGCTTGGTGGGGTAACCGGTTTAGTCGCCGATAACCCGACTATGAGACAGGTAGTACTGGTTACATAGTACCAGTAGCGCCTTATGCGACCTGACTTAACATACATACATACATACATACAAACTGCCCTTATTTATATACAGATCAGCTTTGTCGTATTTTACGCTTAAATGTTTCAAATTGATAAAATATCGAATTTTGCCTTTTAATTGAATTAATGAAGAAAATCAAGTGAAGTTTATTTCATTAAAATATGTTTGAAACTTTAATATACGATTCCCTTCAATTTTGTCAGCATATATTATGTCACTAAAAATTATTTTAATCATTAAAAAATAATCCTTTAAATGTTGCCCGTCTATTAACAAACAAAATAAACATTATATTTTTTACGATAAACTCTTTCTTTTATAGAATATTTTCGACTGCAGACACTGAAGACAGTCCCATTTGGGTAGCGACCTGTAATGTCTGTGGACAAGGTCCTGATGGTTGAGCGGTCCCTGATCCAGATACTAAGCGGCCCCGTTAGATGCAACTCACTATTTTGACATTTACTTGGTAAGACGTGCGGTCAGAGAGGCTGGCTGTTCATATCAAGCCCCGATATCTACATGATTGCACTGAACCTATTCTTCAAATTAATCTAATTGAAAATACCCAACCCTTTTCATCGTATAGGTGCAAGAAGACATATATCAAGCATTCCTATCCAATTCTAATATTTTTAATCATATGTATGTGACCTATAGATGGGACTCAGAAACTGACACTTTGGATCTGAGTAGACCTGCGAGTAATGACAATGAAGGGATACTCCAAATTCAACAGAGCACCAATTACTTCATTTTTATCATGTTTCTTATTAACAAAGAGTGGTTTGTTGTACATTACAGCTGAAGTATGTTTACTTTATCGCTCGAAGTTTTGCCGAGTGAGGGGTTTTGTCTAGATACGTGGCTATGTTTAGATATATGTGATTTTTGAAATTTGAAAGAAGGACGAAAGAGACGATGTTGAAGAAATCACACATAACTTCTACAAAGTATTAAATTTTCTTTGCTTTGAAAATACGTTTTGCAATACAATGAATTAAAAATATCTAATATCAAAATCTATAAATTTGGCACAAGGCATAATACTGGGGAGAGAAAACGGCTGGTCTTCACAATCCTGAATGTAACTGACCCAGTACATATATTATTTTTCACCCTGTTTGTATTTATTCTGAAATTCTTGAGGGCTCCTTTTTTGGTAAAAAAAGAAAAGGGTGTTGCCATACAGTAGCACTAACATGGTTATAACCTGAAATAATTCTACTTCATTCAATCAGAGAAATCAGATTCCATGATTGATAATCTGTCCATGCCTTTCCTATGATCAAAATATAAGTTTTTATGTTTTAGTAAAATTCATTAATTTTTTTACATAATTATTTATAGGGATAACCAGACAACATGTACCGCCCTATCGGTGAGGGTTATACACTGACCATATAACCTACAAAGAGTAAACCCCTCAGAGGTGTCTTGCGTATCAGGCTAAACCACATCTAATGTTGAAGCTCTAGTTCTGGAGCATTGGAGAGTGTAGAGTACTCTTCATTGCTATTAATCATGTCTGCTATGACCAGGACGTTAGTATTTGTTAATGTCATGTATATAATTTAAATAGATTTGTTTGAAAATGTTAGATATCAGATAGGAATTCGGGACCCCATATAACTGTAATATGCAAACGTATTATTATTATATTGAATTATATTAATGTTAGAAAGGAATACTTAAAATACTTATAATCATTTAATTGAATGTAAATTACTAGTATCTGCGTTATTCGGACTATTTTCCTCATCTTCATTGTTATTGGTGCAACGTTTCAGCCGATATGCCTGCTGGCCCTTCTTCAGGTTCTTGTTGGATTCGGAACCTTCTTTTTGGACTCGGGAAACTGCTTGTTGTAATCGAGAGCCATCACGGAACTTTGAACCTAAAGCTTTATTCAGTCCACGGGGGTATCCTGTTCTCATTCCGCTAACCATAGCTGGAGTTGAGGCGTTAAGCTGTGTTAATAATTATTCTATGTTACTTGTGCCCTTAATCAGGATTGAACCTGCAATCTAGAGATAACTGTCACTTAGAACTGTCTTAACCTAACTTCTTTATCCATTGGGCCATGTGTCCAATTGGACAATCCGGTGTGAATTTTAGGAACTTATAAACCTAATGTCCTGTTTTAGGCTAGAATATCTACCTATACACTTATGTATGATTTTTTAACTCGACTCATATTGGACTTTTTTTTTTGATCTAGCCTTATTAAAAAAAACACCCATGATTATCATCATAATCATTAAAGTTAGTTGTAGAAGTAATTATTTAATCTTGGATTCTTTTTCGGTCTTTTGTGTCTTTTGGCCAATAATCACAAATATCTGTTGATATTTCTTCTTTTTTTTTCTTTTCTTTTTTTGCAAGAAATGTTAATTTGATGATATTGCTAAACATAACATATGCTATACCCTAGCATTATTAGGATTATTCGGACTATTGTTTTGTTGTTAAATCTACAGTGTTTCGGCCGATGTGTCCTCCAGCCTTCTTCAGGTATTTTTTGTCAGACTCAGGAGCCTTCTCGGACCATAGGACATTTAGGCACCCCTTTTGCGATCTTGTTTCATTGGGACATTTTTTTCATTTACACCATCAAAATCTGGTTGTTTGTTAGGGGTTATGGTTATGGGTTAGGATTAGGAGTTAGTTTTATAATTTAAAAATAAAACTCTAAAAATTTTCTGTTAACAAACAACTGGATTTTGCCTTTACAAAAATCTGTTAATAGAATGTATGTATATCGAGTTAAAATTTAGTGGAGAGTGTATTTACAAGTTAAAAACCGAGCGTAGCCTCTTCGATTTTAATTGAGATAGTTATAAAAACAAATTCCGTCAGCAAGGTAAGAGGGAGTGTATCTAAATGATGGAATATTGGCCAGCTGATTCTTAATTGATCTGTTTCTTTAAGTAAACGGACATGACCACCGTTTTAATTTCTAGCCTAACCAACATTAAACAATATCGATGAATTATTAGCATCAGATTGGAATATTCTATACTATATATAAGTGCATATGAATTAATATTAGAAAGTCATACTTGTAACCATATTAATGTGCCAAAATGAATTTTTATAAACAAAGAAAAAAATGACATTAAAAAAATATATTACTTTATTCCTGTACTTCATAATAAAACTCGTTTTATTCCTGTACTTCGTAATAAAACTCGTCTGCAATGTAAGAGGGAGCGTATCTAAATGATGAAATATTGGCCAGCTGATTCTCAATTGTTTGTAATTTGATCTGTTTCTTTAAGTAAACGGACACGGCCACTCTTTTAATTTCTAGCTTAACGCAGCAAAAGTCCAGAGTTCAACACTAGTGCTGTAAAAATAACAAAACCAGAAATACTTAATTTCGTAATATGACACGTGACCGGTAATAGGTTGTTGCCTATATATTTAGTAAATACTCGCAATTTTTAATAATATAATTTCTCAAGAATCTGAACGGACGTTTGAAGAATTCTCTCTTTGAAGAAACAACAGCAACAAGTATAATATATATCAGGAAATAATCATCTACAAAAACGTAAGTCCTTTGTTTGAAATATTTAATTTGACAGTTTTTATATTTCTTATAACTTTAATATTCCTTGCACATCCGTATCCGAAGTTTTAATGAATTTCCATTCAATATAAATTCAAGTTGATTTTTTGAATTTTATTTTAAAGGTATTTATATTTTCCATTTTTTATTTTTAGAAATTTATTTATCTAAACACGAGAAGAAAAATGGATATAAAATCCGACTGTTTAATGAAGTATAATTTTTTAATATTCCTGGCACGTCTCTATCCAAAGTGTTCATGAATTTCCGTTTATATTTACACAATATAAATTTGAGTAAAGGTAGCGTGAACATGGAGTCAACCCGTGGTTACTGACAGTTTCTTCCTATGTGATCTTAGAGAGAGTGAGAGAGGGATAGTTTTTTTCTTTTCCTTTTTCTTTATCATATTGTGAAATATGATATTCATATTTCTACTTTTAAATACGTGTAACTCAAAGTAGGTAGAAAATACATTGTGATTTTAATAGTCAGTTAATATGTGGGATCTAATATATATTAAGTACTTTTAATATCCTCTGAGAAAGTTGATTTAACAAAACATTCTAGGATTTCTTTATTTGATTGTGCTAAATATTTTACCGTATTCTGAAAATATCCATGCGGTTATGTAAGAGGAGATAACTAACAAATTACACACAAAGAAACATCAACTTTAACCATCATGTTCCGATTATTCCAATGAAAATTTCTTTCAGCGATGAGTTTGGTTCTTTTGTTTTTGTTTTGTTATTTTCTCAACTCTTTTTTATATATGCATACATGAATTGTACTAAATTTATTTATGTTGTCATGCTAAATATTTCAACAATGTTTTATGAAAGAAGAAATGTGCAATACGTATTCATGTTCGTTATTATTAAATGACTTTAATTATTTTGTAAGTTTTGTTACGTTATTGTAAACTAAATGAAATTATTCTATAAGCTTTCCCGTTTAAATATATTCAAATTTATAGCAAAGCGTAAAATAAACCGTTGATAAAACCTTCAGATTAACAGTAATTGATCTAAATTACTCTTGGTAATTGTTCACTAATTATAAAAGGAACTGGAAGATTACCCACAGTGTAGATTTACTTAAAACTGTATGTTTAGCCATTCCCCTTTAAACCGGAGAAGGGATGAATACATATGTTTTCTGAAAATAATTAACACAGAGTAAAACTCTAACAATCAGAATTTGAACTTGAAAGAAGAGTCAATTTTCTTCAACATTTGTTCCTCTCACTTATTATAATTTTAAATAATTTTTGTTATAATATTTTAGATAAAAAATCGTGTCCGTCTCTACTTTCTTCATTATCTCCACAAAAGTCTTTCAAAGAATTTTCAAAATCAATTTTATAAATACTTGGCCTGACGGTAGAGGTAATTTATATTTATTAATTCACTAAAACCACATACTTATTAACTTCTTTACATAACATTATTTCTTTAAACCATAACGTTATTTCTTTAAACTATAATACCCTCTTAAGATTACGGTCAGTCTAGAACTATTAATATATAAAAATAAAAAATAACAAAAAAAAATTAAATAAATAAATAAAAATAAATACTATGCCTTTTGTAATTTAAATATTTGATTTATAATATTTAATCTATTTGAAATTTAAAAGAAAAAAAATAAGTACTCATAAAACACAGAACTATTAATATGAAAAAAATATTATTTTAAAGAAAATACTCATTAAACATAGAACTATTAATATAAAAAGAACAAAACAACAACAAAAAAACACCAGCCTTTTGTAATTTAAATATTTATTTCATAATAATTGGGAACACAATGGGAAAATACCTACAAGCACCGATATATAGTAAGAACACAAGTATTATTATATAGATTGGGGACATTCTTTACAACCAATCAAATCTTGGGACCAAATTTTCTGACCACCTGTATACTTCAATCATCAGGTATCTAAAAGTCAATTGCTATTTATCAAAGGGAGCTTTTAAAAGTTTTTTTTCTTTTTAAATACTTTGAAACAAATTCAAAGTTTTAGAATATCACAGTGATAGTAAAAAAGAAAAGAAAAGGGGTGCATATTGCATAAATGTGTCCTGGCCTCCTGCCCTAAAAAATGCTAAGCGTTGCCTGCTGAAAATCTAACCAGCGCTAACATTGAACTCCCTAACTGTTTGAAGGTGTTTTTCCAAGTTAATGTGATATGAAAGAGAATTTACACCCCATCCAAGTCTTTTCTTGACATGTGAATATTTAAACCACCCCCTCTTAAATTTTCTTTTTAGTGGTTTGAAGGCATTATTATTGCAAATAACCTTTTGGGGCTTCTACTATTGCTGTTTCCACTCTTCATCCTGCTAATGCTGCTGTTTTACACAGCAAATGGCTCCACGAATCTCCAAATGTTCTGTCACTTCTCACAGGGACAATAATTAACCCAGGTATGATTAACCAAGGTAGATCAAACCCAGAAAACGAAGCATCGCCAAATGTAAATTCTGCTCCTGCTATTCCTCCTCCTGCTCCTCCTGCTATTGGTTCTGCTGCTGTTCGAGCTTTTAATGTTCCTGTTGCTGCTGCTGCTGCTGCTGCAGTTGATGCTTATACTGCTGTTAGGGCTTTTGCTGTTGCACATCCTCCTACTACTACTACTGGTGCTGCTGCTCCTGCTGCTGTTGGGGCTTCTACTATTGCTGTTTCCCCTCTTCCTCCTGCTAATGCTGCTGTTTTACGCAGCAAATGGCTCCACAAATCTCCAAATATTCTTTCAATTCTCACAGGGACAATAATTAATCCACGTGTGATTAACTAAGGTAGATCAAACCCAGAAAACGAAGCATCACCAAATGCAAATCCTTCTCCTGCTGTTGCTCCTCCTCCTGCTACTGGTGCTACTGCTCCTGCTGCTGTTGGAACTTTTAATGTTGCTGTTGCTCCTCCTCCTGCTGCTGCTGCTGCTGCTGGAGCTTTTAATGTTGCTGTTGCTCCTCCTCCTCCTCCTGCTGCTGCTGGAGCTTTTAATGTTGCTGTTGCTCCTCCTGCTGTTACTGGTGCTGCTGCTCCTGTTACTGCTCCTGCTGTTGTTGGAGCTTTTAATGTTGCTGTTGCTCCTCCTGCTGCTGCTGTTGATGCTTCTACTGTTGGTGTTGCACCTCCTCCCGCTCCTGCTACGGCTGCTGCTTCTCTACCTCCTGCTGCTCCTGCTGCTGATGGGGTTACTAGTGCTGCTGCTCCTACCATTGTTGCCGCTTCTACTGCTGTTGATGTTTTTTTACCTGATTTTTCCGCAGATTATGTTACTTCTTTTTTGGCTAATCTTTTTCCACATACTACTGCTGCTGTTCCTTTACCTGTTATTTCTGCTGATTATGTGGATTCTTATTTTACTTCTTTTCCTCTATATACTACTACTGCTGCTGCTCCTACTGCTTGTACTGCCACTGCTGTTCCTGCTACTACTAATACAACTAGGAACAAAAAATTAGTTTCACATAGGGATTTCATTTGTCTTGAATGTGACAGGACATTTAGTACCTATGAAGATTTATCAAATCACATGTGCGTGGATATAATCTAATAGCATAAAATGCAGCTGACATAAATATATATTATTGTAAATATAAATTAATAAAATAATTGTACCTCACTTATAAGAATATTTGTACAATTAAAATTTTAGTAATTAATAATTATCTCTTTTTGAAATAAAATTACACATATTTGATAACGAAACTCTATTCTCAGCATTACCATATTTGTTATTATGAAAACTACTTTTTATCATGTACAGAAGTATTAAAAAATCATAAAAGTGTATAAAGTTTAAATTAATGTATATACAATAAAATTTGTTTCTTTTGAAATACTGAGTTTATGTTTGTGATTTTTTTTTCTTTTCTTTTTTTTTCTTTTTTAAATTTCAATTAAATAAGTTGAATATAAACAAGCATTTATTCTCTAGGTTATTTTTTTATTCTTTATATGTGCTATCCAGTTTGGCAAGACTATGGGTCGACGCTCCTTTTCCTGTCGGAAAAATAGTCTTGTGCCTTTAATTTAATTGAATGTAAATTATTTGTATTTAGAAATACTTATTAGTGGCTATAATTGTTTTCTAAAGATTATTATTATTACTTACTTGGAACTACATAATTGGCCGCAAATATTTGGTGTTAGATAGGAATACTTGAAACCATATAACTATGCAAACAAATATTAATAAATAGAATAATTACTTTAAAATATATAATTCTGAATAAAGCATTAGTATTAGATAAGAATACTTGATGTCATATATAATTTTATTTTAATCATATCTATATAATATGAATTAGAAATTGTGTGTACTTTGTTGGCCATCTCCGTCAAAGTGAATGCATTAGTTTTAATGAATCTCAATACAAATACTCAGACGGGTGATAAAAGGAACCTGAGAGAAATGACAAAGCATAAATTTCGGAATCATTGAAAAAATGTAGGTTTAATACACCAGAATGCCACAATTTTCTTGAATTTCAATTCCTTATTAGTTTTCCTATAGCGATGTTCTGGGTATGAAACGAAACTGCGTATGATAAATAGACTTATTTGAATGTCATATTTAAAAACAGGCCAATATGCCCAAATGTATGTTTATAGAAAAAAATGCCATTTAAAAAATGTTACTTTATTTTCATACTTTGTAAAAAAAATTGTTCGTTATTTTTTAACCAAATTTTTTTGTTGTTTGTTGAGCAATTCCTACAAATCTGTGAATAGTATTCTTTCAAATCCTTATTAATTCATTAATTCACCCAAAACCATCAAGAATGATTTGTACGGAATTTTTACTTTACTAAAAAGGGGCGTTGAATATTTTGCGAAATTTCTTTAGTTTTGATAAATTCGTTAACTATATGGCGTAGTGTATCGCAACTTATAGCATTCCAATCAAATTAAGATTCATTTCTAAAATACAAGTAAATGCAAATTTATATTTTATATTTTTAGAACAGGATTTTATTATTTTTTGAAAGAAACGACATATGAAAACATTGGATTTCATTTTTTGTGGAAAAGGATTCGAATATTTACGAAATGGATGTTGATATTTTGAAAATTAAAAAGGAAGAATTTGTTTTGGAATTCATACATTTGAAATAAGAAACTTTAACTTTGTTGTTATTTTGTAAAAGATCGAAATTGTCCATATTTTCTCAAAAATGTTACAAAATAAACTAATTTTCCAAACAATTTCCCTTAACTAACAATAATTATATGTTCAACATAATTCAACATATCAAACTTTTAAAAATTATTTAAAAAAATAAAATAAAAGAAGGTTGGGGACGGGAGTAATAAACTTCAATAAAATTTTAGAAATGTTTTTTTCCCCAAAATTATCTTGCAAAAAAATTATTTTATTAATGAATATGAGCTGAAAATTTCACTAAAATTTCATAAGTCATTTTATGTGGCATAAATATTAAAAAAAAAAAAAAACTATAGGAATGCTGTCTAATTTTGTTTTTAAACAAACTCGTAAAGCTTTGAATGATCATATAAAGTTTTACCCATCTTATTTTGTTAAAGACTTTTGTTAAATATATATTCTTATTTGTCAAATAAAGGGATGAATATGAAGTAGACGTTATACTTACTTATTTTTGTTTTCTTTCGTCAGATTTTTCTTCAGAGCAACATTACATCAGAGAACAGAGTAAAATACTGTTTCCGTGTTTAATGAAATCTAAAATTGTAAATCAGTAATCATTGGAAGGGCGTTTTTAAAGTGCTAAAATCAGAGGAGATAATTCATAAAAACTATCAAGAATGTTATTTTTCTCTTTCGGAGTTCCGCACCAAAGATCCACACAAAAATGGAATTCTTCAGATCCATTATGGCTTTCTGAAGAAAAATATATTCCATACTTAGAATTTAATAGAATTTGATGATATTTCACTTAGCAATCATCTAAAAGGATAAATGTTTTTGTTTTTTTTAGTTTCACTATTTTTTGTTTGTTTTTGTTTAACTGACTCCCCTATCTAATCTAATGAAAGGATGATGGCTGTCGGTGTTAGTCGAAACTTCAGAACCTACAGTCAGGTTTACAATAAAAAAGGGACCAAGTAAAATATGTCAAATGATCACATTTTTTGGTGACTGTTGTCATAGATTCTTTCTGACAAATGTTGTGCAGTGTGACACTTAGATTTCAAAAGTCAAGCAGACCCCAAATATGACTCTAAGGCAAAGACAACAGACCACAATTCGAATTTCCAGTCTTCCGACTTAATCAAATTAACTGCAAGTAACACACTGAAAGCTTCAACTGACTGTCTCCTCGGCAGAATTGATTGTATTCAATGCGATAGTCCGGACTTCCGAAAAAAAACGGACTATTTGGCCAACCAAGTTCCAACAACATTGTAACAGAAGTATTTATCCTCTCTCCAGTTGACTTGTATGTCATTTCAGAGACTATATAAGGAGCCTTAAACCTGATATCATTTTTTTCTTACACTTTATGGGTCATGTGAAAAATTATAACACATGTTAATCTGATTGTTATGATGTAGAGAAGAATTAGCTTACATTTTCACTTTGAGAGATTCTTGCCTGATAAACATCAAGATTATTGTATTCTGATTTAATCGTTCAACCAAATGCTTAGTAAATCAATTTGCATATTCAACCAATTTCCTAGTAAAGTCATTTGCATATTATCCAATTCATATTGTAACCAATATCTGACAACATCATTAGTCAATATAGAGGATCATTTTTAGTAGTCTTCACACATATTTGTAAATTCTTTTCTTGTAGAGGTTATATCAGGAAGACGAAGGAGACTTATACAAATTAAAATGATTAATATTCTATCTGGTTAACTGGACAACTTTTTTCCCAAACTGACCTGACTTATACGGAAAGTGGTAACAACACCCACATGATCCAAGAGTTTAAGACCGAAGAAGTTACTATTCCGATAAATGCGTATCCGGTCTCTGCTAACCTTTCTGGTATACCGCCATATATTTTGGATATTCAATATATTTCCGCCTCTCTCTTCTTTATTTTCTCTTTTTATCTTCCTCCTCTATTCCCTCTCTTTTTCCTCCTTCATTTCTTTACTCTCTTTTTCTCTTCCGCCTCTATTCCCTCTCTTTTCCTTCTTCAACTCTCTATCTCTTTCTCTTCCTCTCTATTCCCTCTCTTTTTCCTCCTTCATTCTTTACTCTCTTTTTCTCTCTCCTCTATTCCCTCTCTTTTTCCTCCTTCCTTTCTTTACTCTCTTTTCTCTTCCTCCTCTATTCCCTCTCTTTTTCCCCCTCCTTTCTTTACTCTCTTTTTCCTTCCTTTCTATTCCCTCTCTTTTTCCTCCTTCATTTCTTTACTCTCTTTTTCTCTTCCTCCTCTATTCCCTCTCTTTTTCCTCCTTCATTTCTTTACTCTTTTTCTCCCTCCTCTATTCTCTCTCTTTTTCCTCCTTCCTTTCTTTACTCTCTTTTCTCTTCCTCCTCTATTCCCTCTCTTTTTCCCCCTTCCTTTTCTTTACTCTCTTTTCTCTTCCTCCTTTATTCCCTCTCTTTTTCCTCCTTCCTTTCTTTACTCTTTTTCTCATCCTCTTCTATTCCCTCTCTTTTTCCTCCTTCCTTTCTTTACTCTCTTTTCTCATCCTCTTCTATTCTCTCTCTTTTCCTCCTTCATTTCTTTACTCTCTTTTTCTCTTCCTCTTCTATTCTCTCTCTTTCCTCCTTCCTTTCTTTACTCTCTTTTTCTCATCCTCTTCTATTCCTCTCTTTTCCTCCTTCATTTCTTACTCTCTTTTTCTCTTCTCTATCCCTCTCTTTTTCCTCCTTCCTTTCTTTACTCTCTTTTCTCTTCCTCCTCTATTCCCTCTCTTTTTCCTCCATCATTCTTTACTCTCTTTTTGTCATCCTCCTCTATTCTCTCTCTTTTTCCTCCTTCCTTTCTTTACTCTTTTTCTCTTTCTCCTTATTCCCTCTCTTTTCCTCCTTCCTTTCTTTACTCTCTTTCTCATCCTCTTCTATTCTCTCTCTTTTCCTCCTTCATTTCTTTACTCTCTTTTTCTCTTCCTCCTCTATTCCCTCTCTTTTTCCTCCTTCTTTCTTTACTCTCTTTTCTCTTCCTCCTCTATTCCCTCTCTTTTCCTCCTTCATTTCTTTACTCTCTTTTTCTCTTCTCCTCTATTCTCTCTCTTTTTCCTCCTTCCTTTCTTTACTCTCTTTTTCTCTTCCTCCTCTATTCCCTCTCTTTTTCCCCCTTCCTTTCTTTACTCTCTTTTTCTCATCCTCTTCTATTTCCCTCTCTTTTTCCTCCTTCCTTTCTTTACTCTCTTTTTCTCATCCTCTTCTATTCTCTCTCTTTTCCTCCTTCATTTCTTTACTCTCTTTTTCTCTTCCTCTTCTATTCTCTCTCTCTTTTCCTCCTTCCTTTCTTTACTCTCTTTTCTCATCTTCTTCTATTCCCTCTCTTTTTTCCTCCTTCATTTCTTTACTCTCTTTTTCTCCTCCTCCTCTATTCTCTCTCTCTTTTTCCTTCCTTCCTTTCTTTACTCTCTTTTCTCTTCCTCCTCTATTCTCTTTTTCCTCCTTCCTTTCTTTACTTCTTTTTCTTTCCTCCTCTATTCCCTCTCTTTTTCCTCCATTTCTTTACTCTCTTTTTCTTTTCCTCCTCTATTCCCTCTCTTTTCCCCCTTCCTTTCTTTACTCTCTTTTTCTCTTCCTCCTCTATTCCCTCTCTTTTTCCTCCTTCCTTTCTTTACTCTCTTTTTCTCTTCCTCCTTTATTCCCTCTCTCTTTCCTCCTTCCTTTCTTTATTCTCTTTTTCTTCTTCCCTCATTTGCTCTTGTTTTCCATTCCCATCCAATTACTCTCTTTTATTTCTTTCTTTCCCTTTTTACTCTATTTTCCTCACTTTGTTGTCCCTCCCTTTTTATTTTCCCCTCTTTCTATCAATTGCTTTATTTTTTCTCACTCAATTTTTTGTCATTTCCCAACCTTTTTACATATATTTTTCTGATCCTCTTGATTTTTATTTGTTTGGTGATGAGACAAAAATATTAATTTCTTAGAAACAACAATAAACAACAGCTATGTTTTAAGAAACAGAGTCTATCAACGCATTGTCTATAACCCTTTCATTTGAGTTGAGGAAGGGGGAAACTAACTCAGTCAATGGAAGGGATTAAGTCTTTCATCTTGCCTTCTCTTTTTTTCAGTCTTTCATGGCAATAATTGAAATTGACAGTAACACTTGTACATTCTATTTTTTGAACTCGGTCAGTAATGTTCTTTTTCCTTTCTTTTTAAATATCTTTTTTTTTTTTAGATATTTATTCAGTAGCTTTTAGTGGTTATATTTGGTAAATTATTTTCTGGCAGTGGGGGGCAAAATCATTTTGTCAAAAACGAATATTAGATCCATTTTGCCAGTCCCTACCTTTTTTCTTTTAAATAAGACAAAATCAAACATTGAAAATGCATTTTTCAGTTATCAAGGGTAAAAATGGGATGTATTCGAAAAAAAAAAATGGAGACGCTTGTGTCATGAAATCCTTAACTTTATTATTTCAAAATTATTCTGATTGCAGCGATTATCGTCGCTTGTTTTGTTTGGGTCGCAAAGGGTTATCTTTCTTCTCCGCTAGGTTTTGAGACTAAGGGGACTTGCAGCCTGGCGATTTAAAGACAGACTCTGGAAAACTGTATATTATCCGGATCTCCAGATATGCACTAGACAATTTGTGTCTCCATCCGTTTGTATTTGCAGGGCCCCCACCCAGCTACGAGCTTATACGTATGTCTTTATGCAGCGCCTTTTGTATACTCTATCTTCATAGAGGTTTTTATCTCACCAGCATTGAATAGCCGCATAACATACGTACTTTTTTACACTCCCATGTCTGTCCCTGCTATGTGGTAAGTGACAGTCTTCTCATTTGGGACTTTCATCCATTCGTTCAGATCTTCACTCTTCAAGAACCCTTTTTCCCTTAAGACTTTCGTCCTAGCATGTTTTGTTTAATGTATTTTGAATGTTGCACAGATAATAAAATCTTCATTTGATATTCCTTTCTTTGAATTCGTTGTATATGAATTTGTAAATTCACGTGCGTTTGGTGGCTTTTATGAGTCCTCCTAACGCATTATAAGAAGTGGTATTAGCTACTGAAGTAAAAAATCACCTTTAATTCTTAAATAATTAATTAAAATTTCATCACAGTCATTTTCTGACTAGAAAGTACACAAATATGGTATTGTATACCTGAATCAAGATGTCCTCCCTATTTCGTCCAGCAAAATTCATTCCCCTCTTCACACTTCGCCGAGTGAAAGAAGAACTTAGCATCTCTATACTTTCTGATTTTCGTTTATCCCAAATAAACGAAATTTACCTGAACCGACCGACTCACGCCATATCCTCCCGCTACATACTATCGAATCAGCCGACGAAGAAACAGACTTTCTCCCTCACACCTACTCCCACTTCACCGAATGAAAGGAAGACTTATCATCTTAACGTTTCCAGCTTTTGTTTATTTTTAAATAAACGAAATTAATTCTATTTTTCTCGTCCGTTTTTCATTGGCTACCATACGCTTACTTACAGGTATTATTTGCTTTACCAACTCAATTGCCCCTACCACAACTGGTAAAATATTGAATTCTTTCAATGCCCAAATTGTTTTAAGTCATTCTTGAGGTCTTGATATTTTTTTAAAATTATTTCACGCTCGGCTTTCTTGAGACCATGATCATTTTGGACAGCTACATCAATAATAAGGGCAGTTTTTCATGTTTATTCCAAATGACAATATCTGATTTAATGGATTTTTTATATATCTTCCTGTCTGTCTAACTTTACCATAGAACAAAGACACCTTTCCATTTGATGTTATTGGTGGAGGTTTGTATTCCCAAATGTACTGTGGTTTGTCAAGGTGCATATCCACACATATTTTCCAGTGGAATATTTACATACTTTGTTATGGCGGGCAATAGAGTATCCATCTGCCAAAAGGATCTGATACCAAATCCTAAGTGTTTCAAACAGCAGAGAATTTTTTCTTCAATGGACCCCTTAGCTATGTTATAGTTTCTCTTTCTAGTAGCCATTGCTTGATCTTGCCGAATTCCACGACCAGTATTAGGCTGGTCTATTGGGTATCCAGCATAGTGTTGTTACTTGTGGTAGCAGCACTAGGAGAAGGTGCACCGTTAATTTCCTCATCATTTAGCCCAGTGCTTATCTATGACGAGGGGAATATTTGGTCAGGATTTACTTTCAAGGAAAAGTATCCTAATGCCAGATACTGACAAAACCCAGTTCAGAGAGACCAAAGACACTCGACGAGGTGTCTAATAGACTTTTCCAATTTAATGAAGCTCTTGATATACGGTCCTATGAATTATATTGTGGCTCGATATGCATGGTTGATTTCAATGAGACCTAAACCCCCCTCTCTTCTTGGTAGGTATATCCTGTTCATGCACTGATGTCGGTAGGTAACTTTATACTGGGTTAGCATTTTCCTAGTTTGGTATCGAGCCCGTTGATATATTGTGGCCAGTTAATGATATGAAAACCATACAAAATAACAGCTATTGCAAGTTGGCTTATGGTAGTTATTTGTTTTTCAGTGTTAATTCCGATTTGAGGATCATCTTAAGTCGGTTGATATATTTTTTTTGCCTTTTCTCTCATTTTTCCATGTTCAACCATTTCATTTTCTTCGATTCTAAGGTATTTGTATGCAGCATCCTCCCCCAGTTCGTAAATATAGCTATTGTCCAACTTAAGATGTTCTGCTGTAACTTTTTTTTACCTTTTTTTATAGTGTATTGAGCAGATTTTCTTATCCAAACTCCATGCAGATGTCTTGTTTGAAATCTTTTACCGTTTCAATCAGAGGGAAAAGTTGTTTTTCCGATACTCCATAGAGTTTGAGGTCGTCTATAAAGGGTAGATGGTTCACTCTTTTATTTTCCTCTTTCCTTATGCCTTTACTGAGGCTGTATCCAGCTTTGAAGTATTTAAGGAGTTTTCTAAGTGGATCCATAGTGAGACAGAAAAGAATAGGTCACAGGCTATCTCCCTGGAAAATGCCTCGTTTGATCCTAATGTTTGGTGTCTGTATTTTTCCTTCCAAGTGATGTAATGTTATTGTTGTTTGCTATCTGGTCATTTGTTTCTGGGGGTATAATCTTATGTCTTCATGGACATTGTACAGTTCAAAATATCGGACTATCCAGGACTGGAGTACACTGACAAATGCCTTCTTATAATCTATTCAGGCTATTGATAAGTTTCTTTGCTTCTTCCAGCAGTCCTCCAGCATGGTCTTGTTTATTAGGAGCTGGTCTTTTGTGCCAAGTTTTTTTTCTGGTACATCCTTTCTGTTCCTTTTCGAGGTAATCCCCTTCAGCTAGGTGTTTATATGTTGCGTCAGCTATTATCCGTTAGCCACTTGTATGTTGTTGTAAGGCAGTAGATTGGTCTGTATTTATTGGCCAGATGAGTTGGAGGGATGTAATGCTAGCAGAGCCATTCAGGTGGCTCTTCATCACCCCTAAGAATTCTGTTGAACGCCTTGGAATAGTGTTGGTTGAGTACTGTCAGTTTTTTTAACCATAAATATGGTATATTGTCAATTCCTGGGTTTTTTAAGTTGCTGAAGTGAGCAATTTTTCTGTGGACAGTTTCTTGGGTAATTTCAAAAACTGGCATCTCTAACTTGTCCTTGTTATCTTCCTTCACCGAATCTATCCTTTCATATTCCCGATGTTATTGGCATCTTCGTATAGTGGCCTCCATAAAGTTTCCAATTCTTCTGGTGTTGGTGGAGACGTTACTTTAATTTAATCTCTAATGAGATTCCAGTAGACCATTTTCTGCTATCCTAACTCCTAGCTCCTCTGTTGTTTTTAAGTAGTATTTTGTTTTTAATTTCTGAATTGTTTTCCTTAATTGTGTACTGGGTCTTTGATTTAATAGGAAGCCAGATATCCGGGATGTTTCTGCTCTGTGCTTCTCTATTTCCTGTTGGAGATTTCTTTTCCAAAATGGCTCAAATTTTTTTCCATTTGAGATTCCTTATTTTCTACTTTCTTGAAGATGTGGAAGGAGTTTCGCTTGCATATACCATACTGTCCCATATGTTACATGATTAATTTCCTTTAAAGAGGCATCAATTGGGACCAGCTGTGTTAGGGCATCATTAACTTTCATAATAAGGGTGTGAGACTACCTGTTCTGTACTCTTGCACCTTCGATGCACAATATCTGGACCTCAAACGTTGTCATGTTCTGTGCTGGCTGATTTGAAGGACACGAGTCAGAGACAGGTTCACAAGGATTAAAAACAAAATAAACTAAAAGTTTGAAAACAAGACGCGGGTGGAAGAAGAGGTCTGTGATACTCTAGCGGTCTATCTCACTGGCTGACTCTCGGCTTCCCCTCTACTGCTACTAGCGCCCTTCACACCTGAACGGCCCGGCTCAAACTGACTAAGGGCAAAAGCGTAACTGAATTTATGTAAAATTCTCCTCCACCACCATCTGCTCCAGACCACACAGATGGTCAGTACTTTAAATTCAACGCCGACTTTTAGACGACATTATCTCTTAAAATTAAAGCAAATAAATCCTTTTCCAGACTTAGTGTCTTCAATACTTCGACCATTAATTTTTCAAAAGAGATTTTCTCATAAAAATCCTTTTTTTTGCTTTTAATACCTAGATGCCTAAAGTTTTTATCACTAAGTGTTCCAACTTAATGCTGGTCGTACATGCCTCTTAAACTTCACGGCCTAAACTTTTGGGTTCGTACAAAGGACAACCACCCACCCATTTACTTATGCCTGTCTTTAACCTATTCTATCGTTATTCATTTATTTATTTATTCTGACAATGTTCGTCCTCAATTATAGTATCACAAGGGTTTTGAAGGATTTGTTCATTAACATTTGAAACAGTTTGGGTCGATCTCCAACAGCCATACCCGGGTTTTCTCTATCCTATTGGCCACTTATTCTAATTCTATCTAGTTCATATCTAGTGGTATATTTTGAGAGGAAACATTTGTTGTTTCTTGTGTCCAGGTTGAGCATATTGGCCTTGTGGAACATTTAATGGGGAGGACTCTTGGAGAGATGTCTCAGTTAGTGGAGAGTTATCTTTTGGTGTTGGTGGTTGTTTTAAGCCTGGGTTGGGTGATACTGTACTAGTTTGCAGTGATATACGGGATTGTATTTGGTTTGTAGCTGGGGGTTTGACTAACATCTGACAAAGGGAGAGGGCTGCTAATAAGGCATTGATTTGTGTATTCGCATGTGTCTTTTAAAAGAGGAATTATCTGAAAATACTGATCTACATATTGGGTAAGTATATGGTTTATCTCACATTTTCGTTTTATTTTCCAATAACTATTTTCCAATATCTCCTCTGTGTGTTCGCTTATGGCATTTTAAATAATATAGTTTAAAAAATGGTCTTTTACGTGGCCACCCTGAGAAAATACTAATCCACACACTTCACAAGTAAATGGTTTCTCCCCTGTGTGTGTTCGCATATGGTCTTTTAAGCTGGAATTATGAGAAAATGCTGATCCACACACTTCACAAGTAAATGGTTTCTCCCCGGTGTGTGTTCGCATGTGGATTTGTAAGCTGGAACTCCGAGAAAATACTGATCCACATACTTTACAATTAAATGGTTTCTCCCCTGTGTGTGTTCGCATGTGGGCTTTTAAGCTGCAATTATGAGAAAATGCTGATCCACACACTCACACGTAAATGGTTTCTCTCCTGTGTGTGTTCGAATGTGTTTTTTTAAGTGGCTACTCTGAGAAAATGCTGATCCACACACTTCACAGGTAAATGGTTTCTCCCCGGTATGTGTTCGCATGTGGAGTTTCAAGCTGGAATTCCTAGAAAATGCTGATCCACACACTTTACAAGTAAATGGTTTCTCACCTGTGTGTGTTCGCATGTGGGCTTTCAAGATGGAATTATAAGAAAATGCTGATCCACACACTTGGCAAGAATATACTTTATCCCCTGTGTGTATTCTCATGTGTCTTTTGAGACTGGACGTTTTAGAAAGTTCTGATTCACACTTTTGGAAAGAATATGCCTTGTCACCTGTTTGTGTTTGCATGTTTAAGCTAGAATTCTGAGGAAATCATGTTTCCCACACTTGAAAAGAACGTCTTTAATCCGTGTGTATAGTGTTGTATATTTTCTAAATGGGAATTGTATAAAAATACTGATCAATACAAATAATGAGAAAATGGTTTATATTCTGTGCGTATTCCGATGTCTCTTTAAAGTGAACTTCTCTGAAAATGCCTGCCTACACACTTGTCAAAAAGAGTGATTTATCTTCTGTTTAAGTATTATCTTCGTGAGTATTTTCTAAATTGGAATTTCTGTTAGGTGCTTGTCCACAGACTTGGCAAGAAATTTTTTTTCTCCTGCGTATATACACGTTATCGTTTGAAGTTGATCACCTTGAAAATGAAATTCTTTTTCTACTCCGTGTATTCACATGTGTCTTTTAAAATTAGAATTTTGTTAAAAAGCTGGTCTCTTGGCAAGAAAATGATTTTTCAACCGTGTAAGTTTTCATGTATATATTCAAATCTCCTTGAAAATTCTGATCCAAAAACTTGACAATAATAAATTTACTTTCCACAGTATATTTGCACGTTTCTTGGGAAATGTTTGTTTTGTAAATATGCTGATGTACAAACTTTAGAAGAATCTTTTATCTGAAAATAAAACAAAAACAGATATGATTAATAAGTTGTAAGGCAGTAGATTGGTCTGTATTTATTGGTCAGATGAGTTGGAGGGATGTAATGCTTCATCACCCTTAAGGATTCTAGTGAATGCCTTGGCATAGTATTGGTGGAGTACTGTCAGCTTTTTTAACCAGAAATTTAGAATATTGTTAATTCCTGGGTTTTTAAAGTTACTGAATGAGCTATTTTTCTGTGGACAGTTTCTTGGGTAATTTCCAAGGCTGGCATCTTTAACTTGACCTTGTTGGCCTCCTTCATCGAATCTATCCTTTCATGTTCCCGATGTTATTGGAATCTTCGTATAGTGGCCTCCATAAAGTTTCTAATTCTTCTGGTGCTGGTGGAGACATTACTTTAATTTAATCTCTAATGAGATTCCAGTAGACCATCCTGGGATTTCTATCGAAAAGTTTATTCGTTTATTTGTTATTCTGTTTTCTTTTCTTTATTTCTTATTTGAGCAACTAAGGTTTTGATTTCGGCTTGGTTTTCTGCTATCCTAACTCCTAGCTCCTCTGTTGTTTTTAAGTAGTATTTTGTTTTTATTTTCTGAATTGTTTACCTCAGTTTTGTACTGGTGCTTTAATTTAATAGGAAGTCAGATATCCGGGATGTTTCTGCTCTGTGCTTCTCTATTTCCTGGGACCAGCTGTGGTAGGAGTTTCGCTTGCATATACCATACTGTACCCATACGTTGCAAAATTAATTTCCTCTAAAGAGGCATCAACTGGGACCAGCTGTGTGAGGGCATCATTAACTTTTATAATAAGGGTTTTGAAGGATTTGTTCATTAACATTTGAACCAGTTTGGGTCGATCTCCAACAGCCATACTCCGGGGTTTCTCTATCCCGTTGGCCAATAGTTCTAATTCTATCTGGTTCATATCTAGTGGAATATTTTGAGAGGAAGCACATATTATTGTTTCCTATGTCCAGGTTGAGCATATTGGCCTTGTGGAACATTTAATGGGGAGGACTCTTGGAGAGATGTCTCAGTTAGTGGAGAGTTATCTTTTGGTGTTAGTGGGCGTGTTAAGCCTGGGTTGGGTGATACTGTACTAGTTTGCAGTGATATAGAGGATTGTATCTGGTTTGTAGGTGGGGGTAGCTGCTGATACGGCATAGATTTATGTATTCGCATTTGTCTTTAAAAAGAGGAATTATATGAAAATGCTGATCTACATATTGGGCAAGTATATGGTTTATGTCACTTTTTCTTTTTCTTTTCCTATAACTATTATCCTATATCTCCTCTGTGTGTTCGCTTATGACATTTTAAATGGTATAGTTAAAAGATGCTGACCCACACTCTTGACAAGTAAATGGTTTCTACCCTGTGTGTTTTCGCATATGGGCTTTTAAGTTGCAATTATAAGAAAATGCTGATCCACACACTTCACAAGTAAATGGATTCTCCCCGGTGTGTGTTCGCATGTGGGCTTTTAAGCTGGAATTATGAGAAAATGCTGATCCACACACTTCACAATTAAATGGTTTCTCACCTGTGTGTGTTCGCATGTGGGATTTCAAGCTATAATTAACAGAAAATGCTGATCCACACACTTTACAAGTAAATGGTTTCTCACCTGTGTGTGTTCGCATGTGGAGCTTCAAGCTGTAATTTTGAGAAAATCCTGATCCACACACTTTACAATTAAATGGTTTCTCACCTGTGTGTGTTCGCATGTGGGATTTCAAGCTGGAATTTTGAGAAAATGCTGATCCACACACTTTACAAGTAAATGGTTTCTCACCTGTGTGTGTTCGCATGTGGGCTTTCAAGGTGGAATTATAAGAAAATGCTGATCCACACACTTGGCAAGAACATAGTTTATCCCTTGTGTGTATT
Organism: Doryteuthis pealeii; assembly: GCA_023376005.1. Lineage (NCBI taxonomy): Eukaryota > Metazoa > Mollusca > Cephalopoda > Myopsida > Loliginidae > Doryteuthis > Doryteuthis pealeii. The sequence goes on from CM042151.1 coordinate 88,481,973, forward strand.
CGCATGTGTCTTTTGAGACTGGACGTTTTAGAATATTCTGATTCACACTCTTGGAAAGAATATGCCTTGTCACCATTTTGTGTTTCCATGTTTAAGCTAGAATTCTGAGGAAATTATGTTTCCCACACTTGAAAAGAACGTGTTTTATCCGTGTGTATTTTTTTTTGTATATTTCGCAAATGGGAATTGTATAAAAAATACTGATCAATACAAATAAAGAGAAAATTCTTCTGTGTGTATTCCGATGTCTCTTTAAAGTGAACTTCTCTGAAAATGCCGGCCTACACACTTGTCAAAAAAGGGTGATTTATCTTCTGTTTAAGTATTATCTTCGTAAGTATTTTCTAAATTGGAATTTCTGTTAGGTGCTGGTCCACAGACTTGGCAAGAAAATGTTTTTTCTCCTGCGTATATACACGTTATCGTTTGAAGTTGATCACCTTGAAAGAGTTAATCAGCACATTTGAAAAGAAAATTATTTCTCTGCTTCGTGTATTCACATGTGTCTTTTAAAATCAAAAAGCTAATAATCAGATTTGTTTTTTATATTTTTATATTTTTCAACCGTGTCAGTTTCTTGAGAAACGTTACTATTGTAAATTTGCTGATGTATAAATTTTAGAAGAATCTCTTATCTGAAAATAAAACAAAAACAGATATTCTTACATGAAGCAAAATTGTCAAACGTTTAAGAAAATAGTGAATTGCCAAACATTAAAAATTGTCAAACATTAAAAAAACCATAATAAATTTATCTTCAATGTTTAATTCGTAAAAGAAAACAAAAACATAATGCATAGGAAGTAATTACATTATTTGATGAGTATCCAATTATTTGTAAAATAAAAATGTCATCTTTAGGTTAGCAAAGTTTAGTACATTAGCCAGGTAAAAAGAAAATATTTCTACGACCCTGTTGACAAGATATAATTCTTAAGGTATTATTTACCAGGGTCGCCATTACAGGTCATATTCTACACAGGTATTTGCCTCATACTCCACTTGTATGGGCTGGGCACTTGGCCTCTTTTTAACGTGGGCCCATCCACAAGCCGAAGCTCATGGGTGGGAAAGAACAAAAACTGCGTCGATCCCTTCGGCATTCCCCTCAAGAGGGGAGCCTCAGGCACCGGGCAATAAACCCAGCCCTGCCCCTTTAAGTCAAGGGGCAGGTATTGCCTCTAGGGACAGCCCCCTGGGATCGACGCTATTAACTTGTAAAGATCCAGTGTCGAAGCCACTGGACCCCCACCCCGTTGGGTGGGTTTACATAGTAATTATATTCTACACATGGAGATGTAATAACAGAGATACACAAGTCTATGCATATAGGGTATTTATGTTTGTTGGTTGTTTTACGTCATATCAATGCTTTTCATTGCATTAAAGTCGAATCATATTTTGATAAATAAAATACTCTAATTGCTTACAGTACCTGCTATTGTTTAAGTAGTCACCGAATTAAGTATTATCGATATTTAACTTTGGTTATTTACTGGGGAACGTTGTTTTCAGCGTAACGCGACCGTAAATGTATAGAGAGTGAGAAAGATAAGAAATAAAGAAGGCAAAAAGAGAGCTTTAGAGAGAGAGAGAGAGATAGCAGAGAAAGGTAAGGGAGATGAGAAAATATAGTCAGGAAAAGATAGTAAAGAGAGTGCAAAGGAAGAGTAGGGTGTGTAAAGAGAAATAAGTTAGGAAGGGACAAAGATAAACGAGAAGAGAAAAGAGGGTGAAGGGAAGAGAGGGTAAATAAATTCGAGAGAGATAACAGTGAAAACGAAGGAGAATGTGAAAAAAGTGTAAAATACCCCACAATAGGGTAATGCATTGTTGTTAAGTTTTTAAGGGCCATTGCTTGGCCTTATAGCAGAAGCGCTTATCTAGTGGAATCCTTGAAAAAGAGTCCGTCTACAATGTGAATCCTTAGGTTACTAAAGTGTCCTTAGTTATTGGTAATCATATAAGTCCTTCGTGAGTATTGGTAAAGATCTAGGTAATCCTATGTGTGTCCTCCAATAGTGCAGTTTGCGTTATGACCAATATGGGGGGGTTAAATATCTTATCAGGCCAGTCGTACTGCCAGTGATTGTTTCGAAGAGTCAATCACGTGACCTTGGCCAGTCTATAAGTATCAGCGGGGAACTAGTACACACCTTATATACAATAAAATTCAACAATTGTCCGTAAAGGACGGGATCATAGTGGCTGAGAGTCTCCTTCGATCAATTGGATGGTAATGTCAAGCCCTATCACCGTTAGGATTGTCAAAATCCTATTGCTCTTATGGTAATTACTCAACCCTTTTTATCACATAAGTGCTAGAAGGTGGTGGCTGAGGGTCCAAGCAAAGTGCCCTGGGTATGACGTTTAAGTACATCTAGTGGTGAAGACCCAATTCTGGAACACTGATGAGTGTGAAGTACCCCATCATTGCCAATACACCCAGGTCTACTCTAACTCGGAATGATAGTTCAATATCAATATCCAGTGTCAATATCCTCAAACAACAGAAACTAGTCTTATAATACATATAATCACATATAATAACCTAGCTGAAGGGGATTACCTCGAAAAGCAACAGAAAGGATGTACCAGAAAAAAAAGACATTGCAGAATAACTCAATTACAATATAACAATGAAGATTCAACGGAACTATGAAATTTCCGACAAACTTCCTTCACCAGATATTTGTGACCACTTCTAAGAATCCTCCTTTATATTGGCTCATGATGTCATCTTGGAAGATGTCAGATATTGATTACAATATGAATTTGATAATATAAAATTTGGCTGTTCCAAACATTTGGTTGCAGGTTTAGTTCCGAGCCTTACCAATAAGCCGGTATCAATAAGCCTTTTAAAAGAATTATAACAAAATGAGACAGGGAAAACTGTACGGTACACGGAACAATGGTGATATAACTAACAAGGTATATTAATTGATAAAAGATATTCCAAGACAGACTATGAATGAGAATTGTAAAGTATTTTCTTAAAATTCCAAAATTAAACTAATGATTATATTTTTTTTTTTTTTAATTATTTATGAAAAAAATAGTTAACTTTTCTCGTAAGGTTTTTCCATTCAAAATAGAAATAAAATAAAATTTGGTTGATCCAAACATTTGGTTGCAAGTATAAAATCAGTATTCAATAGTTCCGATGCTTACCAACATAACACCCGTGTCAAAAAAGCTTTTTAAAAGAATCGTAACAAAATGAGACAGACGAAATTGTACGGTACACGGAACAATGGTGATATAACTAACAAGGTATATTAATTGATAAGTATTTTCATAAAATTCTAAAATTAAACTAATGATTCTAGTTTAATATTTTTTTAATTATTTATGAAAAAAATAGATAACTTTTCTCGTAAGAATTTTCCATTCAAAAGTTTATGAAAAAAGGTCATATAATTATTCCCTCCCCCCACACAGTCAAATAAGATTTGATTTCTGAAATCTGTGATTAACGGAGGTTCACGTTTTATGTCAGAAACATTAGTTACTTTTTATAAAACTAAGAAACACTAGGTCCTTTTAAAATTTAAAAGTTATAAAAAATTTTTCTCTGGTAGGAATTTTATCTAAAATAGAAATGAAATAAAATTTGGCTGTTCCAAACATTTGGTTGCAAGTATAAATTCAATAGTTCCAACGTAAAACTGGTGTCAATAATCCTTTTAAAAGAATCGTAACAAAATGAACAGACGAAATTTTATGGTACACGGAACAATGGTGATATAACTAACAAGGTATATTAATTGATACAAGATATTTCAAGACAGACTATCAAGTAGAATAGTAAAGTATATTCAGAAAATTCCAAAATTAAACTGATAATTTTATACTTTTTATAAAAACTAAGAAACTCTGGGTCCTTTTAAAATTTGTTATTTAAAAGTAACAAAAACTTTAGTCTAGTAGGAATTTTATCTAAAATAGAAATTTAAAAAAACTGTATAAAAAGTATAAACTGATGATATCAACCAAACATTATAAAAAAAAATAAATAAACAGAAACCTTACTTCAAATCTCTAAAATTTCAACAAATTTTGGAAGAGATGAAATCGGAATAAAAAATGTTGCTGAAGCGAATTATACGAACAAGAAATGCCTTTTGTTTGTGAAGAACTAGAAATTTCCAAAAGTTTTATTTACTGCAATAATTCTGTTTCAAATAAAATATTTTATAATCAAAATACGTCCAAAAAATATATTTAAAAAAAAGATCCGATTTATGGCAGTTTTTGTACGATGTTGGAATCTACACAGAGTAACTTCAAGTTAATTCTGTTTTTAAATCAGTAAGATATCTTTCAGTCATTTGGTTTATATTTTGTTCCTAAGCAGTTGAATTTAAGTCACAAATATTATTTGAAATCCGCCACAACTTGACGTCTCAGAGATTACGGAAGAGTAAATTCTAGCGAGTGGAAGACGCAAATTTTAGATTTAAGTTAAAATTTAAAAAAACCAAGCAAATAACTTAAACTAGCTATACCCAAAATGGGCATAAATTCGTTTTTAACAAAATGACTTTAGCCCCTTCTCCTTACAGAAAATAATTTATCAAAAATCAGGGAATTATCGGATTTTAATGACATTTTCTGTGTTTATTTATCAATAAAAAAAATCTTTATAATGCATTATTTATTTTATTTCAAAACTTTCTCATTTTTTTCAGGTCACTTAAATTTGACCCCCTCCCCGCCTTAAGTTGGGGGCCTACAATTTTTTCGTGTTAGTCTTATAGTTTTCTAATTACAGTATAAAGAAAGAGATAAAAGACCGAAGATATAAATAGAAACAAAATATTACGATGCCTTTTCTATGAGAAAATAAGTACCGAAAATCGAAAAATAAAATGTAAAAAATATAATAATTAATCTTTTGGAGATTTCTTTTTTACACATTTCGATAATTATTTAATTGGCTATTATCTTATAAAAGAAAAAAAATGTTCATCGATATTTTTTCAGCTTAAAAAAGGGGGGTACATTTTCAATCGAGTTTTTCTTCAAAAAGTATACTTTGATGTAATAAAATAAGGTTTGCATTAAATAGATATTTATTTCTAGAATCTAAAAATGTAAGATTTTAAACTTAACATCAGGCTTTTCATATTTTAAATGAATTTTATATATTAGTTTTTCATAGTGAAAATACTAAATTAAAGTTTTGAAATAAAATAACTAATGCATTATAAAATTCATTAATTGATAAATCAATACTGAACATTTCATTAAAATCAGATAATTACCTGATTTTTGGTGAATTCTACTTATCGATTCAGACAAAAGTTTGACCTTAAATAATAGATTTAATAATTTTAATTCGTTTTTAAAATCTGTAGCAGACGACAAAAAGGGTATACCTAAATTAAACGTACTCTTATTTAGACGGTAAAGGTAATTGATAAATTTCTTTGTTGGTTTTGCAATGTTTTACGGCAGATCATATTTTTAATTTCTATATCACAAGTATATATTTAATCCTTTCCGTCCATTAAGGTCGATGGCGTAGTATCCAAAATAAAAAGGTAAAAAATCACAAGTATAAAATTACAACTAAACAGTAAAATTCAATTCTGTCATTGGTCGTCTTTTCAAAAATAAACAAATTCATATCTGAAAAAAAAAAAAAAAATTCAAAACACGTTGCTCGATTTAAAAAAAAATATATTAAGACACATTTCCAAAATATTAATTCCAGTTTTGGATATATCGTTCTTCTCAGAAATAATGAGACTCATTTGTTAAGATATACGATCTAAATTTAAATTTATTTCTATTCTTTTATTAATTCTTTTTTAGAAATAAATATATACTTGGGTATCAAAGCTCCTTCAATGTATTCTAAAAGTGCTTAAACGAAAATAACTTTATTTAAAGTAAATGCTCGTAAAACTTTTCCTTTCAAAAATCTATATTCGCGCTTTTTTTCAGCATTTTTACCATGAAAATAGATACATATAAATAATATAACTTTTAAATAAATCTTTTTTCAAACATAAATAGGACAGGGACAAAATGACATATTTTAAAGCAGGAATCTAAAACTCAAAAACACAAAAACCATTACCTGCTGAGGGAAAAGTGCATTTTCAAACCCGTTGCGCTGGGTATTACCAATGGGGAGGGTATAATTCCCAATGAGAGGAGGGGTATAATATCCAGAGTGCACTCACTGCTGTTTCAAATAAAAATATTAATAAAATTCCCGAAGCATCAAACATGTGAATAGTATCCTTTCAAATATTCCTTATTAATTCACCCCAAACCATCGAGAACGATTTGTACGGAGTTTTCATTTTATCAAAAACAAATTAAAGAGAGCTCAGCATGTAAGAATGCGTTGAAATGTACGTTAATTTTGATAAATTTTCTCAACTATATGGCGTAGTGTATTGCAACATTATCATATAGCATTTCAACCAAATTACAATCCATTTCTAAAATACACATAAATACACATTTGGATTTTATATTTTTAGAAAAAGGATCTTATTATCTTTGAAAGAAACGACATACAAAAACATTGGATTTCTTTTGTGGAAATCGATTTGAATACTTTCGAAATGGATTATGATATTTTTAAAAATAAAATGGGAGAATTTGTTTTGGAATTTATACATTTAAAATAACAAACTTTAACTTTGTTGTTAAAAAGTTTTTATAAGATCCAAATTGTCCAAAATCTTCTCACAAATGTTAAAAATAATCTAATTTGGATTTTACAGACAATTTTCTTCAACTGAAAATAATTATTTTAAAATTATAAAAATGAATGAAGGAACTTCAAAAAGATTTTAGAAAGTTTTTTCCAAAAATTACCCTTGCAAAACTAAATTCTTTTATAATGAATATGAACTGAAATTTCACTAAATTTTCAGTCATTTCATGTCGTGCAAAAATGTGAAAACTATCGGAATGTTCTCTAATTTTCCTTTTAACAAAACGTGCAAAGATTTGAACGATAATATAAAGTTTTACCCATCTAATATTTTTAAAGACTTTCGTTGAATATCAATTTGTATTTGCAAAATAAAAAGAATATGAAGTAGGCGTTATACTTACTTCTTTTCGTTTTCTTTCGTCAGATATTTCTTCAGAGCAATATTATATCGGAGAACGGGTGAAAATACTGTTTCTTGGTTGAATGAAATCTAAAATTGTTATCCACTGATAATTGGAAGGGCGTTTTAATAGTGTTAAAATCAGGGGAGATCATTCATAAAAACTATCAAGAATATTTGGTTTTCAGTTTCATAGTTCTGCACTAAATATCCACACAAAATGGAATCCTTAAAATCCATAATGACTTTCTGAAGAAAAATATCTTATGAACTTAGAATTTTGTAAATTCTGATGTAATAAAATTAGATGTTATTTTACTTAACAATCATCTAAAAAGATAAGTGTTTCCTCAGTTTCACTAATGTTTTGGTTGGTTAACTGACTTCCCCAGCCTAACCTGATGATATGATGATGGCTGTCGTTTTTGAGTTGTTTAACTGATTTCCCTACTAATCTGATGAAATGATCATTGGCTACCGGTATTAGTCGAAACTTCAGAAGCTACGATCAGGTCCACAATTGAAAAGAAACCAAGTCAAAAAAAAGTCACATGACCACCTTTAATGATGACTGTTATCACAGATTCTTTCTGACAAATGTGTGGTGTGAATTTAAGTATTTAGAGACATATTGATAGTAATCTTTTATCAGGCAGCTAAAATATTTACTTTTGTCATCTTCTGTTAGATATTTATTCAGTTGCTTTTAGAAGTTAATAAAGAAATTAATGAAATCAATCATCATTTAATTCTGTTAATGCAGAAGAATGATTTCAAGACGTATTGATGGTAATCTTTTCTCGGGCTGGTAAAATATAAAACTTTTGTAGATCGTTCAAAGTTTACGAAATTAAAATTTCAACGAATTTGACTGAAAATTGAATTTTATTTAAAGTCAACATTTCCAAGTACCGTTTAAAAAAAAATTAAAAACTATTTTCTTTTAAACCAAACGTTAAAAATGCATTTTTCAGCTATTACGAAATGATTTGCAAATATAATAGAAGCGGTCGGAGTCCTTTTTTTACGAGCGGTCTAATGTCATTGTGTATCGTATTTGAAAATCCTATAATTTCTTTGACCCTCCTTTGGTATAAAGTCAGTTACAAAGACTAGCGAGTGGGAATAGATCAAAATCCTCAGCACTCACCAGTAGCAGTCCCCCAATCTCAGACTGATGAAACAAAAGTAGTCAGTCCCCAAATCATACATACTTTTTTCTTATTGATATATATATATATATATATATATATATATATATATATATTCATTTGGTCATGTAGTTGCAGTAGAAGAAATAGCGGCAGCAGTGGCATCTGGAAATACTTTATGTACTAGATGCGTTATTTGTCGTTCGCTTAGAAGTTTAACAATGTTCAATATTCTGAAACAGCAGTTTTTTCATGAATGTAAAAGATTTAAGGTTTAGTCTGTTGGACTTTGGGTATATTTGTATGCATCTGTGTAACAATAAATTTTGGCCTAGGATTTTCTGCATTATTTGGACTATTGAGACTTGACCTGTTTAAATTCCTATTCCTAGGATTTCTCCAGATATTTTTGGATTCGGGTTCTGTCATCGTATTTCTCTGATGGAAGAATTTGATTAAAAATACAAACGACAAAAAAATTTGGTTAAAAAATAACGAACAATTTTTTTTCAAAGTATAAAAATAAAGTAACATTTTTTTAAATAGCATTGTTTGTCTATAAACATTCATTTGGGCATATTGGCCTGGTTTCAAATATGACATTCAAATAAGCCTATTCATCATACGCAGTTTAGTTTCATACCCAGGACATAGGAAAACTAGTAAGGAATTGAAATTTAAGAAATTTGTGTCATTCTGGTGTATTTTTTCAATGATATCTTTATTAAATTTACTGTTCGGTGGATCTTGTGTGATGTAGATTGACTTCCGTTTTATAATCTGTGTTTCCTATTTATAACTCTCATATTATTAGTAATGTTTCAGAATCTTATTCCGAAATTTATGCTTTGTCATTTCTCTTAGGTTCCTTTTATCACCCGTCTGAGTATTTGTATTGAGATTTATTAAAACTAATGCATTCACTTTGACGGAGATGGCCAACAAAGTACACACAATTTCTAATTTATATTATATAGATATGATTAAAATAAAATTATATATGACATCAAGTATTCTTATCTAATACTAATGCTTTATTCAGAATTATATATTTTAAAGTAATTATTCTATTTATTAATATTTGTTTGCATAGTTATATGGTGTCAAGTATTCCTATCTAACACCAAATATTTGCGGCCAATTATGTAGTTCCAAGTAAGTAATAATAATAATCTTTAGAAAACAATTATAGCCACTAATAAGTATTTCTAAATACAAATAATTTACATTCAATTAAATTAAAGGCACAAGACTATTTTTCCGACAGGAAAAGGAGCGTCGACCCATAGTCTTGCCAAACTGGAAAGAATAAAAAAATAACCTAGAGAATAAATGCTTGTTTATATTCAACTTATTTAATTGAAATTTCAAAAAGAAAAAAAAAAAGAAAAGAAAAAAATCACAAACACAAACTCAATATTTCAAAATAAACAAATTTTATTGTATATACATTAATTTAAACTTTATACACTTTTATGATTTTTTAATACTTCTGTACATGATAAAAACTAGTTTTCATAATAACGAATATGGTAATGCTGAGAATAGAGTTTCGTTATCAAATATGTGTAATTTTATTTCAAAAAGAGATAATTATTAATTACTAAAATGTTAATTGTAAAAATATTCTCATAAGTGAGGTACAATTATTTTATAAATTTATATTTACAATAATATATATTTATGTCAGCTGCATTTTATGCTATTAGATTATATCCACGCACATGTGATTTGATAAATCTTTATAGGTACTAAATGTCTTGTCGCATTCAAGACAAATGAAATCCCTATGTGAAACTAATTTTTTGTTCCTAGTAGTATTAGTAGTAGCAGGAACAGCAGTGGCAGTACAAGCAGTAGGAGCAGCAGCAGTAGTATATAGAGGAAAAGAAGTAAAATAAGAATCCACATAATCAGCAGAAAGAACAGGTAACGGAACAGCAGCAGTAGTATGTGGAAAAAGATTAGACAAAAAAGAAGTAACATAATCTGCGGAAAAATCAGGTAAAAAAACATCAGCAGCAGTAGAAGCGGCAACAGCGGTAGGAGCAGCAGCACTAGTAACAGGAGAGAGAGGAAGAGGTGCAACAATAACAGTAGAAGCACCAACAGCAGTAGAAGTAGCTGCAGCGATTGCAGGAGCAGGAGTAACAGCAACAGTAGTAGCCCCATCAGCAGCAGGAGGTAGAGAAGCAACCGCCGTAGCAAGAGCGGGAGGAGGTACAACACCAACAGTAGAAACATCAACAGCAGCAGCTGCAGCAGAAGGAGCAACAGCAACATTAAAAGCTCCAACAGCAGCAACAGGAGGAGGAGCAACAGCAACATTAAAAGCTCCATCAGCAGCAGGAGGAGCAACAGCAACATTAAAGGCTCTAACAGCAGCAGCAGCAGGAGGAGCAACAGCAACATTAAAAGCTCCAACAGCAGCAGCAGCATGAGGATGAGCAACAGCAACATTAAAAGCTCCAGCAGCAGCAGGAGCAGCAGCAGGAGGAGCAACAGCAACATTAAAAGCTCCAGCAGCAGCAGGAGCAGCAGCACCAGTAGCAGCAGGAGGAGCAACAGCAACATTAAAAGCTCCAGCAGGAGCAGTAGCAGGAGCAGCAGCAGCAGTAGCAGGAGGAGGAGCAACAGCAACATTAAAAGTTCCAACAGCAGGAGAGCAGCAGCACCAGTAGCAGGAGGAGGAGCAACAGCAGGAGCAGGATTTGCATTTGGCGATGCTTCGTTTTCTGGGTTTGATCTACCTTGGTTAATCACACGTGGATTAATTATTGTCCCTGTGAGAATTGACAGAACATTTGGAGATTTGTGGAGCCATTTGCTGCGTAAAACAGCAGCATTAGCAGGAGGAAGAGGGGAAACAGCAATAGTAGAAGCCCCAACAGCAGCAGGAGCAGCAGCACCAGTAGTAGGAGGAGGAGGATGTGCAATAGCAAAAGCCCGAACAGCAGTATAAGCATCAACAGCAGCAGCAGCAGCAACAGGAACATTAAAAGCTCGAACAGCAGCAGCACCAGTAGCAGGAGGAACAGGAGGAGGAACGGCAGGAGCAGGATTTGCATTTGGCGATGCTTCGTTTTCTGGGTTTGATCTATCTTGGTTAATCATACCTGGGTTAATTATTGTCCCTGTGAGAAGTGACAGAACATTTGGAGATTCGTGGAGCCATTTGCTTTCTAAAATATCTCTTAGTTTATAAGTTATTGGCATCTTGTCTTATTTTAATATCCTTGTTTTTAAAAACCTGCAAATACAGAAAAAAATGAATATCATAATTAATTCAAACAAAATATAACATTATCGGATATAGTGTTAAAAAAGGTCTTAGGAATTTCAGAATCTTACTTTTTTAAAAATGTTTATACATATATAGATATAGATTTAAAACACACACACACACACACACACACACACACACACACACACATACCCTAAACACACACACACTCATATATATTCATACATACATAGAGATAAATAGAGAGATATACAAATAGAGAGAGTGTGTGTGTGTGAGAGAGAGAGTGTGTGTGTGTGTGAGAGAGAGTGTGTGTTTCCTTTTTCTTTATTATGTTATATTTGATATTCATATTTTTTTTATTTTAAATCAAAGATTTTATAAAAAGACAGTTGCTAAAATAAGCATCGTTATAATGTGTAACTTTAAGTAGAAGGATAATATGTTGTGATATTAATATTGCCTCATAGTGTTGTATTCGCTTGGGCATTTTTTCAATAATTTTTAGCAATCTAATCCAATAAATATATATAATCCCAGAAATTTTGCGTCGTAAGCTGATCATGATATAAAACTATAGGAAAAAGATTATGCAGTTATTTAGTAGAAAATACCATAAACAAATTACACACAAAGAGAAATAAGGTTTGACCGTATATGCGCGATTTTCCTAAGTTTATTTCTTCCCTTGCTATCAATAAAACCAGTAAAAACAGCGGTGAGTTTGGTTCGGTTCTGCTGATTTATTTTTCAGTACATCAATTTAAAAAAAAAAAAAAAGGTTATTTGTCAATAATAATGCCTTCAAACCGCTAGAAAAGTTATTTGCAATAATAATGCCTTCAAACCACTAAAAAGAAAATTTAAAAGGGGGTGGTTTAAATATTCACATGTCAAGAAAAGACTTGGATGGGGTGTAAATTCTCTTTCATATCACATTAACTTGGAAAAACACCTTGAAACAGTTAGGGAGTTCAATATTAGCGCGGGTTAGATTTTCAGCAGGCACCGCTTAGCATTTTTTAGGGCAGGAGGCCAGGACACATTTATGCAATATGCATCCCTTTTCTTTTCTTTTTTACTATCACTGTGATATTCTAAATCTTTGAATTTGTTTCAAAGTATTTAAAAAGAAAAAAAACTTTTAAAAGCTCGCTTTGATAAATAGCAATTGACTTTAAGATAGCTGATGATTGAAGTATACAGGTGGTCAGAAAATTTGTTCTCAAGATTTGATTGGTTGTAAAGAATGTCCCCAATCTATATAATAATACTTGTGTTCTTACTGATGATTGAAGTATACAGGTGGTCAGAAAATTTGGTCTCAAGATTTGATTGGTTGTAAAGAATGTCCCCAATCTATATAATAATACTTGTGTTCTTACTGATGATTGAAGTATACAGGTGGTCAGAAAATTTGGTCTCAAGATTTGATTGGTTGTAAAGAATGTCCCCAATCTATATAATAATACTTGTGTTCTTACTGATGATTGAAGTATACAGGTGGTCAGAAAATTTGGTCTCCAGATTTGATTGGTTGTAAAGAATGTCCCCAATCTATATAATAATACTTGTGTTCTTACTGATGATTGAAGTATACAGGTGGTCAGAAAATTTGGTCTCCAGATTTGATTGGTTGTAAAGAATGTCCCCAATCTATATAATAATACTTGTGTTCTTACTGATGATTGAAGTATACAGGTGGTCAGAAAATTTGGTCTCAAGATTTGATTGGTTGTAAAGAATGTCCCCAATCTATATAATAATACTTGTGTTCTTACTGATGATTGAAGTATACAGGTGGTCAGAAAATTTGGTCTCAAGATTTGATTGGTTGTAAAGAATGTCCCCAATCTATATAATAATACTTGTGTTCTTACTGATGATTGAAGTATACAGGTGGTCAGAAAATTTGGTCTCAAGATTTGATTGGTTGTAAAGAATGTCCCCAATCTATATAATAATACTTGTGTTCTTACTGATGATTGAAGTATACAGGTGGTCAGAAAATTTGGTCTCAAGATTTGATTGGTTGTAAAGAATGTCCCCAATCTATATAATAATACTTGTGTTCTTACTGATGATTGAAGTATACAGGTGGTCAGAAAATTTGGTCTCAAGATTTGATTGGTTGTAAAGAATGTCCCCAATCTATATAATAATACTTGTGTTCTTACTGATGATTGAAGTATACAGGTGGTCAGAAAATTTGGTCTCAAGATTTGATTGGTTGTAAAGAATGTCCCCAATCTATATAATAATACTTGTGTTCTTACTGATGATTGAAGTATACAGGTGGTCAGAAAATTTGGTCTCAAGATTTGATTGGTTGTAAAGAATGTCCCCAATCTATATAATAATACTTGTGTTCTTACTGATGATTGAAGTATACAGGTGGTCAGAAAATTTGGTCTCAAGATTTGATTGGTTGTAAAGAATGTCCCCAATCTATATAATAATACTTGTGTTCTTACTGATGATTGAAGTATACAGGTGGTCAGAAAATTTGGTCTCAAGATTTGATTGGTTGTAAAGAATGTCCCCAATCTATATAATAATACTTGTGTTCTTACTGATGATTGAAGTATACAGGTGGTCAGAAAATTTGGTCTCAAGATTTGATTGGTTGTAAAGAATGTCCCCAATCTATATAATAATACTTGTGTTCTTACTGATGATTGAAGTATACAGGTGGTCAGAAAATTTGGTCTCAAGATTTGATTGGTTGTAAAGAATGTCCCCAATCTATATATAATACTTGTGTTCTTACTGATGATTGAAGTATACAGGTGGTCAGAAAATTTGGTCTCAAGATTTGATTGGTTGTAAAGAATGTCCCCAATCTATATAATAATACTTGTGTTCTTACTGATGATTGAAGTATACAGGTGGTCAGAAAATTTGGTCTCAAGATTTGATTGGTTGTAAAGAATGTCCCCAATCTATATAATAATACTTGTGTTCTTACTGATGATTGAAGTATACAGGTGGTCAGAAAATTTGGTCTCAAGATTTGATTGGTTGTAAAGAATGTCCCCAATCTATATAATAATACTTGTGTTCTTACTGATGATTGAAGTATACAGGTGGTCAGAAAATTTGGTCTCAGATTTGATTGGTTGTAAAGAATGTCCCCAATCTATATAATAATACTTGTGTTCTTACTGATGATTGAAGTATACAGGTGGTCAGAAAATTTGGTCTCAAGATTTGATTGGTTGTAAAGAATGTCCCCAATCTATATAATAATACTTGTGTTCTTACTGATGATTGAAGTATACAGGTGGTCAGAAAATTTGGTCTCAAGATTTGATTGGTTGTAAAGAATGTCCCCAATCTATATAATAATACTTGTGTTCTTACTGATGATTGAAGTATACAGGTGGTCAGAAAATTTGGTCTCAAGATTTGATTGGTTGTAAAGAATGTCCCCAATCTATATAATAATACTTGTGTTCTTACTGATGATTGAAGTATACAGGTGGTCAGAAAATTTGGTCTCAAGATTTGATTGGTTGTAAAGAATGTCCCCAATCTATATAATAATACTTGTGTTCTTACTGATGATTGAAGTATACAGGTGGTCAGAAAATTTGGTCTCAAGATTTGATTGGTTGTAAAGAATGTCCCCAATCTATATAATAATACTTGTGTTCTTACTGATGATTGAAGTATACAGGTGGTCAGAAAATTTGGTCTCAAGATTTGATTGGTTGTAAAGAATGTCCCCAATCTATATAATAATACTTGTGTTCTTACTGATGATTGAAGTATACAGGTGGTCAGAAAATTTGGTCTCAAGATTTGATTGGTTGTAAAGAATGTCCCCAATCTATATAATAATACTTGTGTTCTTACTGATGATTGAAGTATACAGGTGGTCAGAAAATTTGGTCTCAAGATTTGATTGGTTGTAAAGAATGTCCCCAATCTATATAATAATACTTGTGTTCTTACTGATGATTGAAGTATACAGGTGGTCAGAAAATTTGGTCTCAAGATTTGATTGGTTGTAAAGAATGTCCCCAATCTATATAATAATACTTGTGTTCTTACTGATGATTGAAGTATACAGGTGGTCAGAAAATTTGGTCTCAAGATTTGATTGGTTGTAAAGAATGTCCCCAATCTATATAATAATACTTGTGTTCTTACTGATGATTGAAGTATACAGGTGGTCAGAAAATTTGGTCTCAAGATTTGATTGGTTGTAAAGAATGTCCCCAATCTATATAATAATACTTGTGTTCTTACTGATGATTGAAGTATACAGGTGGTCAGAAAATTTGGTCTCAAGATTTGATTGGTTGTAAAGAATGTCCCCAATCTATATAATAATACTTGTGTTCTTACTGATGATTGAAGTATACAGGTGGTCAGAAAATTTGGTCTCAAGATTTGATTGGTTGTAAAGAATGTCCCCAATCTATATAATAATACTTGTGTTCTTACTGATGATTGAAGTATACAGGTGGTCAGAAAATTTGGTCTCAAGATTTGATTGGTTGTAAAGAATGTCCCCAATCTATATAATAATACTTGTGTTCTTACTGATGATTGAAGTATACAGGTGGTCAGAAAATTTGGTCTCAGAAGTTGGATTGGTTGTAAAGAATGTCCCCAATCTATATAATAATACTTGTGTTCTTACTGATGATTGAAGTATACAGGTGGTCAGAAAATTTGGTCTCCAGATTTGATTGGTTGTAAAGAATGTCCCCAATCTATATAATAATACTTGTGTTCTTACTGATGATTGAAGTATACAGGTGGTCAGAAAAATTTGGTCTCAAGATTTGATTGGTTGTAAAGAATGTCCCCAATCTATATAATAATACTTGTGTTCTTACTGATGATTGAAGTATACAGGTGGTCAGAAAATTTGGTCTCAAGATTTGATTGGTTGTAAAGAATGTCCCCAATCTATATAATAATACTTGTGTTCTTACTGATGATTGAAGTATACAGGTGGTCAGAAAATTTGGTCTCAAGATTTGATTGGTTGTAAAGAATGTCCCCAATCTATATAATAATACTTGTGTTCTTACTGATGATTGAAGTATACAGGTGGTCAGAAAATTTGGTCTCAAGATTTGATTGGTTGTAAAGAATGTCCCCAATCTATATAATAATACTTGTGTTCTTACTGATGATTGAAGTATACAGGTGGTCAGAAAATTTGGTCTCCAGATTTGATTGGTTGTAAAGAATGTCCCCAATCTATATAATAATACTTGTGTTCTTACTGATGATTGAAGTATACAGTGGTCAGAAAATTTGGTCTCAAGATTTGATTGGTTGTAAAGAATGTCCCCAATCTATATAATAATACTTGTGTTCTTACTGATGATTGAAGTATACAGGTGGTCAGAAAATTTGGTCTCAGATTTGATTGGGTTGTAAAGAATGTCCCCAATCTATATAATAATACTTGTGTTCTTATCTCTCTTTCTT
>CM042151.1:88498916-88527703 GCA_023376005.1 Doryteuthis pealeii
AAGCATTATTCTCTAGGTTATTTTTTTATTCTTTATATGTGCTATCCAGTTTGGCAAGACTATGGGTCGACGCTCATTTCCTGTCGGAAAAATAGTCTTGTGCCTTTAATTTAATTGAATGTAAATTATTTGTATTTAGAAATACTTATTAGTGGCTATAATTGTTTTCTAAAGATTATTATTATTACTTACTTGGAACTACATAATTGGCCGCACATATTTGGTGTTAGATAGGAATACTTGAAACCATATAACTATGCAAACAAATATTATTAAATAGAATAATTACTTTAAAATATATAATTTTGAATAAAGCATTAGTATTAGATAAGAATACTTGATGTCATATATAATTTTATTTTAATCATATCTATATAATATAAATTAGAAATTGTGTGTACTTTGTTGGACATCTCCGTCAAAGTGAATGCATTAGTTTTAATAAATCTCAATACAAATACTCAGACGGGTGATAAAAGGAACCTAAGAGAAATGACAAAGCATAAATTTCGGAATAAGATTCTGAAACATTACTAATAATATGAGAGCGTTATAAATAGGAAACACAGATTATAAAACGGAAGTGAATCTACATACACAACAAATCCACCGAACAGTAAATTTAATAAAGATATCATTGAAAAAATGTAGGTTTAATACACCAGAATGCCAATATTTTCTTGAATTTCAATTCCTTACTATTTTTTCCTATAGCGATGTTCTGGGTATGAAACTAAACTGCGTATGATAAATAGACTTATTTGAATGTCATATTTAAAAACAGGCCAATATGCCCAAATGAATGTTTATAGAAAAAAATGCCATTTAAAAAATGTTACATTATTTTTATACTTTGTAAAAAGAATTGTTCGTATTTTTTTAACCAAATTGTTTTGTCGTTTGTTGAGCAATCCTACAAATCTGTGAATAGTATTCTTTCAAATCCTTTTCATTAATTCACACAAAACCATCAAGAATGATTTGTACGGAATTTTCACTTTACTATAAAGGGCGTTGAATATTTTGCGAAAGTTCTTGAATTTGTCTCTCTTGAGACCATGATCATTTTGGACAGCGACATCAATAATAAGGGCAGTTTTTCATGTTTATTCCAAATGACAATATCTGATTTAATGGATTTTTTTATATATCTTCTGTCTGTCTAACTTTACCATAGAACAAAGACACCTTTCCATTTGATGTTATTGGTGGAGGTTTGTATTCCCAAATGTACTGTGGTTTGTCAAGGTGCATATCCCACAACATTTTCCAGTGGAAATATTTACATACTTTGTTATGGCGGGCAATAGAGTATCCATCTGCCAAAAGGATCTGATACCAAATCCTAAGTGTTTCAAACAGCAGAGAATTTTTTCTTCAATGGACCCCTTAGCTATGTTATAGTTTCTCTTTCTAGTAGCATTGCTTGATCTTGCCGAATTCCACGACCAGTATTAGGCTGGTCTATTGGGGTATCCAGCATAGTGTTGTTACTTGTGGTAGCAGCACTAGGAGAAGGTGCACCGTTAATTTCCTCATCATTTATCCCAGTGCTTATCTATGACGAGGGGAATATTTGGTCAGGATTTACTTTCAAGGAAAAGTATCCTATGCCAGATACTGACAAATCCCAGTTCGGAGAGACCAAAGACACTCGACGAGGTGTGTAGTAGACTTTTCCAATTCAAAGAAGCTCTTGATATACGGTCCTATGAATTATATTGTGGCTCGATATGCATGGTTGATTTCAATGAGACCTAAACCCCCCTCTCTTCTTGGTAGGTATATCCTGTTCATGCACTGATGTCGGTAGGTAACTTTATACTGGGTTAGCATTTTCCTAGTTTGGTATCGAGCCCGTTGATATAGGATTGTGGACAGTTAATGATATGAAAACCATACAAAATAACAGCTATTGCAAGTTGGCTTATGGTATTATTGTGTTTTTCAGTGTTAATTCCGATTTGAGGATCATCTTAAGTCGGTTGATATATTTTTTTTGCCTTTTCTCTCATTTTTCCATGTTCAACCATTTCATTTTCTTCGATTCTAAGGTATTCGTATGCAGCATCTCCCCCCAGTTCGTAAATATAGCTTGTCCAACTAAAGATGTTCTGCTGTAACTTTTTTTTACCTTTTTTTTATAGTGTATTGAGCAGATTTTCTTATCCAAACTCCATGCAGATGTCTTGTTTGAAATCTTTTACCGTTTCAATCAGAGGGAAAAGTTGTTTTTCCGATACTCCATAGTTTGAGGTCGTCTATAAAGGGTAGATGGTTCACTCTTTTATTTTCCTCTTTCCTTATGCCTTTACTGAGGCTGTATCCAGCTTTGAAGTATTTAAGGAGTTTTCTAAGTGGATCCATAGTGAGACAGAAAAGAATAGGTAACGTTTATATTCAACTTATTTAATTGAAATTAAAAAAAGAAAAAAAAAAAAGAAAAGATAAAAATCACAAACACAAACTCAATATTTCAAAATAAACAAATTTTATTGTATATAATTACTATAATGTTAATTGTACAAATATTCTTATAAGTGAGGTACAATTACTTTATTAATTTATATTTACAATAATATATATTTACAATAATATGTCAGCTGCATTATATGCTATTAGAGTATATCCACGCACATGTGATTTGATAAATCTTCATAGGTACTAAATGTCCTATCACATTCAAGACAAATGAATTCCCTATGTGAAACTAATTTTTTGTTCCTAGTAGTATTAGTAGTAGCAGGAACAGCAGTGGCAGTACAAGCAGTAGGAGAAGCAGCAGTAGTAGTATATAGAAGAAAAGAAGTAAAATAAGAATCCACATAATCAGCAGAAAGAACAGGTAAAGGAATAGCAGCAGTAGTATGTGGAAAAAGATTAGCCATAAAAGAAGTAACATAATCAGAGGAAAGATCAGGTAAAAAAACATCAGCAGCAGTAGAAGCGGCAACAGCGGTAGGAGCAGCAGCACTAGTAACAGGAGAGAGAGGAGGAGGTGCAACAATAACAGTAGAAGCACCAACAGCAGTAGAAGTAGCTGCAGCGATTGCAGGAGCAGGAGTAACAGCAACAGTAGAAGCCCCAACAGCAGCAGGAGCAGCAGGAGGAGCAACAGCAACATTAAAAGCTCCAACAGCAGCAGCAGCAGGAGGAGCAGCACCAGTAGCTACAGGAGGAGCAACAGCAACATTAAAAGCTCAACAGCAGCAGGAGGGACAGCAGCACCAGTAGCAGGAGGAGGAGCAACAGCAGGAGCAGGATTTGCATTTGGCGATGCTTCGTTTTCTGGGCTTGATCTACGTTGGTTAATCACACGTGGATTAATTATTGTCCCCGTGAGAATTGACAGAATATTTGGAGATTTGTGGAGCCATTTGCTGCGTAAAACAGCTGCATTAGCAGGATGAAGAGGGGAAACAGCAATAGTAGAAGCCCCAACAGCAGCAGGAGCAGCAGCAGTAGTAGTAGTAGGAAGAGGATGTGCAACAGCAAAATCTCGAACAGCAGTATAAGCATCAACAGCAGCGGCAGCAGCAACAGGAACATTAAAAGCTCGAACAGCAGCAGCACCAGTAGCAGAAGGAGCAAGAGGAGGAACAGCAGGAGGAACAGCAGGAGCAGGATTTGCATTTGGCGATGCTTCGTTTTCTGGGTTTCATCTACCTTGGTTAATCATACCTGGGTTAATTATTGTCTCTGTGAGAAGTGACAGAACATTTGGAGATTCGTGGAGCCATTTGCTTTCTAAAATATCTCTTAGTTTATAAGTTATTGGCATCTTGTCTTATTTTAATATCCTTGTTTCTAAAAACCTGCAAATACAGAAAAAAATGAATATCATAATGAATTCAAATTTCAGAATCTTACTTAAAAAATTTTTTTTATATATATATAGATATAGATTTAAACACACACACACACTCATATATATTCATACATACATAGAGATAATAAGAGATATACAAATAGATAGATAGATAGATAGAGAGAGAGAGAGAGAGAGAGAGAGAGAGAGAGAGAGTGAGAGAGGGGGGGAGAGAGAAAGTGTGTGTGTGTGTGTGTGTGTGTGTGAGAGAGTGTTTCCTTTTTCTATATTATGTTATATTTGATATTCATATTTTTTTATTTTAAATCAAAGATTTTATAAAAAGACAGTTGCTAAAATAAGCATCGTTATAATGTGTAACTTTAAGTAGAAGGATAATATGTTGTGATATTAATATTGCCTCATAGTGTTGTATTCGCTTGGGCATTTTTTCAATAATTTTTAGCAATCTAATCCAATAAATATATAATCCCAGAAATTTTGCGTCGTAAGCTGATCATGATATAAAACTATAGGAAAAAGATTATGCAGTTATTTAGTAGAAAATACCATAAACAAATTACACACAAAGAGAAATAAGGTTTGACCGTATATGCGCGATTTTCCTAAGTTTATTTCTTCCCTTGCTATCAATAAAACCAGTAAAAACAGCGGTGAGTTTGGTTCGGTTCTGCTGATTTATTTTTCAGTACATCAATTTAAAAAAAAAAGGTTATTTGTCAATAACAATGCCTTCAAACCGCTAGAAAAAGTTATTTGCAATAACAATGCCTTCAAACCACTAAAAATAAAATTTAAAAGGGGGTGGTTTAAATATTCACATGTCAAGAAAAGACTTGGATGGGGTGTAAATTCTCTTTCATATCACATTAACTTGGAAAAACACCTTGAAACAGTTAGGGAGTTCAATATTAGCGCGGGTTAGATTTTCAGCAGGCACCGCTTAGCATTTTTTAGGGCAGGAGGCCAGGACACATTTATGCAATATGCACCCCTTTTCTTTTCTTTTTTTACTATCACTGTGATATTCTAAATCTTTGAATTTGTTTCAAAGTATTTAAAAAGAAAAAAAACTTTTAAAAGCTCCCTTTGATAAATAGCAATTGACTTTTAGATACCTGATGATTGAAGTATACAGGTGGTCAGAAAATTTGGTCTCCAGATTTGATTGGTTGTAAAGAATGTCCCCAATCTATATAATAATACTTGTGTTCTTACTATATATCGGTGCTTGTAGGTATTTTCCCAATGTGTTCCCAATTGGTCGGATGTGACACAAGGTTACAAGTATGATGCATCCAGCAATATTATATATTAATTATATATTAAATATTATATATTAATTATATATTAAAATATTATATATAATTATATATTAAAATATTATATATTAATTATATATTAAAATATTATAGTAATTATATATTAAAATATTATGTAGGAATTATATATTAGGATTGATGCAAAATTTTTTAAAGACACAAAAACTATGTTTTATGAGTATTTTCTTTTTAAATTTCAAATAGATTAATTATCATAAAATAAATATTTAAATTACAAAAGGCATGTTTTTTGTTGTTGTTTTGTTCTTTTTATATTAATAGTTCTATGTTTAATGAGTATTTTCTTTGAAATAATATTTTTTTAATATTAATAGTTCTATGTTTTATGAATATTTATTTATCTTTTTTTCTTTTAAATTTCAAATAGATTAAATATTATAAATCAAATATTTAAATTACAAAAGGCACAGTGTTTTTATATATTTATTTAATCTATTTTTTTGTTATTTTTTTGTTTTTATATATCAATAGTTCTAGACTGACCGTAATCTTAAGAGGGCATTATGGTTTAAAGAAATAACGTCATGGTTTAAAGAAATAATGTTATGTATAGAAGTTAATAGGTATGTGATTTTCAGTAGTAAATTAATAAATATATATTACCTCTACCGTCAGGCCAAGTATTTATAAAATTGATTTTGAAAATTCTTTGAAAGACTTTTGCGGAGATAATGAAGAAAGTAGAGACGGACACGATTTTTTATCTAAAATATTATAACAAAAATTATTTAAAATTATAATAAGTGAGAGGAACAAATGTTGAAGAAAATTGACTCTTCTTTCAAGTTCAAATTCTGATTGTTAGAGTTTTACTCAGTGTTAATTATTTTCAGAAAACATATGTATTCATCCCTTCTCCGGTTTAAAGGGGAATCACTAAACATACAGTTTTAAGTAAATCTACACTGTGGGTAATCTTCCAGTTCCTTTTATAATTAGTGAACAATTACCAAGAGTAATTTAGATCAATTACTGTTAATCTGAAGGTTTTATTAACTGTTTATTTTACGCTTTGCTATAAATTTAAATATATTCAAATGGGAAAGCTTATAGAATAATTTCCTTTAGTTTACAATAACGTAACAAAACTTACAAAATAATTAAAATCATTTAATAATAACGCACATGAATACGTATTGAACATTTCTTCTTTCATAAAACATTGTTGAAATATTTAGAATGACAACATAAATAAATTTAGTACAATTCATGTATGCATATATAAAAAACTGGATAATGGTTCAATCCTGATTAAGGGCACAAGTAACATAGAATAATTATTAACACAGCTTAACGCCTCAACTCCAGCTATGGTTAGCGGAATGAGAACAGGATACCCCCGTGGACTGAATAAAGCTTTAGGTTCAAAGTTCCGTGATGGCTCTCGATTACAACAAGAAGGTTCCCGAGTCTGAAAAGATGGTTCCCAAATCCAACAAGAACCTGAAGAAGGCCAGCAGGCATATCGGCCGAAACGTTGCACCGATAACAATGAAGATGAGGAAAATAGTCCGAATAACGCAGATACTAGTAATTTACATTCAATTAAATGTTTATAAGTATTTTAAGTATTCCTTTCTAACATTAATATAATTCAATATAATAATAATACGTTTGCATATTACAGTTATATGGGGTCCCGAATTCCTATCTGATATCTAACATTTTCAAACAAATCTATTTAAATTATATACATGACATTAACAAATACTAACGGTCCTGGTCATAGCAGACATGATTAATAGCAATGAAGAGTACTCTACACTCTCCAATGCTCCAGAACTAGAGCTTCAACATTAGATGTGGTTTAGCCTGATACGCAAGACACCTCTGAGAGGGTTTACCTTTTGTAGGTTATATGGTCAGTGTATAACCCTCACCGATAGGGCGGTACATGTTGTCTGGTTATCCCTATAAATAATCATGTAAAAAAAATTGATGAATTTTATAAAAGATAAAAACTTATATTTTGATCATAGGAAAGGCATGGACAGATTATCAATCATGGAATCTGATTTCTCTGATTGAATGAAGTAGAATTATTTCAGGTTATAACCATGTTAGTGCTACTGTATGGCAACACCCTTTTCTTTTTTTACCAAAAAAGGAGCCCTCAAGAATTTTAGAATAAATACAAACAGGGTGAAAAATAATATATGTACTGGGTCAGTTACATTCAGGATTGTGAAGACCAGCCGTTTTATCTCCCCAGTATTATGCCTTGTGCCAAATTCATAGATTTCGATATTAGATATTTTTAATTCATTGTATTGCAAAACGTATTTTCAAAGCAAAGAAAATGTAATACTTTGTAGAAGTTATGTGTGATTTCTTCAACATCGTCTCTTTCGTCCTTCTTTCAAATTTTAAAAATCAAATATATCTAAACATAGCCACGTATCCAGACAAAACCCCTCACTCGGCAAAACTTCGAGCGATAAAGTAAACATACTTCAGCTGTAATGTACAACAAACCACTCTTTGTTAATAAGAAACATGATCAAAATTAAGTAATTGGTGCTCTGTTGAATTTGGAGTATCCCTTCATTGTCATTACGCGCAGGTATACTCAGATCCAAAGTGTTAGTTTCTGAGTCCCATCTATAGGTCACATACATATGATTAAAAATATTAGAATTGGATAGGAATGCTTGATATATGTCTTCTTGCACCTATACGATGAAAAGGGTTGGGTATTTTCAATTAGATTAATTTGAAGAATAGGTTCAGTGCAATCATGTAGATATCGGGGCTTGATATGAACAGCCAGCCTCTCTGACCGCACGTCTTACCCAAGTAAATGTCAAAATAGTGAGTTGCATCTAACGGGGCCGCTTAGTATCTGGATCAGGGACCGCTCAACCATCAGGACCTTGTCCACAGACATTACAGGTCGCTACCCAAATGGGACTGTCTTCAGTGTCTGCAGTCGAAAATATTCTATAAAAGAAAGAGTTTATCGTAAAAAATATAATGTTTATTTTGTTTGTTAATAGACGGGCAACATTTAAAGGAATTATTTTTAATGATTAAAATAATTTTTAGTGACATAATATATGCTGACAAAATTGAAGGGAATCGTATATTAAAGTTTCAAACATATTTTATGAAATAACTTCACTTGATTTTCTTCATTAATTCAATTAAAAAGGCAAAATTCGATATTTTATCAATTTGAAACATTTAAGCGTAAAATACGACAAAGCTGATCTGTATATAAATAAGGGCAGTTTGTATGTATGTATGTTTTAGTCAGGTCGCATAAGGCGCTACTGGTACTATGTAACCCAGTACTACCTGTCTCATAGTCGGGTTATCGGCGACTAAACCGGTTACCCCACCAAGCTTATCTGGTGAGGAGGATAACTAGACATCCAGCAGGACGAAAAACAAAACCTGTCAGAGGGCGGATGAAGCCTTTCGCTCAAAGGCCATTTAACAAATAACATACGCGGGGACGTAGAAATACCTGGATTGGTCTCCAGGCGCGTAGCAAAACCACCGGGAGAGATGCATTCCTCTTTTTACCTTTTTACACTTTCCCTCTACCACATTAACGCCGGATAGCCGCTTCTAATCGATAATTATGAATACTTCATCAAAAAGATGCAAGGTAAAGAATAAACGAAAATGTATATGATCAAGCAATAGCAATAATAGACGTTTTTCTGAAAGTTAGTTTTCTTGACGTTTTTCTTTTGTCAGTAATTAGAACAGGGGAGATAAGTGGACGTTTCTTAAGGGTAAGTGCGTGGGTTTTAAAAATCCGTATTTACTTGGAATTAGATCGAACTTTTTTCACCACAAAATATCGGAATGGATAAATATATCAACTAAACAAATTGAAATTAAAAAAAAAAAGAATGTTTTATTAAATGAAAATCTCGTTTTCCCTTTCAATTCAAGTGATAGCGTCGATCCCAGGGGGGGGGGTGCTATCTCCCAGGCAACACCTGCCCCCTTGACAGGGCTGGGTTTATTGCCCAGCGCCTGACGCGCCCCCTTGAGAGGGAATGCCGACGGGATCGACGCAATTTTTATGCGCCCACATAAAAACGAGACTTTGTGTCCAGCGTTCATAAGTGGGATGAGAGGCAAATACCATTACCTTTTGCCTGGCCTAGCTGGGGGTCCAGTGAGCTTCGACCGCTGGATCGGTAAAGTTAATTGTTAGCGTCGATCCCAAGGGGCTATCCCCCCAGGCAATACCTGCCCCCTGGGATCGACGCTATTAATTTACTATACCTGAACCAGCGACCGAAGCTCACTGGACCCCCGGCTGGGCCGTGCTAGGTAAGGGTATTTGCCTCTCATCTCACTTATGAAATCGTGACACAAGGACATTTTTATGTGGGCCCACCCACAAGCCGAAGCTCATGGGTGTTAGGTGGAAAAATCGCGTCGACTCCGTTGGCATTCCCCCTCGAGGGAAGCATCTCAGGCGCTGGGCAATAAACGCAGCACTGCCCCTTTAAATCAAGGGAAAAGGTATTGCCTGGGGGATAGCCCCTGGGATCGACGCTATTAATTTACTATACCTGATTCAACGGCCGAAGCTCACTACGTAATTCTTAGTGTCACTCCAGTTAAGGTACATAATTTTAATTCAATAAACACATATATATAATTCAATAAATTTTTGGTGATAAATTAATGATTATAAAATGGCAGAGGAGAAGGCACGTGTGCCCCGTTAATATGTGGGATATATTATATATCAATTACTTTTAACATCCTAAAAGACATTTGATGTAACAAAACATTCTAGGATTATTTACTTCATCTTGCTATGTACCATGTTTTAAAAAATCCATGTGATAATATTTTGTGAATTTAATATTCCTTTCATTGTATTTTATTCGCTCTGTCTCTTGAGTGTACAGCATTTTTAAAGTAATTTTTAGTGCCACTCTATTTAAAGTACATAATTTAAACCAATAAATACATATATGTAATTCCTGAAACTTTAGGTGATATGTTCATAATTATACAAATCATAAGAAAAAGGCACCTATGCCCAATTAATATGTGTGATCTATTATATATGAAGTACTTTTAACATCCTGTAAGACATTTTATGTAACAAAACATGGAACGATTATTGACTTCATCACCCTATGCCTTATCAGACACACACACACACACACACACACACACACATATATATATATATATATATATATATATATATATATATATATATATATATATATATCAGAGAGAGTGATAGGATTGGGAAAGAGAAATATACCGATAAAGACAGAATAAGGAAATTCCGCTAGTAATTAATTAATTTTCTGTTGAATAGAAATTAAATTTGGTTACAAGGAGTTTGCAAATTAATAATCTTCAGAAGATCTGTCTTAGCTCAAAAACAAAACGAAACAACCTGCCCTACGATTTAAGACCCAAGCTGAAGCAATGCCTGCTCAAGAACCAACTTGCCCCAATTCAATTTTAAGCAAAGTGTAAAAACATAAATTCAACTAAATCTGGCTTTTAAAATAGATAATTATGGATATAATTTATTAAAGGCATCCCAATTGGGTAGATTTACTTAAGGCTATGTATTTAGTCTAACAATAACTTCTTCAATTCATTCAAATCTACAAAATCCAAGTCTACATGACGTAATTTTGTTAGATCAATTTTCAATCATTTTTAATGCTATAATCAGTGAAATAGAGAATAAATTCACTAGGCCGTAGTAATTTTACGGGCACTAGTCTACAAAATTTTTTGTTCAAATGTAAAAAGAAAGACATATATGAAGGAAAACGGACAAGTTCGAGTGCTAGATTTTAGCCGGTATAGCGTCTGTATAAGAATCACAAGGTTCTGGGTTCGATACCGACCCTCGTCAATTTAGCGTATGAGTAGCACAGGGCTACTTACGGTAAAGTGAAGAGGTACAAGATAGGTGTGGCGCTGCACAAATTACCTTTTAAAAGATTTATTCAAGAAGACTTGTTTTGTTCGATTTCCGGGCGAATTGAATTTCATTATATTAACCTTAAAATGGACAGACAAATAAATTAACTATTCATCACCTGTGTAGGTGTATGTGTTTGTTATATCAATTCTGATTATTTACATGAGGAGGTTCAAAATATAAAGGAAAATCAAATAGATAAGAAACAGTATATAAGTAATAAGTTGCGTATAACCAATCTTATTTTTATAGTTTACCAGATATTTTTCAATCGATCAAACATGTCCGTCTTATTTCTGCTATTGGTTGTGCTTGTCGAAGTCGAACTTCGGGGATTCATCAAGTTTGATTGTTGTTGTTTTATTTGCACTGCAAATTGGGTATTCGACAACGTCTTTTTATATAATTTGGAATCGCCTGAATACTTGATTTACCTTGTGCTTAAAATCCCTATGTAAAAAAGATCTTGCATTGATCCAGGGAAAGGAATGTAAATTATTTCTATTCAGAAAAACTTATTAGTAGCTGCAATTGTTTTCTAAATATTATTATTATTAGTTACTTGGAACTACATAAATAACTTCGCAAACTTCGCAAACTTCGCAAACTTCGCGTTAGATACGAATACTTGAAACCATATAGCTGTGTAAATAAATATTAAATAGAATAGTTAATTTAAAATATATAATTGTGTATAAATTATTAGTATTAGAAAAGAATATTTGATGTCATATATAATTCTATCTTAATCATATCTAGACGATATAAATTCGAGACGGTGTGTACTTTGTTGGTTAACTCAGTCACGTCAACAGGTTTAATTATAATAAATGTCAATATAAATACTCACAAGGGGAATAAAAGTAACTTCAGACTAATGACAATTCATAAATTCCGGCATAAAATTCTGAGACATTACAAGTAATATGAGAGAATAGAAAATAGAAAACACAAATAATAAAAGAGAATTGAATCTACATCACACAAGTTCACCGAACAGTAACTTTAGTAAAGATATTCCTGAAAAAAAAAAAAAAAACCAACTTAATGCGAGTTTAAATATTGGCCAGCGGATTCTCAAGTGGATAAATATTATTATCACCATAATCATTAATATTAGTTGTAGAAGTAGTTATTTCAATTACTTGTAAATTATTGGTATTAGAAATATTCGAAAACATTCAACTATACAGACAAATGTTATTATTAAATATAATAGTTACATTAAACAATATCATTGTCGATGAATTATTAGCATTATATCAGAATATTCGATACTATATATAAGTGCATATAAATTAATATCAGAAAGTCATACTTGTAACCATACCAATGTGCCAAAATGAATTTTTATAAACAAAGAAAAAAATGACATTAAAAAAATATATTACTTTATTCCTGTACTTCATAATAAAACTCGTTTTATTCCTGTACTTCGTAATAAAACTCGTCTGCAATGTAAGAGGGAGCGTATCTAAATGATGACATATTGGCCAGCTGATTCTCAATTGTTTGTAATTTGATCTGTTTCTTTAAGTAAACGGACACGGCCACTCTTTTAATTTCTAGCTTAACGCAGCAAAAGTCCAGAGTTCAACACTCGTGCTGTAAAAATAACAAAACCAGAAATACCTAATTAATTTCGTAATATGATACGTGACAGATAATATTTTGTTGCCTATATATTTAGTAAATACTCGCAATTTTTAATAATATAATTTCTCAAGAATCTGAACGGATGTTTGAAGAATTCTCTCTTTGAAGAAACAACAGCAACAAGTATAATATATATCAGGAAATAATCATCGACAAAAACGTAAGTACATTGTTTGAAATATTTAATTTGACAGTTTTTATATTTCTTATAACTTTAATATTCCTTGCACATCCGTATCCGAAGTTTTAATGAATTTCCATTCAATATAAATTCAAGTTGATTTTTTGAATTTTATTTTAAAGGTATTTATATTTTCCATTTTTTATTTTTCGAAGATTTATTTATCTAAACACGAGAAGAAACATGGATATAAAATCCGACTGTTTAATGAAGTATAATTTTTTAATATTCCTGGCACGTCTCTATCCAAAGTGTTCATGAATTTCCGTTCATATTTACACAATATAAATTTCAGTTAAGGTAGCGTGAACATGGATTCAACCCGTGGTTACTGACAGTTCTTTCCTATGAGATCTTAGAGAGAGAGAGAGAGAGAGAGAGAGAGAGAGAGAGAGAGAGAGAGAGAGACAGAGAGAGAGAGAGAGAGAAGAGTTTTTCATTTCCTTTTTCTTTATTATATGGTTAAATATGATATTCATATTTCTACTTTTAAATCGGAGTTTTTATAAACCGAATATTGTTCAAATACGGATCGTAATAACGTGTAACTCAAAGTAGGTAGATAATACATTGTGATTTTAATAGTCAGTTAATATGTGGGATCTAATATATATTAAGTACTTTTAATATCCTCTGAGAAAGTTGATTTAACAAAACATTCTAGGATTTCTTTATTTGATTGTGCTAAATATTTTACAATATTCTGAAAATATCCATGTAGTTATGTAGGAGGAGATAACTAACAAATTACACACAAAGAAACATCAACTTTAACCATTATGTTCTGATTATTCCAATGAAAATTTCTTTCAGCGATGAGTTTGGTTCGGTTGTTTTTGGTTTGTTATTTTGTCAACTGTTTTTTATATATGCATACATGAATTGTACTAAATTTATTTATGTTGTCATGCTAAATATTTCAACAATGTTTTATGAAAGAAGAAATGTTCAATACGTATTCATGTTCGTTATTATTAAATGATTTTAATTATTTTGTAAGTTTTGTTACGTTATTGTAAACTAAATGAAATTATTCTATAAGCTTTCCCGTTTAAATATATTCATATTTGTAGCAAAGCGTAAAATAAACAGTTAATAAAACCTTCAGATTAACAGTAATTGAACTAAATTACTCTTGGTAATTGTTCACTAATTATAAAAGGAACTGGAAGATTACCCACAGTGTAGATTTACTTAAAACTGTATGTTAAGTGATTCCCCTTTAAACCGGAGAAGGGATGAATACATATGTTTTCTGAAAATTTAATTGTTGGCGATTTTTTCACTATTAATAATAAAAACTAATTGTTTTTATTATTTAAAATTATAATAAGTGAGAGGAAAAAATGTTGAAGAAAATTGACTTTTGCGGATATAATGAAGAAAGGAGAAACGGAACGATAGACCCCCTGAGAGAGGGCAAAAATGGCAAATAGGGTGTGCAAATAAAGTGCCGAACTAATATGATTTTCTGATAGAGTTCGATGAGGAGTCACCATCAGTAAATTCAGGGCATTAGAATCCATGAGAAAAAACAATAAAATCGATAACGTGCACATTCATCAAAATACGTAGTCTTATAATGGCTGAAAAATGGCATTTTGGGCAAACCTTTGAAGCCCCATATCTCCCTTAATACTCAAGCGCCACCATCCATCTTTTACTATGTGATACTCCTCATCGAACTCTATCAGAAAAACATAATAGTTTGGTACTTTATTTTTACACACAATTTGCCATTTTTGCCCTCTCTCAGGGGGTTATAGAGCCTCGAAAATCACCTAAAACTCCTAATTCACCAGTTTTTCACCATCAGTAAATTCAGGGCATTAGAATCCATGAGAAAAAAATAAAATCGATAACGTACACTTTCATCAAAATACGTAGTCTTATAATGGCTGAAAAATGGCATTTTGGGCAAACCTTTGAAGCCCCATATCTCCCTTAATACTCAAGCGCCACCATCCATCTTTTACTATGTGATACTCCTCATCGAACTCTATCAGAAAAACATAATAGTTTGGTTTTTTTACACACAATTTGCCATTTTTGCCTCTCTCTTATAGAGCCTCGAAAATCACCTAAAACTCCTAATTCACCAGGTTTTTCACCATCAGTAAATTCAGGGCATTAGAATCCATGAGAAAAACAATAAAATCGATAACGTACACTTTCATCAAAATACGTAGTCTTATAATGGCTGAAAAATGGCATTTTGGGCAAACCTTTGAAGCCCCATATCTCCCTTAATACTCAAGCGCCACCATCCATCTTTTACTATGTGATACTCCTCATCGAACTCTATCAGAAAAACATAATAGTTTGGTACTTTATTTTTACACACAATTTGCCATTTTTGCCCTCTCTCAGGGGGTTATAGAGCCTCGAAAATCACCTAAAACTCCTAATTCACCAGGTTTTTCACCATCAGTAAATTCAGGGCATTAGAATCCATGAGAAAAAACAATAAAATCGATAACGTACACTTTCATCAAAATACGTAGTCTTATAATGGCTGAAAAATGGCATTTTGGGCAAACTTTGAAGCCCCATATCTCCCTTAATACTCAAGCGCCACCATCCATCTTTTACTATGTGATACTCCTCATCGAACTCTATCAGAAAAACATAATAGTTTGGTACTTTATTTTTACACACAATTTGCCATTTTTGCCCTCTCTCAGAGCCTCGAAAATCACCTAAAACTCCTAATTCACCAGTTTTTCACCATCAGTAAATTCAGGGCATTAGAATCCATGAGAAAAAACAATAAAATCGATAACGTACACTTTCATCAAAATACGTAGTCTTATAATGGCTGAAAAATGGCATTTTGGGCAAACCTTTGAAGCCCCATATCTCCCTTAATACTCAAGCGCCACCATCCATCTTTTACTATGTGATACTCCTCATCGAACTCTATCAGAAAAACATAATAGTTTGGTACTTTATTTTTACACACAATTTGCCATTTTTGCCCTCTCTCAGGGGGGTTATAGAGCCTCGAAAATCACCTAAAACTCCTAATTCACCAGTTTTTCACCATCAGTAAATTCAGGGCATTAGAATCCATGAGAAAAACAATAAAATCGATAACGTACACTTTCATCAAAATACGTAGTCTTATAATGGCTGAAAAATGGCATTTTGGGCAAACTTTGAAGCCCCATATCTCCCTTAATACTCAAGCGCCACCATCCATCTTTTACTATGTGATACTCCTCATCGAACTCTATCAGAAAAACATAATAGTTTGGTACTTTATTTTTACACACAATTTGCCATTTTTGCCCTCTCTCAGGGGGTTATAGAGCCTCGAAAATCACCTAAAACTCCTAATTCACCAGTTTTTTCACCATCAGTAAATTCAGGGCATTAGAATCCATGAGAAAAAACAATAAAATCGATAACGTACACTTTCATCAAAATACGTAGTCTTATAATGGCTGAAAAATGGCATTTTGGGCAAACTTTGAAGCCCCATATCTCCCTTAATACTCAAGCGCCACCATCCATCTTTTACTATGTGATACTCCTCATCGAACTCTATCAGAAAAACATAATAGTTTGGTACTTTTATTTTACACACAATTTGCCATTTTTGCCCTCTCTCAGAGCCTCGAAAATCACCTAAAACTCCTAATTCACCAGTTTTTCACCATCAGTAAATTCAGGGCATTAGAATCCATGAGAAAAAACAATAAAATCGATAACGTACACTTTCATCAAAATACGTAGTCTTATAATGGCTGAAAAATGGCATTTTGGGCAAACCTTTGAAGCCCCATATCTCCCTTAATACTCAAGCGCCACCATCCATCTTTTACTATGTGATACTCCTCATCGAACTCTATCAGAAAAACATAATAGTTTGGTACTTTATTTTTACACACAATTTGCCATTTTTGCCCTCTCTCAGGGGGGTTATAGAGCCTCGAAAATCACCTAAAACTCCTAATTCACCAGTTTTTCACCATCAGTAAATTCAGGGCATTAGAATCCATGAGAAAAAACAATAAAATCGATAACGTACACTTTCATCAAAATACGTAGTCTTATAATGGCTGAAAAATGGCATTTTGGGCAAACTTTGAAGCCCCATATCTCCCTTAATACTCAAGCGCCACCATCCATCTTTTACTATGTGATACTCCTCATCGAACTCTATCAGAAAAACATAATAGTTTGGTACTTTATTTTTACACACAATTTGCCATTTTTGCCCTCTCTCAGGGGGTTATAGAGCCTCGAAAATCACCTAAAACTCCTAATTCACCAGTTTTTCACCATCAGTAAATTCAGGGCATTAGAATCCATGAGAAAAAACAATAAAATCGATAACGTACACTTTCATCAAAATACGTAGTCTTATAATGGCTGAAAAATGGCATTTTGGGCAAACCTTTGAAGCCCCATATCTCCCTTAATACTCAAGCGCCACCATCCATCTTTTACTATGTGATACTCCTCATCGAACTCTATCAGAAAAACATAATAGTTTGGTACTTTATTTTTACACACAATTTGCCATTTTTGCCCTCTCTCAGGGGGTTATAGAGCCTCGAAAATCACCTAAAACTCCTAATTCACCAGTTTTTCACCATCAGTAAATTCAGGGCATTAGAATCCATGAGAAAAAACAATAAAATCGATAACGTACACTTTCATCAAAATACGTAGTCTTATAATGGCTGAAAAATGGCATTTTGGGCAAACTTTGAAGCCCCATATCTCCCTTAATACTCAAGCGCCACCATCCATCTTTTACTATGTGATACTCCTCATCGAACTCTATCAGAAAAACATAATAGTTTGGTACTTTATTTTTACACAATTTGCCATTTTTGCCCTCTCTCAGGGGGTTATAGAGCCTCGAAAATCACCTAAAACTCCTAATTCACCAGGTTTTTCACCATCAGTAAATTCAGGGCATTAGAATCCATGAGAAAAAACAATAAAATCGATAACGTACTTTCATCAAAATACGTAGTCTTATAATGGCTGAAAAATGGCATTTTGGGCAAACCTTTGAAGCCCCATATCTCCCTTAATACTCAAGCGCCACCATCCATCTTTTACTATGTGATACTCCTCATCGAACTCTATCAGAAAAACATAATAGTTTGGTACTTTATTTTACACACAATTTGCCATTTTTGCCCTCTCTCAGGGGGGTTATAGAGCCTCGAAAATCACCTAAAACTCCTAATTCACCAGGTTTTTTCACCATCAGTAAATTCAGGGCATTAGAATCCATGAGAAAAACAATAAAATCGATAACGTACACTTTCATCAAAATACGTAGTCTTATAATGGCTGAAAAATGGCATTTTGGGCAAACCTTTGAAGCCCCATATCTCCCTTAATACTCAAGCCACCATCCATCTTTTACTATGTGATACTCCTCATCGAACTCTATCAGAAAAACATAATAGTTTGGTACTTTATTTTTACACACAATTTGCCATTTTTGCCCTCTCTCAGGGGGTTATAGAGCCTCGGGGGCATTAGAATCCATGAGCGAAAATACGTAGTCCTGAAAAATGGCAAAACCTTTGAAGCCCCATATCTCCCTTAATACTCAAGCGCCACCATCCATCTTTTACTATGTGATACTCCTCATCGAACTCTATCAGAAAAACATAATAGTTTGGTACTTTATTTTTACACACAATTTGCCATTTTTGCCCTCTCTCAGGGGGGTTATAGAGCCTCGAAAATCACCTAAAACTCCTAATTCACCAGGTTTTTCACCATCAGTAAATTCAGGGCATTAGAATCCATGAGAAAAAACAATAAAATCGATAACGTACACTTTCATCAAAATACGTAGTCTTATAATGGCTGAAAAATGGCATTTTGGGCAAACCTTTGAAGCCCCATATCTCCCTTA
Organism: Doryteuthis pealeii; assembly: GCA_023376005.1. NCBI lineage: Eukaryota > Metazoa > Mollusca > Cephalopoda > Myopsida > Loliginidae > Doryteuthis > Doryteuthis pealeii. The sequence continues at coordinate 88,517,751 of CM042151.1, forward strand.
ATACTCAAGCGCCACCATCCATCTTTTACTATGTGATACTCCTCATCGAACTCTATCAGAAAAACATAATAGTTTGGTACTTTATTTTTACACAATTTGCCATTTTTGCCCTCTCTCAGGGGGTTATAGAGCCTCGAAAATCACCTAAAACTCCTAATTCACCAGGTTTTTCACCATCAGTAAATTCAGGGCATTAGAATCCATGAGAAAAAACAATAAAATCGATAACGTACACTTTCATCAAAATACGTAGTCTTATAATGGCTGAAAAATGGCATTTTGGGCAAACCTTTGAAGCCCCATATCTCCCTTAATACTCAAGCGCCACCATCCATCTTTTACTATGTGATACTCCTCATCGAACTCTATCAGAAAAACATAATAGTTTGGTACTTATTTTTACACACAATTTGCCATTTTTGCCCTCTCTAGAGCCTCGAAAATCACCTAAAACTCCTAATTCACCAGTTTTTCACCATCAGTAAATTCAGGGCATTAGAATCCATGAGAAAAAACAATAAAATCGATAACGTACACTTTCATCAAAATACGTAGTCTTATAATGGCTGAAAAATGGCATTTTGGGCAAACCTTTGAAGCCCCATATCTCCCTTAATACTCAAGCGCCACCATCCATCTTTTACTATGTGATACTCCTCATCGAACTCTATCAGAAAAACATAATAGTTTGGTACTTTATTTTTACACACAATTTGCCATTTTTGCCCTCTCTCAGGGGGTTATAGAGCCTCGAAAATCACCTAAAACTCCTAATTCACCAGTTTTTCACCATCAGTAAATTCAGGGCATTAGAATCCATGAGAAAAAACAATAAAATCGATAACGTACACTTTCATCAAAATACGTAGTCTTATAATGGCTGAAAAATGGCATTTTGGGCAAACCTTTGAAGCCCCATATCTCCCTTAATACTCAAGCGCCACCATCCATCTTTTACTATGTGATACTCCTCATCGAACTCTATCAGAAAAACATAATAGTTTGGTACTTTTTTTACACACAATTTGCCATTTTTGCCCTCTCTCAGGGGGGTTATAGAGCCTCGAAAATCACCTAAAACTCCTAATTCACCAGTTTTTCACCATCAGTAAATTCAGGGCATTAGAATCCATGAGAAAAAACAATAAAATCGATAACGTACACTTTCATCAAAATACGTAGTCTTATAATGGCTGAAAAATGGCATTTTGGGCAAACCTTTGAAGCCCCATCTCCCTTAATACTCAAGCGCCACCATCCATCTTTTACTATGTGATACTCCTCATCGAACTCTATCAGAAAAACATAATAGTTTGGTACTTTATTTTTACACACAATTTGCCATTTTTGCCCTCTCTCAGGGGGGTTATAGAGCCTCGAAAATCACCTAAAACTCCTAATTCACCAGTTTTTCACCATCAGTAAATTCAGGGCATTAGAATCCATGAGAAAAAACAATAAAATCGATAACGTACACTTTCATCAAAATACGTAGTCTTATAATGGCTGAAAAATGGCATTTTGGGCAAACTTTGAAGCCCCATATCTCCCTTAATACTCAAGCGCCACCATCCATCTTTTACTATGTGATACTCCTCATCGAACTCTATCAGAAAACATAATAGTTTGGTACTTTATTTTTACACACAATTTGCCATTTTTTGCCCTCTCTAGAGCCTCGAAAATCACCTAAAACTCCTAATTCACCAGTTTTTCACCATCAGTAAATTCAGGGCATTAGAATCCATGAGAAAAACAATAAAATCGATAACGTACACTTTCATCAAAATACGTAGTCTTATAATGGCTGAAAAATGGCATTTTGGGCAAACCTTTGAAGCCCCATATCTCCCTTAATACTCCGCCACCATCCATCTTTTACTATGTGATACTCCTCATCGAACTCTATCAGAAAAACATAATAGTTTGGTACTTTTTTTACACAATTTGCCATTTTTGCCCTCTCTCAGGGGGTTATAGAGCCTCGAAAATCACCTAAAACTCCTAATTCACCAGGTTTTTCACCATCAGTAAATTCAGGGCATTAGAATCCATGAGAAAAACAATAAAATCGATAACGTACACTTTCATCAAAATACGTAGTCTTATAATGGCTGAAAAATGGCATTTTGGGCAAACCTTTGAAGCCCCATATCTCCCTTAATACTCAAGCGCCACCATCCATCTTTTACTATGTGATACTCCTCATCGAACTCTATCAGAAAAACATAATAGTTTGGTACTTTATTTTTACACACAATTTGCCATTTTTGCCCTCTCTATAGAGCCTCGAAAATCACCTAAAACTCCTAATTCACCAGGTTTTTCACCATCAGTAAATTCAGGGCATTAGAATCCATGAGAAAAAACAATAAAATCGATAACGTACACTTTCATCAAAATACGTAGTCTTATAATGGCTGAAAAATGGCATTTTGGGCAAACCTTTGAAGCCCCATATCTCCCTTAATACTCAAGCGCCACCATCCATCTTTTACTATGTGATACTCCTCATCGAACTCTATCAGAAAAACATAATAGTTTGGTACTTTATTTTTACAAACCCATTTTTGGCCTCCCTCTTCTTAGTGGGGATTATATGAGACCTCGAAATAATCACCTAGAACTATAAAATTATCACATGATTTTCCAAGAGATTCTTTCCTTACTCAATTCGGCCTAATTCAGGGACATTAGATAATCATGAGAAAAACAATAAATTTGCGCATAACGTGACATTTCAATCCGCCAAAAATACGTAACAGTCCCTTATCAATGGATGAAAAATGGCATTTTTTTGGTCGTTTCATCCAAAACTCGTGGTTGTTTGAAAGCCGCCATCATTCCCCATAGATACTCCAAAGGACGCCGCTGATCCCGCATCTTTCAGCTATGTGATACTTGACTGAAGCTTTGCCGTCCATCCCTAGAACTATGCTACTCTGACGCAGAAAAAGAACATTTAAAAATAGTTTGGGCACTCCATATCTGACTGGTGAGTTCCATTAGTAATTTTACCATCATGGATGGTTTGGGATGAATGTAAGAGTTTAGCCAATTTTTGCCCTCTCTCAGGGGGGTTATAGAGCCTCGAAATCACCTAAAACCCTAATTCACCAGGTTTTTTCACCATCAGTAAATTCAGGGCATTAGAATCCATGAGAAAAAACAATAAATCGATAACGTACACTTTCATCAAAATACGTAGTCTTATAATGCTGAAAAATGGCATTTTGGGCAAACCTTTGAAGCCCCATATCTCCCTTAATACTCAAACGCCACCATCCATCTTTTACGTATGTGATACTCCTCCCATCGAACCTCTATCAGAAAAACATAATAGTTTGGTACTTTATATTTTACACACAATTTGCCATTTTGCCCTCTCTCAGGGGGGTTATGTAGACCTCGAAAATACTTTAAAACTCTAATTACCCAGTTTTTTACACCTCAGAATTCAGACTGGCATTGAGATCCTGAGAAAAAACAATAAAATCGATAACGTACACTTTCATCAAAATACGTAGTCTTTTAATGGCTGAAAAATGGCATTTTGGGCAAACCTTGAAGCCCCATATCTCCCTTAATACTCAACGCCACCATCCATTTCTTTACTATGTTGATACTCCTCATCGAACTCTATCAGAAAAAACATAATAGTATGGACTTTATTTTAACACAAATTTCCATTTTTGCCTCTCTCTCAGGGGGGTTATAGAGCCTCGAAAAATCAACCTAAAACAACTAATTCATGAGCCATACAGGTTTTCACCCATACCGAATAATTCAGCGGCATTAGATTCCATCATGAATAAAAAACAAATAAACATACAACGTACATTTTCTAATCAAATATACGTAGTCTTATAAGTGCTGAAAATGCATTTTGGGCAAACCTTTGAAGCCCCATATCTCCTTAATACTCAAGCGCAACCTAATCCATCTTATTATCTATGTGATACCTCATCGAAACTCTATCAGAAAAACATAATAGTTTGCACTTTTTTTTACACACAATTTGCCATTTTTGCTCTCCTGCTGAGGGGTTATAGAGCCTCGAAAATCACCTAAAACCCTAATTACACCAGGTTTTCTCACCATCAGTAAAATTCAGGGCATTAGAATCCATGAGAAAAAACAATAAATCGATAACGTCACAATTTTCATCAAAATAGTAGCTTATAATGGCTGAAAAATGCATTTTGGCAAACCTTTGAAGCCCCATATCTCCCTTAATACTCAAGCGCCACCATCCATCTTTACTATGGATACTCCTCATCGAACTCTATCAGAAAAAACATAATAGTTTGGCTACTTTATTTTACACACAATTTGCCATTTTTGCCCTCTCTCAGGGGGTTAAGAGCCTCGAAAATCACCTAAAACTCCTAATTCCCAGTTTTTTCACCATCAGTAAATTCAGGGCATTAGAATCCATGAAAAAACAATAAAATCGATATACGTACATTTTCATCAAAATACGTGTCCCTATTATGGTTGAAAAAATGGCATTCTGGGCAAACCTTTGAAGCCCCATATCTCCCTTAAATACTCAAGCGCCACCATCCATTCTTACTATGTGATACTCCTCATCGAACTCTATCAGAAAAACATAATAGTTTGGACTTTATTTTTACAACACAATTTGCCATTTTTTGCCCTCTCTCAGGGGGGTTATAGAGCCTCGAAAATCACCTAAAACTCTAATTCACAGGTTTTTCACCATCAGTAAATTCGGGCATTAGAATCCATGAGAAAAAACAATAAAATCGATAACGTACATTTTTCATCAAAATACGTAGTCTATAAAATGGCTGAAAAATGGCATTTTGGGCAAACCTTTGAAGCCCATATCTCCCTTAATACTCAAGAAGCGCCACCATCCATCTTTTACTATGTGATACTCCTCATCGAACTCTATCAGAAAAACATAATAGTCTTGGCAACATTAATTTATAACTATAACCCACAATTACGCACCATTTTTGTCATTTTTTCTCCGGGGTCATCTACAGGCGCCGGATAAGATCGACTACAACATCCTAAAAATCACTAATTGGTGAACCAGTGTTTTCTCTCACGCATCATGCGATAAATTACAGACAGCATTTAGAATCCCTGAGAAAAAACAAATAAATATTCGATAACGACGAACTTTTCATCACAATAATATCGTAGTCTTATATATGTGCTAATAAATTGGTCATTTTGGGTCAAACTCTTTGCGCCCCATCTTCCCCTAATACTCAACGCCAATCCATTTCTTATCTTTATGCATATGATACTCGCTCATTCGAACTCTATCAAGAACAACATAATAAGTTTGTGACCACTATTATAATTTATACGAACACAATTTGCCATTTTTTCCCTCTCTCAGGGGTGATTATATAGGAGCCTTCGTAAATACTCACCTAAAACCCTAATCTCAATTTTCTTACACCATCAGTAAATTCAGTAGGCATTATGAATCCCATGACAAAAGTACTGACTATAAATCTGAGATTAAAATACGTTCATTTTTCGAGGTGTGGCATATAATGTTAACACGTAGATCCTTAATAATGGCTGGAAAAATGGTGCATTTTCGGGCAAAAGAACTTATGAAGTCACCATATTCTTCTCGATTTAATTACGTGGCAGAGGATAGCCGGTGATATCACACATCATAAGCAACCGCTTAGTCACACTCGTGTTATTCATATCTTTTTCTTAGTATATCTACAACACCTCCATTACCGCGGGGAATCACGTATCAGAAGAAAACATAAATTATTGTCTGGCCAACCTTCGTTGAATATTTAACGAACCTCAGGCCTGTATTTCATATGCCATTTTTGTTCCTCTTCTGTGCCAAGTCAGAGTGGGTCTAATATTTTCGAGAGAGTCCTCTTTTTCGAGCTTTATAAATCTTTACTCTTAATCCGTATATAACACACTTCTCACTCTCGCTCTTATATTTCTATATTCCTGTCTTTTAGGTTTTCCTCCATTGTATAATAAAGTTTCACAGGTAGCATTAGAATCCATTGATAGTAAAGAAAACAATTAAAAATCGATAACTGTACTTTTCTTATCAAATTTACGTAGTCTTATAGATTGGGATTGTAAATAAATGGCAATTATATGAGGCAAAACGTTTTGAAGCACCCTATCCGCTAGTGGTAATATAAACGCTAATCTGTCCGTGCCCTGTATCTATAACTATATTGCAATGTGTATTTTTTAATTATTTATATAACTTCGGTTGTTTAATTCTATTATGTGTTTTACGAGGACTCTGAATTTTTAACAGGTTTGGAAATATCCACCACTGGTACCTAGGGTGCTAGTAATTTATTAAAGAACTTTTCCTATACGTTTCAGGGAGATGTACGCCTATTTAAAAAACCAGTTAGCGCTATATAAGTCAGCTTTAATCCTAAGTGTATGGTCTCCAATAGACTATCTTCGTGGACTGTGCTCGGGTATCTAATTTCTCGAAGTAGATGGAGGACCGCGGGTAAAAGTTCGAGGTATAAAGATAATATTTAACACATAGAAAGCTCCTACCCCTACATTTATTCATTCTATGCCAGTCTATGGTTAGTCAGGAATGTTTAAAATATCGATATGAACGTATACCTTCATCTTCACCCGCTCCGTGGACTAAGATTACAGGGTTTAGGTTTTATCAATACGGGAAAAAGTTCACTCTACCCCTATAACATGGATCCTTCCATATTTTGGCATTTGAAATAAATGTTATAGAAATGAGTGAAGATGCTGATTCTGAAATGTTTAAATCAGAGCATCCCTTATGGTGGTTATTATAGAAGCTAGTGTATGATGGCAATTCTACCTGTTGTCTCGATGATATATTTTTCTCCTGGATTACGACAAAGTTCCCGAGTTCGATAAAGAAGAGTTCCGCAGAACTCTTGACAATGAAAATACCCCAATGGAGTTAAGGCCCAGGAGGGTGCAATATTGGCGCTGATAAACATGTATTATGATATTGTATATACAATAGACAGATGAATGGATGGGGTACATAGTATTAGTCCAAGGTTATACACGACCCGCCAGAAAATAATACCTACATTAATAAGAAGATAAGATAATTTTCACTTAATTTTACACTTCGGAGTTATACGATCTCCTTATTTCTCATGAATCTCTTGACTGTCTGTTTCCCATAGTTGATTTGTGAATATATCATCAACTAATCAATAACATAATCGAAATCAAGTTATACTTTCCCCGAGTACCCAATTTATAATGAATTTATCTTTTGGATATAGCCACGGTGTTATGGAGTCCTTCCTCTTTCTTTATTGTGTATTTCCTGGGTGCTTCTTAGCTCCATACTCATCTCTGTCATTTGCCGGATTACTATATCGAGTGTCAGTACCTACGCCAGCTCTACACAATGAAGCAAGTTTTGTGGGTCTCATGGCGACTTCTTCTATTCATATAGCCCAGTAGTTGTTTGTTTGACCACTATGTACAAGCAAATTACAGGGATTTTGGTGGCAAGTGTGTTTATTTTTACTCACTAGCAAATATATGCAACCCTACGCCCCCCGGTGGACAAGTTTATTTAATTAAGTTTTAATATTTTAAATTATCATAAAATATGTCATATTATTAGTAAAGAGCTAATTGAGAATACTTGAATAAGATGTATAATGATATAAAAGATTATTTAACAGAGGGGCAAGAAGTCATGATTGAAAAATAAGAACAACTCTTGTAGAACTAAAGACTGTCCATCAATTTTCTCGCCTTAGCTCCCGTTCTTTCGATTGGGTAATTTTCGGCGCGCCTAATTATAATACTGTTTTAAGTTAAGATAATGATAGTAAAGCATCAACTCATTGCAGTGTATTGCCCATACCTTCTCTTCTTTGTTCAGAGAGGATGTTACATGTATCTTAAGATTTCATTGCACCCAAGGAGTGGGGATCTTTCTTTGCTACCCATAGTTGGCCGTATGTCAAGGTTGTAGACACCAAACAATTAGAGAATCATAATAATCTAAGCCCATAATATTTATCCTAAGATCATATTTAAATTGTCTTTTTATTAGAAAAGATCTAAGAACTCATCAGGCAGTAGGATGTATTGAGCAGGTCCTCACCTCGATTCATGTAAAACTACTCCACTTGTTGGCACCTAATCTCTGGACTAGCAAGGGTCCGGTTATTTCTGTGAGGCCTCCGATTTGTTTCATTGGCTGGTCAATGTCAGCCTAGCACTGTATATAAATAGATAAATCATTATATAAACGATTGGAGACACACTGTTATTATGGAACCCATTAGTGTGGCAGAGTCCGAGAGCACCTGCTCTTTATCATGTGGGTGACTTAGAAAGGCGTGTTTGACTTGTAGGCAAGTCTACATGCTCCTTAGTGGTAAAGTGATTGTTAAACTCTATCTGGATGGTGAAGATTACCAGTTATTTGAGGTTTGTCGGGAATGATGGAGCACCCCATTTTACACTATCACATTGCTTCGCACTGGGTCCACTCTGGACTACCTAGGATGGTAAGTTATTGGATATAGGGGTCCCATCTAAGGATTTAGAAGAACCAAATAATTAAAAATTAGGAATAAAATTTATAGAGACTAGGATTTTTTTATTATAGAACATAGGGAGTGATAAAGGGGATAACCGCTGTTATCTGGATTGTTACTATTTTGGAAATTGAATGTGTGCATCTAAAACAAATAAATTAAATCGTTAAAAGAATATTAATGACTCGAGAAAATAAGTAATGTCATGACATATTAATTTCAAAACTTTAGAAAAAACAGGAATTCTTAATATTATTGGAGAACTTCTCTCAGGTTAACTTGGCACTACATCTAGAGGGCTTTTATCCTGTCGTTGAATTGAATTAGTCCACCATCATTAGTTAAGAACAATCTAAAAAACCCTGCGAGTGAAACAAACAAATAGAGTGCAAGTGAAATGTGACGAAGCATGGGTTAGCGCTCCGTCCGTTCTCATTTTGACTCATTAATGAATTGACGATAAAGAGTAAATTGAGATGGGATCGAGCCAGTCATGCATCCCTGGAGAGTCACCATTGGATCCATGATAAATCCACCTGATCATTTGTTATTGTAATTTCCAATTTTATCTCCATTATAACGTGAAGTATAAGAGATATTCCATCGTCTAACTATCACCATTGTGAATAGTAGACTGTGTGTGATGTATCAGTTGTAGACAGTAAATAGGTTTTTTGTGGAGATGATGATATGGGTTCTGATTTGAGCATCAATATTGCCTGTGTGCGGGATATGTGTGTAAAGTACTTGTGGTGTAATATGGGGATGACTATATTCTAATATAGGGTAATCAAACTACAATGTACTTTAATTAATTAATAAGTAATTTACTCTAAATACTAATTGTTATAAATTACTATTGGCCGTAAGTGGCCCGTAATTCTTCATATATGTAATAGACCGACAAGACCTACGCCAAAAGTTTTGCTCGCTTACAACATGCAAATCAGACCCTACTACATTATAATATTAAGAACATTATCTCAACACTGCATCCTCGTTCCATAAACATATTAATCAATAAAAATTAGGAAACAAGTCTTATTTCCGTTAAAATAGATGACAATAAACAACGTTGGTATCTAAAAACAAGAATTAGAGGAAAGTTTATTAATAGCTAAATTGGCTCCATATAAACATAAGAATAGAATTAAACACTCGAATATATAATTAATTAACATACAACATTACCAGATATATACACATAATTATAATCGTAATCAAATAAATTAAATAAAGTACATACTAAGTAAAAAGATAAAAGAATAGAATATGAAAGATTAAATTGAAACCAAACGTGCTACTCAAATGTATTGATATTCTAGCATTAAGTTTTTCTAGACCTTTCGCTAGGCGAATTAAAAAAAGGCTTGATGATTAGTACTTATCTTT
>CM042151.1:88527713-88550757 GCA_023376005.1 Doryteuthis pealeii
TCATCGTCCATCATTTTAATTGACATACGCCCCTCTTAACATCGCAGCCCTACGAGTTTTCATTACGAAAAAAAGTACAGGTGAAATTCACATTTAAATCTTCATAATAACCCCTGTATAATTAAAAATTCAAATAATAATTATATGTAATAATTTATATTTTATTCTTTATAATCATCTAATCTTTTTTTTATTATATTTTTTATTTTAATTAATATTTGCCTAAAACGAGTCCATCGTATATGAACGTACCTAGCACAGGCAATATTAACAGTCAATTAATGTTTTTAATATGTCATGTTTCCTTGTGCTATAATTTCATATTATATAAATATATAAAAATTTCACATTCCTCTGGCACACATTGGCAATGGTTTAACAACGTAGACTTTTCTCGAATAAACATAATTAATCAATGCACTCTATATATAGACTATCGTATTCTGATACTATCATCGCTTTTAATAATTCATCACAAATTGATAATTGTTTAACATGATAACTATCTATATCTTCCAATAATAACATTGTAACTGTATATTAATAGTTGAATGTTTCGAAAAATTTCTAATACCAAATAATTTACAAAAGTAATTGAAAAAAACAATACACTACTCTACAACTAATATTACAGCATTTATGTGCATCACGCCCATTAGACCGATATCCTTATCCACTTGAGGAGAGGGCGAGAAATCCCGCGTGCCAGCCCAATCATCTTAAAACTCGCTTTGTCTTTCTTTTACCTTCTTTCGTAGTTGGCCTTTTTTTTCTTTTTTTTATTTTTTTCATTTCTTTCTTATTACGAAGTTTTTTTTTTTGCCTTTCTTTTGTCTCACTTGGACCACTTAGAAAACTCCTTAAATACTTCAAAGCTGGATACAGCCTCAGTAAAGCATAAGGAAAGAGGAAAATAAAAGAGTGAACCATCTACCCTTTATAGACGACCTCAAACTCTATGGAGTATCGGAAAACAACTTTTCCCTCTGATTGAAACGGTAAAAGATTTCAAACAAGACATCTGCATGGAGTTTGGATAAGAAAATCTGCTCAATACACTATAAAAAAAGGTAAAAAATGTTACAGCAGAACATCTTAAGTTGGACAATAGCTATATTTACGAACTGGGGGAGGATGCTGCATACAAATACCTTAGAATCGAAGAAAATGCAATGGTTGAACATGGAAAAATGAGAGAAAAGGCAAAAAAAATATATATCAACCGACTTAAGATGATCCTCAAATCGGAATTAACACTGAAAAACAAAATAACTGCCATAAGCCAACTTGCAATAGCTGTTATTTTGTATGGTTTTCATATCATTAACTGGCCACAATGTTATATCAACGGGCTCGATACCAAACTAGGAAAATGCTAACCCAGTATAAAGTTACCTACCGACATCAGTGCATGAACAGGATATACCTACCAAGAAGAGGGGGGGGGTTAGGTCTCATTGAAATCAACCATGCATATCGAGCCACAATATAATTCATAGGACCGTATATAAAGAGCTTCATTAAATTGGAAAAGTCTATTAGATACCTCGTCGAGTGTCTTTGGTCTCTCTGAACTGGGTTTTGTCAGTATCTGGCATTAGGATACTTTTCCTTGAAAGTAAATCCTGACCAAATATTCCCCTCGTCATAGATAAGCACTGGGCTAAATGATGAGGAAATTAACGGTGCACCTTCTCCTAGTGCTGCTACCACAAGTAACAACACTATGCTGGATACCTCAATAGACCAGCCTAATACTGGTCGTGGAATTCGGCAAGATCAAGCAATGGCTACTAGAAAGAGAAACTATAACATAGCTAAGGGGTCCATTGAAGAAAAAATTCTCTGCTGTTTGAAACACTTAGGATTTGGTATCAGATCCTTTTGCAGATGGATACTCTATTGCCCGCCATAACAAAGTATGTAAATATCTCCACTGGAAAATCTGTGTGGATATGCACCTTGACAAACCACAGTACATTTGGGAATACAAACCTCCACCAATAACATCAAATGGAAAGGTGTCTTTGTTCTATGGTAAAGTTAGACAGACAGGAAGATATATAAAAAAATCCATTAAATCAGATATTGTCATTTGGAATAAACATGAAAAACTGCCCTTATTATTGATGTCGCTGTCCAAAATGATCATGGTCTCAAGAGAGACAAATTCAAGAATTTTCGCAAAATATTCAACGCCCCTTTATAGTAAAGTGAAAATTCCGTACAAATCATTCTTGATGGTTTTGTGTGAATTAATGAAAAGGATTTGAAAGAATACTATTCACAGATTTGTAGGAATTGCTCAACAAACGACAAAACAATTTGGTTAAAAAATAACGAACAATTCTTTTTACAAAGTATAAAAATAATGTAACATTTTTAAATGGCTTTTTTTCTATAAACATTCATTTTGGCATATTGGCCTGTTTTTAAATATGACATTCAAATAAGTCTATTTATCATACGCAGTTTAGTTTCATACCCAGAACATCGCTATAGGAAAACTAGTAAGGAATTGAAATTCAAGAAAATATTGGCATTCTGGTGTATTAAACCTACATTTTTTCAATGATATCTTTATTAAATTTACTGTTCGGTGGATCTTGTGTGATGTAGATTCACTTCCGTTTTATAATCTGTGTTTCCTATTTATAACGCTCTCATATTATTAGTAATGTTTCAGAATTTTATTCCGAAATTTATGCTTTGTCATTTCTCTTAGGTTCCTTTTATCACCCGTCTGAGTATTTGTATTGAGATTTATTAAAACTAATGCATTCACTTTGACGGAGATAGCCAACAAAGTACACACAATTTCTAATTTATATTATATAGATATGATTAAAATAAAATTATATATGACATCAAGTATTCTTATCTAATACTAATGCTTTATTCAAAATTATATATTTTAAAGTAATTATTCTATTTATTAATATTTGTTTGCATAGTTATATGGTTTCAAGTATTCCTATCTAACACCAAATATTTGCGGCCAATTATGTAGTTCCAAGTAAGTAATAATAATAATCTTTAGAAAACAATTATAGCCACTAATAAGTATTTCTAAATACAAATAATTTACATTCAATTAAATTAAAGGCACAAGACTATTTTTCCGACAGGAAAATGAGCGTCGACCCATAGTCTTGCCAAACTGGATAGCACATATAAAGAATTAAAAAATAACCTAGAGAATAAATGCTTGTTTATATTCAACTTATTTAATTGAAATTTCAAAAAGAAACAAAAGAAAAGAAAAAAAATCCAAACACAAACTCAGTATTTCAAAAGAAACAAATTTTATTGTATATACATTAATTTAAACTTTATACACTTTTATGATTTTTTAATACTTCTGTACATGATAAAAAGTAGTTTTCATAATAACAAATATGGTAATGCTGAGAATAGAGTTTCGTTATCAAATATGTGTAATTTTATTTCAAAAAGAGATAATTATTAATTACTAAAATTTTAATTGTACAAATATTCTTGTAAGTGAGGTACAATTATTTTATTAATTTATATTTACAATAATATATATTTACAATAATATGTCAGCTGCATTATATGCTATTAGATTATATCCACGCACATGTGATTTGATAAATCTTCATAGGTACTAAATTTCCTGTCACATTCAAGACAAATGAAATCCGTATGTGAAACTAATTTTTTGTTCCTAGTTGTATTAGTAGTAGCAGGAACAGCAGTGGCAGTACAAGCAGTAGAAGCAGCAGCAGTAGTAGTATATAGAGAAAAAGAAGTGAAATGAGAATCCACATAATCAGCAGAAAGAACAGGTAACGGAACAGCAGCAGTAGTATGTGGAAAAAGATTAGCCAAAAAAGAAGTAACATAATCTGCGGAAAAATCAGGTAAAAAAACATCAACAGCAGTAGAAGCGGCAACAGTGGTAGAAGCAGCAGCACTAGTAACCCCATCAGCAGCAGGAGCAGCAGGAGGTAGAGAAGCAGCAGCCGTAGCAGAAGCGGGAGGAGGTGCAACACCAACAGTAGAAACATCAACAGCAGCAGCAGGAGGAGCAACAGCAACATTAAAAGCTCCAACAACAGCAGGAGCAGTAACAGGAGCAGCAGCACCAGTAACAGCAGGAGGAGCAACAGCAACATTAAAAGCTCCAGCAGCAGCAGGAGGAGAGGAGGAGCAGCAGCAACATTAAAAGCTTCAGCAGCAGCAACAGGAGGAGGAGCAACAGCAATATTAAAAGTTCCAACAGCAGCAGGAGCAGCAGCACCAGTAGCAGGAGGAGGAGCAACAGCAGGAGCAGGATTTGCATTTGGCGATGCTTCGTTTTCTGGGTTTGATCTACCTTGGTTAATCACACGTGGATTAATTATTGTCCCTGTGAGAATTGGCAGAACATTTGGAGATTTGTGGAGCCATTTGCTGCGTAAAACAGCAGCATTAGCAGGAGGAAGAGGGGAAACAGCAATAGTAGAAGCCCCAACAGCAGCAGGAGCAGCAGCACCAGTAGTAGTAGGAGGAGGATGTGCAACAGCAAAAGCTCGAACAGCAGTATAAGCATCAACAGCAGCAGCAGCAGCAACAGGAACATTAAAAGCTCGAACAGCAGCAGCACCAGTAGCAGGAGGAGCAGGAGGAGGAACAGCAGGAGCAGAATTTGCATTTGGCGATGCTTCGTTTTCTGGGTTTGATCTACCTTGGTTAATCATACCTGGGTTAATTATTGTCCCTGTGAGAAGTGACAGAACATTTGGAGATTTGTGGAGCCATTTGCTTTCTAAAATATTTCTTAGTTTATAAGTTATTGGCATCTTGTCTTATTTCAATATCCTTATTTCTAAAAACCTGCAAATACAGAAAAAAATGAATATCATAATTAATTCAAACAAAATATAAAATTATCGGATATAGTGTTAAAAAAGGTCTTAGGAATTTCAGAATCTTACTTTATAAAAGATTTTTATACATATATAGATATAGATTTAAACACACACACACACACACACACATACCCTAAACACACACACACTCATATATATTCATACATACATAGAGATAAAGAGAGATATACAAATATACATAGAGAGAGAGAGAGAGAGAGAGAGAGAGAATGTGTGTGTTTGTGTGTGTGTGTGAGAGAGAGTGTTTCCTTTTCCTACATTATGTTATATTTGATATTCATATTTTTTTATTTTAAATCAAAGATTTTATAAAAAGACAGTTGCTAAAATAAGCATCGTTATAATGTGTAACTTTAAGTAGAGAGATAATATGTTGTGATATTAATATTGCCTCATAGTGTTGTATTCGCTTGGGCATTCTTTCAATAATTTTTAGCAATCTAATCCAATAAATATATATTATCCCAGAAATTTTGCGTAATAAGCTGATCATGATATAAAACTATAGGAATAAGATTATGCCGTTATTTAGTAGAAAATACCATAAACAAATTACACACAAAGAGAAATAAGGTTTGACCGTATATGCGCGATTTTCCTAAGTTTATTTCTTCCCTTGCTATCAATAAAACCAGTAAAAACAGCGGTGAGTTTGATTCGGTTGTGTTGATTTATTTTTCAGTACATCAATTTAAAAAAAAGGTTATTTGTCAATAACAATGCCTTCAAACCGCTAGAAAAAGTTATTTGCAATAACAATGCCTTAAAACCACTAAAAAGAAAATTTAAGTGGGGGTGGTTTAAATATTCACATGTCAAGAAAAGACTTGGATGGGGTGTAAATTCTCTTTCATATCACATTAACTTGGAAAAACACCTTGAAACAGTTAGGGAGTTCAATGTTTGCGTGGGTTAGATTTTCAGCAGGCAACGCTTAGCATTTTTTAGGGCAGGAGGCCAGGACACATTTATGCAATATGCACCCCTTTTCTTTTCTTTTTTACTATCACTGTGATATTCTAAATCTTTAAATTTGTTTCAAAGTATTTAAAAAGAAACAACTTTTAAAAGCTCCCTTTGATAAATAGCAATTGACTTTTAGATACCTGATGATTGAAGTATACAGCTGGTCAGAAAATTTGTTCTCCAGATTTGATTGGTTGTAAAGAATGTCCCCAATCTATATAATAATACTTGTGTTCTTACTATTTATCGGTGCTTGTAGGTATTTTCCCAATGTGTTCGAAATTGGTCGGATGTGACACAAGGTTACAAGTATGATGCATCCAGCAATATATTATATATATATTATATATTAATATTATATATTAATTATATATTAAAATATTATATAGTAATTATATATTAAAATATATAATAATATATATTATATATTAAAATATTATATAGTAATTATATATTAAAATATTATATATATTATATATTAATATATATATTAAATATATTATATATAAATTATATATTAAAATATTATATAGTAATTATATATTAAAATATATATATTAATTATATATTAAAATATTATATATTATATATTAATATATATATTATATATAATATATATTAATATATATTAAAATATATATAGTAATTATATATTAAAATATTATATAGTAATTATATATTATATATTATATATAGTATTATATATTAAAATATTATATTAGTAATTATATATTAGGATTGATGCAAAATTTTCAAAAACACAAAAAAATATGTTTTATGAGTATTTTCTTTTAAATTTCAAATAGATTAATTATCATAAATAAATATTTAAATTACAAAAGGCATGTTTTTTTGTTGTTGTTTTGTTCTTTTTATATTAATAGTTCTATGTTTAATGAGTATTTTCTTTAAAATAATATTTTTTTTATATTAATAATTCTGAGTTTTATGAGTACTTATTTTTTTCTTTTAAATTTCAAATAGATTAAATATTATAAATCAAATATTTAAATTACAAAAGGCATAGCATTTATTTTTATTTATTTATTTAATTTTTTTATTTTGCTATTTTTCATTTTTTATTTTTATATATTAATAGTTCTAGACTGACCGTAATCTTAAGAGGGTATTATAGTTTAAAGAAATAACGTCATGGTTTAAAGAAATAATGTCATGTAAAGAAGTTAATAAGTATGTGATTTTCAGTAGTAATTTAATAAATATAAATTACCTCTACCGTCAGGCCAAGTATTTATAAAATTGATTTTGAAAATTCTTTGAATGACTTTTGCGGAGATAATGAAGAAAGTAGAGACGAACACGATTTTTTATCTAAAATATTATAACAAAAATTATTTAAAATTATAATAAGTGAGAGGAACAAATGTTGAAGAAAATTGACTCTTCTTTCAAGTTCAAATTCTGATTGTTAGAGTTTTACTCTGTGTTAATTATTTTCAGAAAACATATGTATTCATCCCTTCTCCGGTTTAAAGGGAATCACTAAACATACAGTTTTAAGTAAATCTACACTGGGTAATCTTCCAGTTCCTTTTATAATTAGTGAACAATTACCAAGAGTAATTTAGATCAATTACTGTTAATCTGAAGTTTTATTAACTGTTTATTTTACGCTTTGCTATAAATTTAAATATCGTTGATTTAAAAGGGAAGCTTTATAGAATATTTCCTTTTTACAATTAACGTAGCAAAACTTACAAAATAATTTAAATTCATTTAATGAATAACGCACATAATACGTATTGAACATTTCTTCTTTCATAAAACATTGTTGAAATATTTAGAATGACAAGACATAAATACATTTAGTAACATTCATGCTTGCCTTATGATAAAGAAACTCGGATAAGGTCAATCCTGATTAAGGGCACAATTAACATAGAATAATTTATTAACACAGCTTAACGCCTCAACTCCAGCCCCTTGGCTTTCGAGCTAAGCGGTTGAATGGACCGTATGATTAACCCCGTGCACGGATTGACCTCCCGTGCTTGTATAGAAGCATTTATAGGTTTCATAATGAAGATTCTACGGTAGATGGCCATCTGATACTGACAACAAGAAGGTTACCCGAGATCTGAAAAAGATGGAGTCCCAAATCCACAAGAACCTGAAGAAGGCCAGCAGACATTTATCGGCGCAAATGTTGCACCGATAACATGAAGATGAGGAAAATAGTTCCGAATTAACGCAGATACTAGTAATTTACATCAATTAATGATTTATAAGTATTTTAATTATTTCCTTTTAAAAAAGCATTAATATATTCAATTAATAATAATACGTTTGCATATTACAGTTATATGGGGTCCGAATTCCTATCTGATACTTAACATTTTTAAACAAATCTATTTAAATTATATACATGCATTAACAATACTAAACGCGTTCCTGGTCAGCAGACATGATTAATACGCAATGAAGAGTACTCTACAGCTCTCAATGTGCTCCAGAACTAGAGCTTTTCCAACATTAGCATGTGGTTTAGCTGATACGCAGACACCCTCTGAGGGTTTACCTTTTGTAGGTTATATTGTCAGTGTATAATCCGGGCCACCGATATAGAAGGCCCGTTCTTGTGGTGTGTGACGCTCACAAAAGTAGGCCAACTATAGAGCAAGCGAAATAGATACCGTCTGTCTCAGGTAAAGACAGCTAAATGAACAAGTGTTATGTTTCATTAAACTTTAATAACTGAAAATTTGTTCATATTTTATTATTTTTCAGAATGCTTGAAAACCAATTCTAATCATATACAAACATTGTTTTGAATTGCAGTGTTTTTTATTTTAATTTTAAAAAAACTTGGTAAAGAGCCAACTTGAGACTACATATAAAAAACAAATCCATACATAAAACTTTAATAACTGAAATTCGTTCATAATATATATTTTTTATTAAATTGAAAACATTTTTTTTTTTATAAATGATAAGCCCAACATTGTTTTTATTTGCATGTTTTTTTTTATTTTAATTTAAAAAAAACTGTAAACTGAATTATGAATAAATGATACAATCAATTATTAGATAAACAAACAAACAAATTATAAATAATAAACTAAATATAAATTTGATAAAGCTTTAGGTAAATTATAACAGCATGGTTTTGATTTGCCTTTTTTTTTAAATTTTCATGATTATTCTGCTAAATTTACAATATTGTAATTATCAAGTGATAATTACTTAATACTTAGGAACAACTAATTATGAATAAATGCACAATCAATAATTAGATATAAACAAGACAAACAAATTACAAATAAATATTAAATAAATATATTAAATATGGAATTATAATAGCATTGCCTTTTGATTTGCCTTTTTTTTTCAATTTTAATGTTTTTTATTTTTAATTTAATATCTGTATTTTTACAATATTAATATTATATATAAACAGACAGATACAATAAATATATTAAATTATAAATTTGAAACCAAGTTTAGATAAATTATAATCAGCATTTGTTTTTGATTTGCTTTTTTTTTTCAATTTTAGATGATTATTCTGTAAATTTTACAATTATTACTTGAAGTTATGAATAAATGAACAAATCAATAAT
Source organism: Doryteuthis pealeii (assembly GCA_023376005.1). NCBI lineage: Eukaryota > Metazoa > Mollusca > Cephalopoda > Myopsida > Loliginidae > Doryteuthis > Doryteuthis pealeii. The sequence goes on from CM042151.1 coordinate 88,537,156, forward strand.
TAAGATATAAACAGACAAAACAAATTAACAAAAATCAAATAATACTTATTGAAATAAATAGGTTAAAGATATAAAATTCAGCTGAATGTCTGAGTTTGTATTGGTGGGGGATTTCCTTTTTTTGCTTTAACCTTATTAATGATGTGATCATTTCTCTCTAGAACAAAAATATTTAAAAGACATTTGTAGACTAAGATATACATCTTTTCTATTTTTCAATATTTGACCTTCATCACAAGTGTCAACAGTAAAAAGTACCTTCTATGCGTCGCCAAACATTCAATGTTATATGCATGGCTAATTTCCTTGATTTACTGAAGCAAGAAAAGAATTCGATTTTATCAGCTTACCAATGACTACATAATTATATAGCAAAAATTTAGTAGTTGCTATCATTAGCGATATAAGAGAGACCCTCTATTTAAATCCCTTGAAAATAGAGCGGTTATTTTCAGGTGTTTCTTCCACGTTAACTCTCCGATAATAGGTTTTTGCAATTATGCATTTAGTTTCTTAAAAACAGCATAACAGCCAATAACGCTAATATAATATTACAGGAAAGAACTTCTCGACATTTATTAACATCATCCTTCTTGACATCAATTGTAAATTTGTAAATATCTAACTTTGCCCTGCTCGTCACTTCATCCCAATTTGGTTTCTGTGCTAATATTATTTAAATCAATTTTAAAGAAAAAAACATGCTGATTAAATGATAAGCCTCAATTTTAAAACTGATAGCATTCTAATTTTTTGTCACACGTCAAAGACTTGCCGTATTGAGATATTATATCTGATCACCCACCTAGTCGCCGGTATTGCCCAAACCTTGCACTCAAGGCTGAATCAAGTCTGAAATTTGCCAGGTAATATGTATAGCATTTTTCAATTCTTCCATGCAATACTTAGTCATTCTAGAAATGCCATAGGTTGTATGATGCAAACGCAGTAGCAGTTTCTTTTGTCTAACTTGCAATTTTTTCCTAATGAAATGCTATTCCAAGACTTCTAACCGTCACCAGATACAGAAAGCAATCTAAAATTTCTTCATTTTACTCTAAGTGGATTGCAGTATTTATTTCTAAGGCGACAACCTTTATATGGTGTGTTTTACATTCATTATTGTCCATCAAGATATAAAATTGTTTATATATTCTGCCAACCTCTGCAAAATTAGCAAACATTCCTGTTTTCCTAACGCTCAATAATCCCTTGGGATGTATAATTCATTGAAAATATTTGCAGAACATAAATAACCATTTTGCCTTCAAGACTAGTAGGTAAAGAGCCTTTTGAGGTCATTTAATAACAATATTTTCAAAATTTTGACTGAGATCCGGCATGAAGTTTCTGGTAAGCGTAAAATGGGGACTTTGGATACTATTTAATTCATGATTTCGCATTATGACAAAATTTTTGGAAAGAGCATCCATTTTAGTTGCATCTTTTTGACCAAGCCAATGTTTCTAATGCATTTAATATATGCGACGAGTCAAATAGAAAGAAGAAGAGGCGAGACTTAACAAATGGGTGTGGATATACAATGAAGCTTTGGTGGATTGCAAAAGCTTAAGATATAGCCTTTTATTTTATGCATTATTATCTGCTTATGATTGATAATACTGAAGCCTATATCTCTAAAGCCCAATTATTAATAGGTTAACAATATTAAATAAATTTTCAGCTTTAAGACATTTAGTTGGCATAACATGCCACAACATCCTTATACGGTTGAGAATACACTGCTTAAGCATAAAAGCAAATGCACTTGTTGCAGCTCATTGTCATGTCAGATAAGCCACAATATTACCACCCTTATAATTCAAAATAAGGTTTAGGTGATTTCATCAATAAAGATAAGTAGTACTGGTATGTACAAGGTAATTGAATTTGTTGTTTAATATGACATGTATGAAGAGTGTTATCTATGGTGTGCTCAAGGGTGTAGAATGGATTCTATTATTGTTGATTAGGTTATCGTGCTTTTGGGTTTATTAATTTAAAATAAAATTAAATTAATTGACGTGAATAATAGTGTTTGGTTTTCGTGTTGCATTGTACGTGTTCTTGTGCCCTCGCCCCGCTGCTCCCTGCCCACCGTGTGTTTCTCGCCGGAGTATGGGCTCGCCGAGATGGAACGGTTATTTTGTTGTTTGCGGATGACCTTTGATTGTGCTGGTAGTAGTATAATGTGGTGAGAGTGTAGAGAGTATAGGATAGTGGTTAAGGTGAAGATAGTGAAGAGGTAAAGTAGCTTACGCGTATTTTGCATTCAGGTATCTCGCGTATTTGGTCACGAAGAGTTTTGCTTCGTGGTTGTCTGCTGCTTTTTCGGTTTTTCTGGTGTGTGATTATGGACGATTCGATTCGGCTGAGACGGGTGCATCGTCGTTGGACTAACATCTTTACATTCACGTTCTTGATTGCTTGGTTAAAGAAAATCGTTGGGGAAATATTTGAAAAAAAAACTTAGAGGTGTTGAGACACGTTGTGTCGGTTTTGGGTGACAAACAAAGATTGGGAATAGATATTGCATGATGTGAGTGAACCAGACTCGATCCATCTGGGCCTAGTTTCTCGTAGCTCGGTATAACCTCACCGATAGGGCGGTACATGTTGTCTGGTTATCACTATAAATAATTATGTAAAAAAAATTGATGAATTTACTAAACATAAAAACTTATATTTTGATCATATTGAAGGCATGACAGATTATCAATCATGGAATTTGATTTCCCTCTGATTGAATGAAGTAGAATATTCAGTTATAACCATGTTCAGGCTACTGTAGCGCACCCTCTTCCTTTTTTTACCAAAAAAGAGCCCTTCAAGAATTCAGGATAATACTAAGACAGGGTGAAAAATAATTATGTACGGTCATTACATTCAGGATTGTGAAGACCAGCCGTTTTCTCTCCCATTTATGTCCCTTGTGCCAAATTATAAGATTTCTGAATTAGATAGTTTTATATTCATTGTATTGCAAAACGTATTTTCAAAAGCAAAGAAAATGTAATACTTTGTAAGAAGTATTGTTGATTTCGTTTCAGACATCGTTCTTCTTTCGCTTCTTTCCAAATTTCAAAAATCACATAATTATCTAAAATATGCCACGTATCCAGGACAAAGACCCCTCACTCGCAAAACTTCGCACGATAAGTAAACATACATCAGCTGTAAGTCAACAAACACACGTCTTTTTAATAAGAATCATCGATAAAATTAAGAATTTGGATATCCCTTTCTTGTCATTACTCGCCAGGTCTACTCAATTCCAAAGGTTAGTTTCTGATCCCAATCTATAGGTCACATACATATGATAAAAATATAGAATGTGATAGGAATGTTTGATATATGTCTTCTGCACCTATACGATGAAAGTTGGTATTTTCAATTAGATTAATTTGAAGAATAGTTCAGTGCAATCATGTAGATATCGGGGCTTATGAACAAGCCAGCCTCTTGACCGCGAACGTCTTACCCAAGTAAATGTCAAAATAGTGATTGCACTCTACGGGCGTTATATTCTGTATGCAGGGACCGCTCAAACCACCAGACCTTTCCACAGACATTACAGGTCGCTACCCAAATGGGATGTTCTTCATGTCTTGCAGTCGAAAATATCTAATAAAAGATTTATCGTAAAAAATATGAATGTTTACTTGTGTTTAATAACGGCAATATTTTAAAGGAATTATGTTTAAATGATTAAAATAATTTTATGGACAATAATATATTGCTTGACAAGAATTGAAGGGAAGTCGTATATTCAAAGTTTCCAACAATTTTATGAATGAACTGTTCACTTGTTTTCTTCATTAATTCCAATTAAAAAGGCAAAATTCGATAATTTTACAATTTGAAACATCTTAAGCGTAAAATCGCACAAAGCTAAATCTGTATATCAAATAAGGGCAGTTTGGTATGTGTATTGTGTATGTTTAGTCGGTCGCATTAAGGGCTCCTGTACTATGTAAACCAAGTACTACCTGTCTCATAGTCGGGTTAATCGGCGACTAAACGGTTACCCCACCAAGCTTATCTGGTGAGGAGGATAACTAGACATCCAGCCAGGACGAAAAAACAAAACCCGTCAAAGGGCGGATAAGCCTTTCGCTCAAAGGCCATTTAACAAATAACATACGCGGGGACGTAGAAATACAATGGATTGGTCTCCAGGCGCTAGCAAAACCACCGGAGAGATGCATTCTCTTTTTACCTTTTTACAGCTTTCCTCTTACCACATTAACGCCGGATAGCCGCTTCTAATCGAATAATTAATGAATACTTCATCAAAAAGATGCAAGGTAAGAATAAACGAAAATGTATATGATCAGGCAATAGCAATAATAGACGTTTTTCTGAAAGTTAGTTTTTCTTGACGTTTTTCTTTTGTCAGTAATTAAACAGGGGAGTAAGTGGACGTTTCTTAAGGGTAAGTGCGTGGGTTTTAAAAATCCGTATTTACTTGGAATTAGATCGAACTTTTTTCACCACAAAATACTCGAATGGATAAATATATCAATCAAACAATTGAAATTAAAAAAAAAAAAAGAATGTTTTATTAAATGAAAATCTCGCTTCCATTTCAATTCAAGTGATAGCGTCGATCCCAGGGTGTGTGTGTGGGGGTGCTATCTCCCAGGCAAACCTCGCCCTTGATTAGGACAGGGCTGGGTTTAATTGCCCAGCGCCTGAAGCCCCATTGAGAGGAATGCCGACGGATCGACGCAATTTTTACGCGCCCACATAAAAACGAGACCTTTGTCCGCGTTCATAAGTGGGATGAGAGCAAATACATTACCTTTTGCCTGGCCTAGCGGGTCCAGTGAGCTTCGACGCTGGATCGGTAAAGTTAATTGTTAGCGTCGATCCCAAGGGGCTATCCCCCCAGGCAATACCTGCCCCCTGGGATCGACGCTATTATATTTACATATCCCTTGAACCAGCGACCGAAGCTCTACTGGCCCCCGGCTGGGCGTGCTAGGTAAGGGAATTTGCCTCATCTCCCTTATGAAAATCGTGAACAAAGGACATTTTTATGTGGGCCCACCACAAGCCGAAGCTCATGGGTGGTTAGGTTGGAAAAATGCGGTCGAGCTCCGTTGGCATTCCCTCTGAGGGAAGCATCTCAGGCGCTGGGCAATAAACGCAGGAACTGCCCTTTAATATCAAAGGAAAAGGTATTGCTGGGGGAATAGCCCCTGGGATCGACGCTATTAATTTACTATACCTGATTCAACGGCCGAAGCTCACTACGTAATTCTTAGTGTTCACTCCAGTTTAGTACATAATTTTAATTCAATAAACACATATATATAAATTCAATAAATTTTTGTGATAATTAATGATTATAAAATGGCAGATGGAAGAAGGCACGTGTGTCCCCGTTAATAGTGGGATATATATATATCAACTTACTTTTAACATCCTAAAAGACATTTGATGTAAAAAACATTCTAGGATTATTTACTTCATCTTGCTATGTCCATGTTTTAAAAAAATCCATGTGAATAATTTTTGTGAATTTAATATTCCTTTATTGTATTTTATTTCGCGTCTGTCTCTTGAGTGTACAGCAATTTTAAAGTAATTTTTAGTGCACTCTATTTAAAGTACATAATTTAAACCAATAAATACATATATGTATTCCCTGAACTTTAGGTGATATTTATGAATTATACAAATCATAAGAAAAGGCACCTATGCCCAATTAATATGTGTGATTCTATTATATATGCAGTACTTTAACATCCTGTAAGACATTTATGTAACAAAACATGGAACGATTATTGACTTCATCACCCTATGCCCTTATCAGCACAACACACACACAACACACACACCAACACACCACACACACACTACACATATATATATATATATATATATATTATATATATATATATATATATTAGTAAATGACAGAAATGAGGAAAATTCCGCTAGTAATTAATTATATTTTCTGTTGAATTAGAAATAAATTTGGTTACAAGGAGTTTGCAAATTATAAATCTTCAGAAAGATCTGTCTTAGCTCAAAACAAAACGAAACAACCTGCCCTACGATTTAAGACCCAAGCTGAAGCAATGCCTGCTCAAGGAACCAACTATGCCCATTCGTTTTAAGCAAAGTGTAAAACATAAATTCAACTAAATCTGGCTTTTAAATAGATCAATTATGGATATAATTTATTAAAGGCATCCCAATTGGGTAGATTTACTTAGGCTATGTAATTTAGTCTAACAATAACTTCTTAAATTCATTTCAAATCTACAAAATCCAGTCTACATGACGTGATTTTGTTAGATCAATTTTCAATACATTTTTAATGCTATAATCAATATGAAATAGAGAATAAATTCACTAGGCCGTAGTAATTTTACGGCACTGTCTACAAAATTTTTTGTTCAAATGTAAAAAGAAAGCAATATATGAAGGAAAACGGACAAGTTCGAGTGCTAGATTTTAGCCGTGATAGCGTCTGTATAAGAATCACAGGTTCTGGGTGTCGATCACCGAACCCTCGTCATTTAGCGTATGAGTAGCACAGGGCTACTTACGTAAAGTGAGAAGAGGTACAAGATAGGTGTGGTCGGCTGCACCAAATTACCTTTTAAAAGATTTATCTCAAGAAGACTTGTTTTGTTCGATTTCCGGGCGAATTGAATTTCATTATATTAACTCTTAAAAGGACAGACAAATAAATTAACTATTCATCACCTGTGTAGGTGTATTGTTTGTTATATCAATTCTATTATTTACATGAGGAGGTTCAAAATATAAAGGAAAATAAATAGATAGAAACAGTATATATAATATAGTTGCGTATTAACCAATCTTATTTTTATAGTTTTAGCCAGATATTTTTCAATCGATCAAACTGTCGTCTTATTTCTGCTATTGGTTGTGCTTGTTCGAGTCGAACTTGGGATTCACCAAGTTTTGATTGTTGTTTTTTATTTTGACTGCAAATTGGGTATGTTCGACAACGTCTTTTATATAATTTGGAAATCGCCTGAATACTTTGATTTACCTTGTGCTTAAAATCCCTATGTAAAAAAGATCTTGCATTGATCCAGGGAAAGGAATGTAAATATTTCTATTTAAGAAAAACTTATTAGTAGCTACAATTGTTTTCTAAATATTATATTTATTAGTTCTTGGAACTAACATAAATAACTTCGCAAACTTCGCAAACTTCGCAAATTTCGCGTTATATACGAATACTTGAAACCATAATAGGCTGTGTAATAAATATTAAATATGAATAGTTAATTTAAAATATATAATATGTGTGTATAAATTATTATGTATTAGAAAAGAATATTTGATGTCATATATAATTCTATCTTAATGCATATCTAGACGATATAAATTCGAGACGGTTTGTACTTTGTTGGTTTATCAGTTCAACGTCAACAGGTTAATTATAATAAATGTCAATATAAATACTCACAAAGGGGAAATAAAAGTAACTTCAGACTAATGACAATTCATAAATTCCGGCATAAAATTCTGAACATTACAAGAATATGAGAGAGAATAGAATAGAAAACACAAATAATAAAAGAGAATTGAATCTACATCACACAAGTTCAACCGAACAGTAACTTTAGTAAGATATTCCTGAAAAAACAAAAAAAAACCCAAATTAATGCGAGTTTAAATATTGGCCAGCGGATTCTCAAGTGGATAAATATTATATCACCATAATCATTAATATTAGTTGTAGAAGTAGTTATTTTCATTACTTGTAAATTATTGGTATTAGAAATATTCGAAAACATTCAACTATACAGAGCATAATTATTATTAATATATAAAGTTACCATTAAACAATATCATTGTCGATGAATTTATTAGCATTATATCAAAATATTCGATACTATATATAAGTGCTATATAATTAATATCAGAAAGTCATACTTGTAACCATATCAATGTGGCCAGAAATGATATTTTATAAACAAAGAAAAAAAATGAGCATTAAAAAATATATTACTTTATTCTGTACTTCTATAATAAAAACTCGTTTTATTCCTGTACTTCGTAATCAAAGACTCGTCTGCAAATGTAAGAGGGAAGCGTATCTAAATGATGACATATTGGCCAGCTGATTCTCAATTGTTTGTAATTTGATCTGGTTTCTTTAAGTAAACGGGACACGGCCCTCTTTTAATTTCTAGCTTAACGCAGCAAAAGTCCAGAGTTCAAACACTCGTGCTGTAAATAACAAACCAGAAAATACCTAATTAATTTTCGTAATATGATACGTGACAGATAATATTTTGTTGCGCTATATATTTAGTAAATACTCGCAATTTTTAATAAATATAATATTCTCAAGAATCTGAACGGATGTTTGAAGAATTCTCGTCTTTGAAGAAAAACAGCACAAGTATAATTATATCAGGAATAATCATCGACAAAAACGTAAGTAATTGTTTGAAATATTAATTTGACAGTTTTTATATTTCTTATAAACTTTAATATTCCTTGCACATCCGTATCCGAAGTTTTAATGAATTTCCATTCAATATAAATTCAAGTTGGATTTTTTTGAATTTTATTTTAAATGGTATTTATATTTTCCCATTTTTATTTTTCGAAGATTTATTTTATCTAAACAGCGAGAAGAATACATGGATATTAAAATCCGACTGTTTAATGAAGTATAATTTTTTAATATTCCTGGCACGTCTCTATCCAAAGTGTTCATCGAATTTCCGTTCATATTTACACAATATAAATTTCAGTTAAGGTAGCGTGACATGGATTCAACCCGTGGTTACTGACAGTTTCTTCCTATGAGAATCTTAGAGAAGAGGATAGTTTTTTTCTTTCTCTTTTTCTTTATCATAATTGTGAATATATTATTTCAAAATCGTTATTTCTTTAAACATAATACCTCTTAAGATGACGGTCAGTCTAGAACTATTAATATATAAACAAAAAAACAATAAAAAAAAAAAATTAAATAAATAATAACACTATGCCTTTTGTAATTTAAATAATTTGATTATAATATTTAATCTATTTGAAATTGATAAAAAAAAATACTCATAAACATAGAACTATTATATAAAAAAATTTTTTTAAAGAAAATACTCATTAACATAGAATATAATATAAAAAAATATTATTATTTTAAAGAAAATACTCATTAAACATAGAACTATTAATATAAAAGACAAAACAACAACAAAAACATGTCCTTTTTGTAATTTAAATATTTTTTTATGATAATTAATCTATTTGAAATTTAAAAAGAAAATACTCATAAAACATATTTTTTTGTGTTTTTTGAAATTTGCATCAATCTTAATATATAATTACTATATATATATTTTAATATATAATTTACTATATAATATTTTAATATATATTACTTAATATTAATTATTTTTAATATATAATTTATATATAATATTTTAATAATATTAATTATAATATTTTAATATATAATTAATATATAATATTTTAATATATAATTACTATATATATTTATAATATAATTACTATATAATATTTTAATTATAATTATACTATAATATTTAATATATAATTATATATAATATTTAATATATAATTAATATATAATATTTTAATATATAATTAATATATAATATTTTAATATATAATTAATATATATATATTTAATATATATTACTATATATATTTTAATATATATTACTATATAATTTTTTAATAATAATATATTAATATATATTTTATATATAATTAATATATAATATTTAATATAATTAATTATAATTTTAATATATAATTAATATATAATTTGCGGATGCATCATACTTGTACCTTGTGTCACATCCGACCAATTGGGAACACATTGGGAAAATCCTACAAGCACCGATAAATAGTAAGAACACAAGTATTATTATATTAGATTGGGGACTTCTTTACAACCAATCAAATCTTGAGACCAAAATTTTCTACGCACGCTGTATACTTCAATCATCAGAGAACACAGTATTATTATATAGATTGGGGCATTCTTTACAACCAATCAAATTTGAAGAAAGTTTTTTTCTTTTTAAATACTTTGAAACAAATTCAAAGATTTAGAATATCACAGTGATAGTAAAAAAAGAAAAGAAAAGGGATGCTATTGCATAAATGTGTCCTGGCCTCCTGCTCTAAAAAATGCTAAGCGGTGCCTGCTGAAAATCTAACCCGCCGCTAAATATTGAACTCCCTAACTGTTTCAAGGTGTTTTTCCAAGTTAATGTGATAAAAGAGAATTTACACCCATCCAAGTCTTTTCTTGACATGTGAATATTAAACCACCCCTTTTAAATTTTCTTTTTAGTGGTTTGAAGGCATTGTTATTGCAAATAACTTTTCTAACGTTTTGAAGGCATTGTTATTGACAAATAACCTTTTTTTTTTTTTAAATTGATGTACTGAAAAATAAATCAGCACAACCGAACCAAACTCACCGCTATTTTTACTGGTTTTATTGATAGCAAGGGAAGAAATAAACTTAGGAAATCGCGCATATACGGTCAAACCTTATTTCTCTTTGTGTGTAATTTGCTTATGGTATTTTCTACTAAATAACTGCATAAATCTTTTTCCTATAGTTTTATATCATGATCACTTACTACGCAAAAATTTCTGGGATTATATATTTTTATTGGTTTACATTGCTAAAAATTATTGAAAAAATGCCCAGCGAACACACACTAATGAGGCAATATTAATATCACAACATATTATCCTTCTACTTAAAGTTACACATTATATACGATGCTTATTTTAGCAACTGTCTTTTATAAAATCTTTGATTTAAAATAAAAAAATATGAATAAATCAAATATAACATAATTAGAAAAGGAAACAACTCTCTCATACACACACTCTCTCTCTCACCACACTCTCTCTCTTTCTCTCTCTTCTCACACACACTTCTCTCTCTTTGTATATCTTCTATTATCTCTATGTATGTATGAATATATATGAGTGTGTGTGTGTTAGGGTATGTGTGTGTGTGTGTGTGTGTGTGTGTGTGTTTTAAATCTATATCTATATATGTTATCATTTTAAAAAGTAAGATTCTGAAATTCCTAAGACCTTTTTTTAACACTATATCCGATAATGTTATTTTTGTTTGAATTAATTATGATTATTCATTTTTTCTGTATTTGCAGGTTTTTAAAACAAGGATATTAAAATAAGACAAGATGCCAATAACTTATAAACTAAGAATATTTTAGAAAGCAAATGGCTCCACGAATCTCCAAATGTTCTGTACTTCTCACAGGGACATATAATTAACCAGGTATGATTAACCAAGGTAGATCAAACCCAGAAAACGAAGCATCGTCCAAATGCAAATCCTGCTCCTGCCGTTCTCCTCCTGTTCCTCCTGCTACTGGTGCTGCTGCTGTTCGAGCTTTAATGTTCCTGTTGCTGCTGCTGCTGCTGTTGATGCTTATACTGCTGTTCGGGCTTTTGCTATTGCACATCCCCTCCTCCTACTAACTGGTGCTGCTGCTCTGCTGCTGTTGGGGCTTCTACTATTGCTGTTTCCCCTCTTCTCTGCTAATGCTGCTGTTTTACGCAGCAAATGGCTCACAAATCTCCAAATGTGCTGTCAATTCTCACAGGGACAATAATGTAATCCACCTGTGATTAACCAACGTAGATCAAACCAGAAAACGAAGCATCGCCAAATGCAAATCCTGCTCCTGCTGTTGCTCCTCTCCTGCTCCTGCTGCTGTTGGAACTTTTAATGTGGCTGTTGCTCCTTCCTCCTGCTCTGGTGCCGCTGCTCCTGCTCACCTGCCCTGCTGGAGCTTTTAATGTTGCTGTTGCTCCTCCTGCTGCTTGGTGCTGCTGCTCCTGCTGCTGCTGGAGCTTTTAATGTTGCTGTTGCTCCTCCTGCTGCTGCTCCTGCTGCTGCTGGAGCTTTTAATGTTGCTGTTGCTCATCCTCATGCCTGCTGGCTGCTGTTGGGCTTTTAATGTTGCTGTTGCTCCTCCTGCTGCTGCTGCTGCTGTTAGAGCCTTTAATGTTGCTGTTGCTCCTCCTGCTGCTGATGGAGCTTTTAATGTTGCTGTTGCTCCTCCTCCTGTTGCTGCTGTTGGAGCTTTTTAATGTTGCTGTTGCTCCTCCTGCTGCAGCTGCCTGCTGTTGATGTTTCTACTGTTGGTGTTGTACTCTCCCGCTCTTTGCTACGGCGGTTGCTTCTCTACCTCCTGCTTGCTGATGGGGCTACTACTGTTGCTAGTTACTACTCCTGCTCCTGCAATCGCTGCAACTACTTCTCCTGCTGTTGGTGCTTCTACTGTTATTGTTGCACCTCTTCCTCTTCTCCTGTTACTAGTGCTGCTGCTTCCACCGCTGTTGCCGCTTCTACTGCTGCTGATGTTTTTTTACCTGATTTTTCCGCAGATTATGTTACTTCTTTTTTGGCTAATCTTTTTCCACATACTACTGCTGCTGTTCCGTTACCTGTTCTTTCTGCTGATTATGTGGATTCTTATTTTACTTCTTTTTCCTCTATATACTACTGCTGCTGCTCCTACTGCTTGTATGCCACTGCTGTTCCTGCTACTACTAATACTACTAGGAACAAAAAATTAGTTCACATACTGGGATTTCATTTGTCTTGAATGCGGATTTAGTACTTATAAGATTTATCAAATCACATGTGCGTGGTTCTAATAGCATAAATAGCAGCTGACATATTATTGTAAATAATTTTATGTAAATATAATTATAAAATAATTGTACTCACTTATAGAATATTTGTACAATTACATTTTAGTAATTAATAATTATTTCTTTTGAATAAAATTAACATATTTGATAACGAATCTATCGCATTACGATATTCGTTATTTATGAACTACTTTTTATCATGTACAGAAGTATTAAAAAATCATAAAGTGTATAAGTTTAAATATGTATTATACAATAATTTGTTTATTTTGAAATACTTGAGTTTGTGTTTGTGATTTTTTTCTTTTTCTTTTTTCTTTTTTAAATTTCATTAAATAGTGAATTTAAATATAAACAGCATTTATTCTCTAGGTTATTTTTTATTCTTTTATGTTTATCCAGTTTGGCAAGACTATGGGTCGACGCTCTTTTTTCCTGTCGGAAAAATAGTCTTGTGCCTTTAATTTTAATGTGAATGTAAATTATTTGTATTTAGAAATACTTATTAGTGGCGTATAATTGTTTTCTAAAAGATTATTATTATTACTTACTTGGAAACTACATAATTGGCCGCAAATATTGTGTTAGATAGGAATACTTGACACCATATAACTATGCAAAAAAATATTAATATAATAGAATAATTACTTTAAAATATATAATTCTGAATAAAGCATTAGTTTAGATAAGAATACTTTGATGTCATATATAATTTATTTTTAATCATTTATAATATAAATTTAGAAATGTGTGTGTACTTTGTTGGCATCTCCGTCAAAGTGAATGCATTAGTTTTAATAAATCTCAATACAAATACTCAGACGGGTGATCAAAAGGAACCTAAGAGAAATGACAAAGCATAAACTTCGGTAATAAATTCTGGAAAATTACAGATTATAATGAGAGTTA
>CM042151.1:88550767-88604497 GCA_023376005.1 Doryteuthis pealeii
GTTCCCTGCCCCCCTCCCCCACCCGTCGTGGCTTCCCGTTTCCTTCCCGGCCTCCCTGCCACCTTTCCCCCGCCTTGCTTTCTTTCTCCCCCACCCGGTGCCCTGCCCCCTCCGGCCCACCCGCGTGGCTTCCCGTTCATCATGGCCTCCCTGCCGCCTTTTTCCCCCGCCTTGCTTTCCTCCCACCCCCCCCGGTGCCCTGCCCCTCGACGGCCCCCCGTGGTGCCTTCCCGTTCCTTCCGTCCTCCTGCAATTTCCCCGCCTCGCTGTCCTTCCACTCACCCCCCGCCGGTGACCTGCCCCCTCCTGCGCCGGGCTTTTGGCTCACCGTTCCTCCGGCCTCCTGGCCCCTTTCCCCGGCCTTGTTTCCTTCCCCCCCCGTAGTGGCCCTGCACCCCCCTCCCGCTCCCCCGGGCTGGCGCTCCGTTTCCTCCGGCCCTCCTGCCCCTTTTCCCACGGCCTTGCTTTCCTTCCCGCCCCCCCCGCTGCCACTGCCCACCACTCCGGCCGCCCCGGGTGCTTCCCCTTAGTCCGGCCTCCCTGCTCGCTTTTCCCCCGGCCTTGCTTTCCTTCCCCCCCCCCCACGGTGCCTGCCCCCCAGGCCCCGGGGTGGCTTTCCCTTTCCTCCGGCCTCCCTGTCCCTTTCCCCGGCACTGCCTTACTTCCTCCCCCCACCCCGTGCCCTGCCCCCTCCCACCCACCCGTGTGGCTTACCCGTTCATCCGGCATCCCTGCCCTTTTCCCCCCGCCTTGCTTTCCTTTCATCCCACCCCAGGTGCCCTGCCCCTACGGCCCACCGGCGTGGCTTCCCGTTCCTCCCTGCCATCCCTGCCACTTTTTCCCCCGCATTGCATTTCCTTCCTCCCCCCCCCGGTGCCCTGCCCCCCCTAAGGCCCCCCTGGTGCCTCCCGTTCCTCCGTCCTCCTTGCCCTTTTCCCACGCCTCGCTGTTCCTTCCCTCCACCCGCCGGTGCCCTGCCCCACTCCGCCCCCGGGCTGGCTCCGTTCTCCGGCCTCCCTCCTCCTTTTCCCCCGCCTTGATTTCCTTCCCCCCCGGTCCCCGGTGCCCTGCCACCCCAACCTCCGCCCCCCCGGGCTGGCTCACTCCGTTACATCGGCCTCCCTGCCCCTTTTCCCCCGGCAATTGCTTTCACTTCACCCACCCCCGCTGCATGCCCCCCTACGGCGCCCGGGTGGCTTCCCCTTCGTCTGGGCATCCCTGCCGCTTTCCCCCGGCCTTGATTTATTCACCACAACCAACAAGGTGAAAATGCCAACAAACAAGGCCAACTGGGGTGGATTACCATTAATCAGGCATCTCCTGTCAATTTTCAAAAAGGAATTGAAATTCATTCAATCCAACCAACAATAGTGAAATGCCAACAAATAAACCAAACGTAGTGGATTACCGTTAATCCGGCATCCCTGCCAATTTTCAAAACGATTGAATTTCATTTTCCAAACCAACAAGGTGAAATGCCCAACAAATAAGGCCAAACGGAGTGGATTACCGGTTAATCTGCATCCCTGCCAATTTCAAAAACGAATTGATTTCATTCAACCCAACCAACAAGGTGAAATGCCAACAAATAAGGCCAAACGGTGGATTACCGTTAATCCCTGCATCCCTGCCAGTTTCAAAAGGAATTGATTTCATTCAACCCAACCAACAAAGGTTGAAAATGCCAACAATAAGGCCAAACGGGGTGAAATTACCGTTAATCCGACATCCCTGCCAATTTTCAAAAAATTGATTTTCTTCTACTCAACCAAGAAGGTGAACTGTCAACAAATAAGACCAAACGGATGGATAACCGTTAATCCGGCATCCTTGCCAATTTTCAAAAGGAATTGATTTCATTCAACCAAATCAACAAGGTGAAATCACAACAAATAAAGCCAAACGGGATGGATAACCGTTAATCCGGCATCCTTGCCAATTTTCAAAAGGAATTGATTTCATTCAACCAAATCAACAAGGTGAAATCACAACAAATAAGACCAAACAGGGTGGATTAACCGTTAATCCGGCATCCTGCACATTTTCAAAAGGAATTGATTTCATTCAACCAAATCAACAAGGTGAAATCACAACAAATAAAGCCAAACGGGATGGATAACCGTTAATCCGGCATCCTTGCCAATTTTCAAAAGGAATTGATTTCATTCAACCAAATCAACAAGGTGAAATCACAACAAATAAGACCAAACAGGGTGGATTACCGTTAATCCGGCATCCCTGCACATTTTCAAAAGGAATTGATTTCATTCAACCAAATCAACAAGGTGAAATCACAACAAATAAGACAAACAGGGTGGATTACCGTTAATCCGGCATCCCTGCACATTTTCAAAAGGAATTGATTTCATTCAACCAAATCAACAAGGTGAAATCACAACAAATAAGACCAAACAGGGTGGATTACCGTTAATCCGGCATCCCTGCACATTTTCAAAAGGAATTGATTTCATTCAACCAAATCAACAAGGTGAAATCACAACAAATAAGACCAAACAGGGTGGATTACCGTTAATCCGGCATCCCTGCACATTTTCAAAAGGAATTGATTTCATTCAACCAATCAACAAGGTGAAATCACAACAAATAAGACCAAACAGGGTGGATTACCGTTAATCCGGCATCCCTGCACATTTTCAAAAGGAATTGATTTCATTCAACCAAGCAAACAAGTTGCCATGTCAACAAATAAGGCCAAACGGGGTGGATTACCGTTAATCCGGCATCCCTGCAAATTTTCAAATAAGAGAGTAAAAAGAGAATTAAGAAATAAAAGAGAGAAATTGGATGCGAGAGGAAGATCAGAGTAAATGAGGGAAGAAGAAAAAGAGAGGAAAGAAAGGATTGCGGAAAAGGAGCAAATAGAGGAGAACGAGAAAAAGAAAATATATTTCGATAAACTAGAACTCGTAGATAGCGGAAGCGCATCTATCGGAATAGAAATTTGCTAGGTCTTAAAGCTCTTGGATTATGTGGTCGTTGTTACCAACTTCCGTATAGGTCAGGTCAGTTTGCAAAAAAAGAAAGGAAATTATTATGCGAGGACGCCTATTGGCTTGCTGATATAATCTCTACAACAAAAGAATTTACAGAAATATTTGAGGACATCTAAGAATGATCCTCTATATTGGTTAATGATGTTTGTCAGGTTAAAATATGAATTTGATAAAATATGCAAAATGTATTTTACTAAGCATTTGGTTGAAACGATTAAATCAGAATCCTATATTCTCAATACCACTCAGCAGGATTCATCCAAGATTAAGATTTCAGCTAATTCTTCTCTTCTTCATAATTATCAGATTAACCCGTGTTATAATTTTTAATCTTTAAATCAACATACAGAGACAACTGAATTGAGGATAAATACGTCTGTTAAGAAATTTTTGTTAAAATGTTGAGAGAACTTGGTTGGTCAATATTTTTTTCCTCTGAAGTTCGAACTGTTACGTTAAATGCAAACTATTCTGCAGAGGAGATAGTGAGTTAAAGTTTTCAGTGTGTTAATCGCAATTAGTCAGATAAGTACTGAAGACTGGGAATTCAAATTGTGGTTTGTTGTCTTTTCCTTAGAGTCATATTTGGGGTCTGCTTGAGAGTTGAAACCTAAGTGTCACACTACACAACATTTGACAGAAAGAATCTGGGACAACAGTCATCAATAAAGGTGGTCATGTTACTTTTACTTGACTTGGTTGTTTATTTTTCCGTTGTGAACCTGACTGTAGTTTCTGAAGTTTTGACCAACACCGGTAGCTATGATCCTTTCATCAGATTAGGTACGGAGTCAGTTAACCAATCAAAAGATTACTGAAACTAAGAAGATGCTTATCTTTTTAGATGATTGTTAAGTCAACGTCATATAATTCTATCAAATCAGCTTTTACAAAGTTCGAAGTTTAAATGATATTTTTCTTCAGAAAGCCATTGAAGATTTTAAAGAATTCCATTTTTGTTGATCTTTGGTACAGAACTCTGAAAGTGAAAACAAAATATTCTTGATAGTTTTTATGAATTACCTCCCCTGATTTTAGCATTTTAAAACGCCCGTCCAATGATTATTGATTTACAGTTTTAGATTTCATTCAACCAGGAAACAGTATTTTACCCCGTTCTCTGATGTAATGTTGCTCTGAAGAAAAATCTAACGAAAAAAAAAAGGGGGAAAAGAAGTAAGTTTTACGTCTACGTCATTTTCTTCACTTTGTTTTACAAATACGAAATATATTTAACAAAAGTCTTTAACAAAGAGAATTCAGATGGAATATTTTTATACAAATTTATTTAGTCCTCTACTGAATCTAAACAATATCTGGAATTAAGTGAGTATTATTATAGATGATTTAATATTACAATTATTTCTAGAAATAGTTGACTTTTCACGAAACAGCAACATATAAGGAAAAGAACTTGAAATATGTGCATACAAACTTTATTTTATCGTTCAAATCATTGCGTATTTAATTAAAATACAAATTGGAGTTTATTACTTTATTTTTTTATTTTACACACCAACAATTTATTAAATTTTTGCAAAAGGTATTTTTTGAGAAAACGTTCTAAGAATGTAAGTGAAGGTCGTTACTCCCCTCATCCAACTTTTTTATTTAGTGAAATGTTCAGCACATATTCATTGATAGAAGAATTTATATATTTTATATTTTAGAGATGTTTTGAAGTCAATTACTCCCTTCCATAAACATTTTTTGCTTTTTTAATTCTTAAAAGTATATTGTCAGTTGTAGAAAATTGTCTAGAAAATTTAAATTAGTTTATTTTTAACTTTTGTGAAAATATATAGTCAATATGGTGTTTATAAAAAAAATAACAACAAATTTAAAGTCCGTTATTTCTGCGCTTAGGTAAAGCATTCCAACGAAATTCAGAATATTTTCTAAAAAATTAAAAATCCAATTTTTTCATTGGTTTTGTATTTTTAAAAATACTCATATCCGTTTCAAAAACATAAATTCCCAAAACAAATTCTTCATTTATTCTTTCAAATATCACGATCCATTCCGAACGTTTTTTTTATACATCTCCCACCCCACGAAAAAAATTAAAATCCAGTGTCTTGCTATATCGTTTCTTTAAAAATAAGATCCTTTTCTGAGAAAATAAACTTCAAATTTGAATTTACTTGTATGCTAGAAATATATCTTAATCTATTTGCAATCCTATTTGTGTCATAATATGGTCTAAGGGAAAGAACCCAGATCGTATAAAGACTTTCATGTAAAAAGATAATAAAAGGGTTTACCCACTTCCGGTCTATGAATCAATAATGCATGCCTTGTTTATCATTTCTCTTCTCTCTCATACTAACTGTTGCAACTATAACATAACACAATTTGATCAAGCGGTGATACTGTACACAATAGAGTAGAAGAATTTAACGAAATTTCAAGACCATTTAAAAGCCAAATTCTATTGAATTCTTTTGTGGTGAAGGGAAACCTCGCTACGAATCGTTCTAGACGGTTTGAGATCAATTAATGGGGAAGGTGTTGAGGGGATACTATTCCTAAATTCGCAGGAACTGCTCAAATGCTTTGATGCTTCACATTTTTTATTAATATTTTTAACTAAACTACCGTACCTCTGCACATTATGCTCCCTCATTGGAGAGTATACCCTCCCCATTGGCAACAGGCTTGCTTCTGGCCACTGCACATCACCTTCAGCAAATAATGGCCCTTTTTTTGTCGTTGAGTTTTAGATCCCTGTGTTAAATTATATAACTTTATCTCTAAACACTTTATTTAAGTTTAAAAAGAAGATGCATTTAAAAGTAACATCACTTTAATTGTTTTTGTAAATCATATTTTGATGGTAAATAGATACATGAGAAAAAATAGTTAAAATAACTGTTGAAAAGAAAGAGCATTTATTTTAAATATTTAATTTTGTTTAATAGATTAATTTTAGACGACTTTAA
This sequence comes from Doryteuthis pealeii, assembly GCA_023376005.1. Lineage (NCBI taxonomy): Eukaryota > Metazoa > Mollusca > Cephalopoda > Myopsida > Loliginidae > Doryteuthis > Doryteuthis pealeii. The sequence goes on from CM042151.1 coordinate 88,556,724, forward strand.
AGGAGTTTAGATAGAAAAATATACATTGGTTTCTAAAACAATTTAATTCCAAAATAGAAGTAAATTTAAAGTTTGATTGTATATTTTTAGAAAAAGATATTATTATATCTTAAAGAAACGATAAATAAAAAAATTGGATTTCTTTTTTTTTAAATGTATCCTAATTTACTTTAAATAACATTTATTTTGTTTAAGTAGATTAAGTTTAGACGACTTTCTTCTTCTTTTAAATGTATCCTAATATTTTGTTAAAAAAAGGAAGAATCATTTTTTAATTTAATTTTTCTTTTGGAAATTAAACTAATTATTTTAGAAATAAGACAAGCAATGAAAGAATTGGATTTATTTGTTAGAAATGGATCTTCATTTGTTTGTAATTCTATACATAAAGCTATATAGATGTATTAAACAAGTGTTGATTTGCCGTAAAAACAGTCACAATGAAAATTTAATATTTATATTTACCATTCAAATAAGCGCAAATTTCAGTTATTTGCTTGGTTTTTAATGTAAAATTAATTCAAAGAATTAAGTGTTCAACTAGCCAGAATTTACCCATCGGCTATATTTATTTAATAATCCCCTCTTCTAATTACTCCGAAGTCGTCAAGTTGTCGTGGATTTCTCTGTTATAATATTTGGAACTTAAATATTATATTTATTTATTTATTTAAACTCAAATATAAAAATGATATCTTCAACTCGTTAGAATGTATCCATCTGCTTTGGTCATGCCATCCCCTAATCACAAGGAACTCCTCAAGTTATGTCGGATTTGACATGTATAATAACTTGAATTTGGGCATATTCTGAAAAATACTTTTTTCTCATTCATAGTCCATAACCGGAAATATAATTTATCTATTTATATGTTTTCTTGTCTGTGTACTTTAAAGTCATACCCCTACCTGACTTTCATGGGATTCTTTTGAAATATATTTTTTTAAATATATTTTTTCAAATATTTACTTTTATTTAAAGTTTATTTGGCTGACAGATGGCTAAAGATATATGGATATATTTTTAGAATTAATCATTTTAAGAGTTATGTTTAATGAAATATTGTCCTCTTAAAATTGCACAACGAAAAGCAGAAAGTACACATTAGTCAAGTGCGGGAAATCTTTAGGTAGGTTAGAATGTGGCCTACTTAATTTAAAATATCATATATAGGCACTTTGTAAAGAAAGTACAAATTAGTCAAGTGCGGGAAATCTTTAGGTAGGTTAGAATGTGGCCTACTTAATTTAAAAATATCATATATAGGCACTTTGTAAAGAAAGTACAAATTAGTCAAGTGCGGGAAATCTTTAGGTAGGTTTAGAATGTGGCCTACTTAATTTAAAATATCATATATAGGCACTTTGTAAAGAAAGGTTTTGTTAAAAGGTAACGCTAGTTGGTCTACTTTATTAAAAACAATAGATCTCGTATACGGAGAGATTATGAAGGAAAACTGTAAAATGTAGCCCTATACAATACATTTTCATAGTCGAACAATCATACAATTAAGTCGGAGATATAACACAATAATTTTTCTAAAAAATTTTCTATTTTAATAAAATTTTCTTTCAACGTATTTTGATTAAGACAGAATTACTGTTGAAAATATATTTTTTAAATATTTCCATTTGTTCATTATCAGAAGACATCTCTTGATTGTCCGTGTAATTCGCCTCTCCAAGTATTTTTTTTTTTATTTGGATTTCATTTCTTCAAACATTTGCTGAAATCTTAGATATGTTAAGTAAACATTTTTTTATCTTTTGTAATTTTCTATTCATTCATTTTTTTAATATTTGATTGACATCATCATTTAATGCGTTTTATACGGCTCTTTATTTTAGAGAAAATTCCAAAAAGAGAAAAGTTTTTGATTACTTTGAAATTTCAATTCTTAAAATAGCCCAGAGTTTCTAAGTTTTATAAAGGTAAAACGTCGAGCAGTCACAGATTTTTGAAATTGAATAATCTTATCAAAAATTGAGGGGGGGGGGGTAATTGTATGACCCTCTTTTCTAAACTTTTAAATGGAAAGTTATTACCAGAAAAGTTTTCATTTTTTTTTACATAAGTAACAATAAGTTAATTGTAATATAATCATTATTTTAATTTGGGGATTTTCCGAAATTTTTGGCATATTCTGAAACTACTGTATTATTCTCATTCAGAGTCCATGTCTTGGAATATCTTGTATCAATTAATATTCCTTTTTAGTTATATAGCCATTCTTCCACGTACCTTTCTGTTTCCCCTGTCTCATTTCATTATGATTCTTTTAGAATATTTTAGATTGCTACCGGTGGTAGGCTGGCAAGCTCCGAGACTATTGAATTATTAAAATATAATTATTAGTTTAATTTTTACATTTTCTGAAACTACTTTATCATTCTCATTCATAGTCTGTCTTGGAATATCTTGTATCCATTAATATTCCTTCTTAGTTATATCACCATTGTTCCACGTACCTTTCTGTTTTCCCTGTCTCATTTTTTAATGATTTTTTTAGAATGCTGAGTGCTACCAGTTGTAGGCTGGCAAGCACCGAGACTATTAAATTTTGAATTTACATGCAACCAAACCCCTGGTACAGTCACTTGCATAATATCAAATTCATATTGTAACCAATATCTGACATCTTCCAAGGGGATTATTAGAAGTACTCACACATATCTGGTGAAGGAAATTTGTGAGGAATTTCATAGTTCCGTTGAATCTTCGTTGTTATATTGGAATTCGGTTTGTTCTATGTCATCTGTGAGTTTGGGTATAGGGAACACTATATATCATATATCCTAATAGTGATTTTGTCTGACATTTTCCAGATGAATTTAACACATATATTGCTCCCTAACATGTACTATCACTCCGGGTCAGAGTGGACCTCGAGATATTGGCAATGATGGAGTACTTTAAACGGATTGTGTGATATCCATAAGAGCAATAGGATTGTGACAATCATGGCGGTGATAGGTCTTGATGTTACCATCCAATTGATTGGAGGGAACTCTCCGACCACCCGACCATTTTCATCTCTTCTATTTGTCTTAAAAATGATATAATTTCTATTGACACTGAAACATTTTTTTTTAATCAGTTGGGTCTTAAAAACACACACGCGCCAAAAACTCTTATGGGCCAAAAGAAGCTAACAGGTGAAAGTAATAAAAATTTAAAAAGAATCAGACGGGCCTAGAAAGCACAGACGCACACACACACACACACACACACACACACACACACACACACTGTCACGAACGCCTGTATAGATTAGGGACGATCATACACAGTGTCGTGCTCCGAAATGTTTGTCTGTACGCCTCTGGTACCAGCTCATAATTCTGTAAGATGGCTGTCTTCACTGTATCATAGTCTGCGCAATCGCTCACTGACAATGAGGCATATGCCTCCTGTGCCTTCCCCCTTAGGGCCGTCTGCAGTAGCGTTGTCCAATTCTCCAATGGCCATTTCATGCTAGACGCTATTTTTTCAAAATGTTGGAAATATCTTTCAACATCTATTTCGTTAAACGTGGGTACCAATCTTATTTGTTGTATGATATTCAGTTCCTCAGGTCTGTCCTCTCGTGTCGCCCTTCTGCTTTCACTCTCTCCCCTTTGATTCTCTTGGGTCATTTGGTTTTAAGGGGTTGACTCGGCAGGGGCAACAGTACTAGTACTTTATCTCCGGCTTTGAAGCTTCTAGGGATTGTCTTTCGGTCATAACGCTCCTTCATTCGAGCTTGGCTTATCCGCAGGATTTCTTGGGCTACCTTACTAGTTTCACGTAGTCGGGTCCTGAAACGTTCCATGTATTCCGACAATGGTTCTTTCCTCGGATCGTCTTGCATTCATCTTTCTTTTAACATCGATAGGGGTCCTCGTACTGAGTGTCCGAATATCATCTCGAAAGGGCTAAATCCTAGGGATTCCTGAGGGGCGTCTCTGGCTGCAAACATTAAAAAAGGGATGCCTTCGTCCCAATCTCCTTGGTGGTCGTGACAATATGTTTTAATCATGGTTTTAAGAGTTGATTGGAATCACTCCAATGCTCCCTGGGATTGGGGGTGATACGCGCTGGATGTGACGGTTTTTATATCCAGGGAATTCAAGGATTGTTGGAACAATCTGGTCATGAAATTTGACCCCTGGTCGGTCTGAACTGTCCGTGGTAATCCGACTATGGCGAAGAAGTTAAGGAGCGCCGCTGTGATTTTTCTGGCGGATATGCTTCTGGGAATCGGGTCGACGCGCACATAATGGTTAATATATATTGGTTTCCTCGTTTGGTGCGGCGGAGTGGGCCGACGCAGTCTACGACAACACGACAAAAGGGTTCCTCGAAGGCGGGGATCGGGTGTAGGAGAGCGGCTGGGATGCACTGGTTTTGTTTCCCGACCATCTGGCATGTGTGGCACGTTCGGCAATAGTTGGATACATCTTTACGGATTCCTGGCCAGTAGAACTGTCTCGCTATGCGTTCGAAAATCTTGCGTATTCCCAAGTGTCCTCCCATGGGTATTTCGTGGGCCGTTTTCAACACTTCCACTCTCCGTTTTTTTGGTAAGACTAACTGGTATACCACCGCCCAGTCCTCCAGGGCGGGGGTATGGGGTGGTCGCCATTTCCTCATCAGGATTCCTTCCTTGGTGAAATATCCGGATGGAGTCTTCTCTAATTCCTCCTCAGGCAACACTTCATCGAAAAGCGGAGAGATCTCGGTGTCCTCTCTCTGTTCATTCTTAATCGATTCCTCCGAATCGGGGTCGTTGTTCCCGTGTCCTTCCGGATGACCTTGGTCCGGCGTAGTACGTTCCGGAGGTCGTTGGTTGGGTCGCTCCTCAAAGCATGGGTACGATCGGGTGGTCACCGGCATTTTGTCTTTATCACACTCTATGTTTCCTTCACGCTCTCTTTCTTCAACTCTCATTCTGGCCTTAGCCCTGGTGACTGCGCATGAGGGGGACATTTCCGGATAGTTCCTTTCCAGTGCTTCCATCCGCCCGGAAGAGCTTGGTTTCATTGTCATTCTCGGGGAGGGTATAACTCTTTCACCTGCTAGGTCATTTCCCAACAACATGGATATACCTTCCATGGGTAACTTGCTGACTGCTCCGACTTCCACATGTCCCTGCGCTATGTCAGACTCTAGGGAGACCCTGTGAAGCGGAACACTGACGAAATTGTTCCCGACTCCTTGGATTATCACGGATCGACCCGTGGCCGTATATGATTTGGAGGGTATATATTTATCCAGGATCAAGGATTGAGTTGCTCCGGTGTCTCTCAGGATGGTTACCCGAGTCTTTTTCATCTTCTCGTTCACAGGAGAGATGTATCCGCTCGATACGAATGGTCTATATTCTCTCCGGATAACACTTTCGTTTCTGCGTTCGGGTTGCCTGTGTGATGAAATCGCTCCCTGTGGTTTATTCGATATCCCATGTTTGGACTCTGCATTCTTCTTCGTGAAGCAATTCGCTATTACATGTCCTGCCTTCCCACAATAATAACAAACACCCCTACTTCTGTCTGGTGGTCAATACACAGGATGCTGGGAAGTGGGGGGGCTATAGTGGGCTCTCAGGTTGAGCGGGCGGGTCGTATGCGATGCACTTGGCTTCGCATTCACTCTGTTACTGTTAGTCATTCGTGGCCTAGTGCTGCCATCTCCAAAAAGTCCAGTATCTCTTCCACGCTCGCGCCTATGTGCTAAGGCATACTCGTCCGCTAGCATTGCTGCAGAATAGGCTGTGTCTATTTGGCGCTCATTCAGAAATATTTTGAGGTCGTCATGTACATGCTCTCTGAAATTTTCAGCCAATATCGGCTGTCTCAGCTTTTCATAGTCTGTTGCTACTCCTTTCGACGATGTCCATCTATCGAAATACGTCTCAGTCTGACGGAAGAATTCAACGTAGGTTTGCTTCTCTTCTTTTCTATAGCTCCGAAATATTTGTCTGTACGCCTCTGGTAATAATTCTGTAAGATGGCTGTCTTCACTGTATCATAGTCTGCGCAATCGCTCACTGACAATGAGGCATATGCCTCCTGTGCCTTCCCCCTTAGGGCCGTCTGCAGTAGCGTTGTTCAATTCTCCAATGGCCATTTCATGCTAGACGCTATTTTTTCAAAATGCTGGAAATATCTTTCAACATCTATTTCGTTAAACGTGGGTACCAATCTTATTTGTTGTATGATATTCAGTTCCTCAGGTCTGTCCTCTCGTGCCGTCCTTCTGCATTCACTCTCTCCCCTTTGATTCTCTCGGGTCATTCTTATTTTCTCCAGCTCTATTTCCTTCCTAGCCTCAATCCTAATCTTCTCGAGCTCGAGTTGAGCGTGGGAAAGGGCGTATGGATCCTGTTCCATATTGCTCAGCACTTCCTCTCCAAAAATGTCGTTATCAACCATGTGTTCTGAAATTATTTTAATTAACTGGGCCTTTCTCATGCTCTTTCGGACTTCTAACTCCAGCTTCACTCCTATTTCCAGAATACTGTCTTGTCGCAGCTTAGTGAGACTCTCGTAAGTGGGAGATTCTAGAAATGATTCCACTCCCTCCATTTCAATTGTGTATTCTTTGCTGACCCAACAATTCTGCTCTCGACTCCCCTCTGGAGACTTATGAATTTTGTGAGTGGTGTAGAAAGAACAAGATAAAAAATATCCCGGACGCCTGTGTAGATTAGGGACAATCATACACAGTGTCGTGCAAGAAGTAAAAAAAATAATAATGCGACAAAGGTTCCCGAGATGAAATCCTGCGATTTCAAAGAAGGGAAAGAAAAAGGGGATATTATCGAATTCTCTACTCCCTGCTCCAGAGGTAGTGAATGAGCCGAGAGGGAAGTATCGGTTCATGTCAAGCCAAAGAAACTCAGACCATAAATTTTACAAGAAAACAAACAGTTTATTCTTTCTTTTTTTTCTCTTATACATTCACAGTTAAAGTTTACATCACCAAAAGAGTCTGTGAAATTATGTTCGCCGTCAAAGTTCGTTCAATAAAACATCTGTGAAATCAAATTCACGACCAAAAGTTCATACCAGCAAAAATATAAAATACACATTTTAATACATAAACTCAAAAAGGGTCCTTTTCTTTACTTTCTTTTTTTTTTTTTTTTTTTCATACATTCACACTTAAAATTTACATCACCAGAAGAATCTGCGAAATTATGTTCGCCGTCAAAGTTCGTTCAACTAAACATCTGTGAAATCAAATTCACGACCAAAAGTTCATATCATCAAAAGACATAAATATTCGAGTAATGGAGGACTTACTTTAATCTAGGAGATGAAGATTGTGTTCTTTTATTTTTTTTGTTTTCTTTTCCACGAATAGATTTTTCGTAATACCTCTTACAGGGAGAGTGGGCATTCAAGGTTTTTTTCCTTTTTTTCTTTTCAAGTTCCGAATTTTCATATTTTCGGTTGAGGTACTTCTTAGTAGTCGCTAATGGGTCTCTCGCTGTCCGACCATCTCGAGGTCTACTTCGCTTGTGATTGTAAAGTATATTTTCCATAAAATAAGCGGAAAATCATGAACGAGACGCTAGTCTTTCTGCACTGGGTTTCTTTTTTCTTTTCTTTCTTTTGGTTTGGGGATGGGTCATCTCAGTCTCAACCAGCCAAGATAAGGTTAGGGGGTGGAGTTATAATGCTTTAACTAATGAAGGTAGTACTTGGTATGTAAAATATTTTATCTTCCTCGTTTCTCGCTCCGTTCTTCCTTCGTTCATCACCATATCAAGCAGTAGAAAACGTGTACTTTTACCAAAGTTCATGACAACACACACACACACACACACACACACACATATATATATATATATATATATATATATATATATATATATATTAATATATATTAAACATAACAACACATTAAACTACTAAAAAAAGCTAGGCCAAACCTCGAATGATAAGGCATTGTTAAAAAGACACACACACACACACACACACACACACACACACACTAACTCAGAGAATTTGGAAGATATAAGACTCAAAAAGGCAATAATGAACAACAGACTTCACAACAATCAGAAATCTTCGAAAGAGATTTTAGATTATTAAATTATTAAAAACAAATAACCTTTCTTTTTGTATACCTTCAATAACAACCAACCACAAACCAATATATTATATATCCTGATATTTTTTTGTTTGACATTTGCCGGATGATGTAAAAAAATTTAACACATTTACGAAATATGATAATTATGAAGTAGAGAAGAATTATCTCAAATTTTCCACATGGAAATCCCCTAATCCAATAATTTGAGACATGGAAAGTTCTCATTAATATTCACCTCTCTCTCTCTCTCTCTCTCTCTCTCTCTCTCTCTCTCTCTCTCTCTCTCTCTCTCTCTCTCTCTTACCTGTCTCATTCATTTTAAGTTCCTTCCCAACTTATTTCCTTTAATCTATCCCCCCCTCCCTAATATCTTTGCTTTATTTCCCCCTCTTCTTCCTTTGCACACTTTTTACTCTCTTATCCTTATTCTTTTTTCTAACCTCCCTTACTTTTCTCTCTTTTCTCTCTCAAAACCTCTTTTTGTCTTCTTTCTTACTTCTGTGTCCGATCTCCCATACACCTACAGCAACGTTACACTGAAAATACCGTTCCCCACTAGATCACCGAAGTTAGGCATGGATGATATTTAATTGGGTGACTACTTAAGTAATAGCAGGTACTGTAAGCAACCAGTGTTTTGTATTTATCAAAATGATATGATTCAGTTTTAATGCCGTAAAACAACCAACAAACATAAACATTCGATATGCATAGACTTTTGCATCTACCTATATAATCTCTGTATATATATTGGGCCGAAATCAGGACCCTGTTAAATAATACCCTAAGAAATATATCTTGTCAACAGGGTTGTATAAATCAATTTTTGTCAAGCCCATCAGAGCTTTATTGTCAGCAATCTATTAAGATTTTAGGTTCCACTTCCATCAAAATTATCAACAGATTTCATTTTTTTTGTCTTTTGGGTTGGAATACATTTTACCTAAATTTTGTACTAAGCCATGCTAACCTAAAGATGACATTTTTATTTAACAAATTATTTGGCTACTAATCAAATAATGTAATTATTTCCATATAAAAGTTCTATGTATTATGTTCTTTTACAAATTATGTATAACATGAAAAGAAATACATTTTTCTTAAATGTTTGACAATTTTGCTTCATGTAAGAAAATTAATATTTTTCTTATTTTTTTATTAATTATATCTGTTTTTGTTTTGTTTTCAGATAAAAGATTCTTCTAAAATTTATCCATCAGCAACTTTACAATACAGGGATTTCTCAAGAAACATGCAAAAATACTGGGAAAAGTAAATTTACTATTGTAAAGTGTGTGGATCTGAATTTTTTAAGGAGATTTGAATATATACAGGAAAACTTACACGATTGATGAATCATTTTCTGATGAAGTATTGGGATCAGTTTTTGTTTTTTTAATTCTCAATTGAAAATACATATGCGAATACACAAAGCAGAGAAACAATTTCCTTTTCAAATGTGTCGATTAGCTTTTTCAGTGTGATCAACAGAAATTCCAATTTAGAAAATAATTACGAAGATAATACTTAAACAGAAGATATATCCTTTTTCTTTTGACAAGTGTAAGAGTCAGCATTTTTAGAGAAGTTCACTTTAAAGACACATAAAGTGTGTGGATCAGCATTTTCAGATAAATTCAATTCAAACAGACAAACACACAGAAAAGAAACCATTTTCTCCTCAGTTTTATTGATCAGTATTTTCAGACAAATTCCATTTTTTTAATATACAAGAAAATACACACAGATCATACATTTGCTGTTCAAGTTTGGGAAACATAATTTTCTCTGAATTCAGTCTTAAAGGCCAACATGAAAACACCAATCGGTGAAAACCCATATTCTTGTCAAATATGTGAATCAGCATTTTCAAAGAATTCCTGCCTTAAAAAACACATGAAAATACACACTGGAGAAAAAACATATTCTTGTAAAGTGTGTGGATCAGAATTTTCTCAGAGTTCCAGCTTAAAAGTCCACATGAGAACACACTCAGGGGAGAAACCATTTACTTGTGAGGTGTGTGGATCTGCCTTTTCTCAGAGTTCCAGCTTAAAAGCCCACATGAGAACACACTCAGGGGAGAAACCATTTACTTGTCAGGTGTGTGGATCTGCCTTTTCTCAGAGTTCCAGCTTAAAAGACCACATGAGAACACACTCAGGGGAGAAACCATTTACTTGTGAGGTGTGTGGATCAGCATTTTCTCAGAATTCCAGCATAAAAGTCCACATGAGAAAACACACTGGAGAGAAACCGTTTACTTGTAAAGTGTGTGGATCAGGATTTTCAACGAATTCAATCTTAAAAGCCCACATGAGAACACACACAGGGGAGAAACCATTTACTTGTGAAGTGTGTGGATCTGCCTTTTCCCAGAGGTCCAGCTTAAAAGCCCACATGAGAACACACTCAGGGGAGAAACCATTTACTTGTCAGGTGTGTGGATCTGCCTTTTCTCAGATTTCCAGCTTAAGATTCCACATGCTGACGCACACAGGGGAGAAACCATTTACTTGTCAAGTGTGTGGATCAGCATTTTCTAAGAATTCCAACTTAAAAACCCACATGCGAACACACACAGGGGAGAAACCATTTACTTGTCCAATGTGTGAATTAGCATTTTCTGACAATTCCTCTTTGAAAAAGCACATGCGAATACACAAATGAGAGAAATTATATTCTTGTCAAATGTGTGGATTAGCATTTGCTCATAATTCCACTTTTAAAAACATATGTGAATACACAGAGTGTTTTTCGTCTTATCTGTCATTGGTGTATTTACTGACAAATAAAATTAAGGGAAATGTGTCCTGGTTATGACGTTAAATTGCAACTCGTGGTGAAGTTCCAATTCTAGAAGTCCAGGGAATATGGAGTACACCTTTATTTTCATGACTCCCAGTTGCTCCCTGACTCCACCATTAACATCAAATGGGAAGGTAATTCAGACAGGCAGATATGTAAAATACAAAGCCATTAAACCAGATATTGTCATCTTAAATAAACATGAAAAAAACTACTCTCGTTATTGATGTAGCAAGTGATTATGGCTTCACCGATAACATCAAATGGGAAGGTAATTCAGACAGCAGATATGTAAATACAAAGCCATTAAACAGATATTGTCATCTTAAATAAACATGAAAAAAACTACTCTCGTTATTGATGTAGCTGTCTCAAGTGATTATGCTTCACCGATAACATCAAATGGGAAGGTAATTCAGACAAGCAGATATGTAAAATACAAAGCCATTAAACCAGATATTGTCATCTTAAATAAACATGAAAAAAACTACTCTCGTTATTGATGTAGCTGTCTCAAGTGATTATGGCTTCACCGATAACATCAAATGGGAAGGTAATTCAGACAAGCAGATATGTAAAATACAAGCCATTAAACCAGATATTGTCATCTTAAATAAACATGAAAAAAACTACTCTCGTATTGATAGCTGTCTCAAGTGATTATGGCTTCACCGATAACATCAAATGGGAAGGTAATTCAGACAAGCAGATATGTAAAATACAAAGCCATTAAACCAGATATTGTCATCTTAAATAAACATGAAAAAAACTACTCTCGTTATTGATGTAGCTGTCTCAAGTGATTATGGCTTCACCGATAACATCAAATGGAAGGTAATTCAGACAAGCAGATATGTAAAATACAAAGCCATTAAACCAGATATTGTCATCTTAAATAAACATGAAAAAAACTACTCTCGTTATTGATGTAGCTGTCTCAAGTGATTATGGCTTCACGATAACATCAAATGGGAAGGTAATTCAGACAAGCAGATATGTAAAATACAAAGCCATTAAACCAGATATTGTCATCTTAAATAAACATGAAAAAAACTACTCTCGTTATTGATGTAGCTGTCTCAAGTGATTATGGCTTCACCGATAACATCAAATGGGAAGGTAATTCAGACAAGCAGATATGTAAAATACAAAGCCATTAAACCAGATATTGTCATCTTAAATAAACATGAAAAAAACTACTCTCGTTATTGATGTAGCTGTCTCAGTGATTATGGCTTCACCGATAACATCAAATGGGAAGGTAATTCAGACAAGCAGATATGTAAAATACAAAGCCATTAAACCAGATATTGTCATCTTAAATAAACATGAAAAAAACTACTCTCGTTATTGATGTAGCTGTCTCAAGTGATTATGGCTTCAATAGAGCTGAGGGGTAAAACATTGCAAAATATCAACACCTCAAGAATGACCTAAATGGAATTTGGTCATTTAAAGGAATCAATATCATACCTGTTGTAGTAGTTTTTTTAAAAACAATCTTTAGGATAAAAGTACTATTTATAAAGTAATCAAGTGTTAAACCCGGGCATGGGTACTAGGAATTGTTAAAGGAAAATAAAACAAACAAATGTGATTATGTTGATCAGAATATACAATAACATTGGTTACACCACGATTTTTTTCGTGTTCAACAATCTTGAAAAACTGAGAAAAACACAGAAGCAAGAACATTTATTAACTTATTAATTAATTGCTTTATTAAAATCAAATATTTGATATTTCCTTGTAAATGGGCAATTCCAAGTAAAATTGTCACCTATGACCTTTAACTTTTCTGAAATGTTCCACAGGTGTGAACTGTGTTAAAGTTAGACATTCACCAAAATTTGTGGTTCCAATTCCAAAAATTAGTTATCTTGATTCTTAGTTTTCCAAATTTGGTGGGGTTCGCCAAAAATGGCGACTTTTTATAATCTATTTTTGTCTGTAAAATGAGTTCTAGAGCTTTCCTATGATTTTGAAATTGGTTTATAAAAGCATTTTCACCTATGGAATTCAAACACGCTATCGCAAAGATTTTAAAGCCAACCAATTTTAAGTTATTGATTATTTCTGATTTTTTCCTAGCAAGATCAATATACCGATGTTGCACTGAATCTAAGACAACATTCTTTTTTATTATTATTTTACATGAATTGAAAATTATTTGTACAACAAGATAGTTTGGTGTTTGCCTAGAACCGAAGCTACAACATCACTTAAAATTTTGCAAATCAGAAAACATTAATAATTTAAAACTGGTTAATTTTCAGACATTTTTAATAGCATTTCGGATTTCCTTTTATATATACTTTTATAAACCAACTTTTAGAAGTAGGTAAGCTCTAGAACTTATTTTATAGACAAAAATATATTGCAAAAACTCGCCATTTTTTGCGACCGACCACCCAAATTTGGAAAGTTAAAAATCGGCATAACTCCGCCAATGTTAAGAATTGAAACTCAAATTTTGGGGATTGTCTGACTTTAAGATTGTCCATACTTGGACAAAATATCAGAAAATGTGAGGGTAATAAAATTTAACAGATTTTAACAAAATGTTGTAACTTCGGTCCTGAGCAAAAACCAAACTATCATTTGGTACAAATAATGTTCAATAGATATGAAATAATAAGAGAAGAAATCTTTGTCATAGATTCAGTGCCATATTGGGATATTGATCTTGCTATGAAAAAATTTAAAAAATCATCAAGAACTTAAAACTCGTTTGTTTAGACTTTTTCGGTGGCATTTTTCGATACCTCGGTCGAAAATTCTTTTATAAACCAATTTTTAGGAGTAGGGAAGCTCTAGAACTCATTTACAGAGAAAATAGATTTAAATTTGGAAAGCTAAAAATCGACAAATTTCCGCCAATTATTGGAATTGGAAGCATAAATTTTGTGGATTGTCTAACTTTAACATAGTCCACATCTGTACAAACTTTCAGAAAAATTGAAAGGGTATGTGATATGGTCTGGATGATTACATGAAATTACCCAAATAATTAATTAAAAATAATGACGTTGTTACTTTACAATTACAAAATTTCAGTGGCTTATATATAAGGAAGGAATTATTAGAAGAAAAAGAATTTTCAGTTTTGATAACAGATCTAAAAAAATGTTTCCTTTTGTTTTTCTGATCATATTTCTTATACCACAAGCCAAACTTCCTTATGATTCATGGACTCTCCCCCACTATCAAAAGATAGAACAGCCTATTTGTCATTTCGAGGTAACTAACAGGTGGAATTAGCGGTGAGCAGTCATGTGATAAGTAATTAAGCTTTTTCAGCCAATCGGAAGACACTACAAACCGAATATGGGGATGCTTTATTGATCTAATCAAAATCTTATAAATACGACTTTGTATTCTACAAAAGTCAGTTCTCATCATACAATAATTCATTCTCTTTCGTTAACATCAAGAAATGAATAACAATAGAGTATATCCACTTTGTGATGTGTAACTGTCCACAGTTACCACTTACAATTTCCCATACACGTCTCACACGTCCCCACCGTTTCAGACAAAAGTTAAAACATTAAACACCAACATAACCCTTTGTCGACCGGAATTTCTACTACATGTATTACCTTTCAACACATTCATGAAGACATCTTATCCGTGTTTTTAATACCTTGTATACCATTTATTTATTTATATTTTGACTTTCCCCAGTAATTCCTACGCATATATGATAATGTATTCCAAGTATAAATATAGCAAACAATTCAAATAATGATTACCTTTTCATTTACCTGAGAGGACATTTGAATTTGGTGGTAATTCACTCTACAAACCAATCTGTTCAATAACATATCCGATTAGGTTTCCCTAGCGGCTGATAGCCAAGAATCTCACTGCTTTTACCAAAAGTATTAAAAATAAACTGCATATGTTTTTTTCTTTTTTTAATGATGGTCATTGTGTTACTACTTTTCGTTTTAGACAAAAGTTTGACCTTAGATAATAGATTTAATTTTAATTCGTTTTTTAAATTTTTATTTTAAAATTATTATAAAATTATTTTATTATAAAATCATATTTATTCACTCTACAAATCAATCTGTTCAATAAAATATCAGATTAGGTTTCCATAGCGGCTGATAGTCAAGAAGCTCACTGTTCTTAACACAGGTAACGTAATTTAAAAAAAGCAATTATATAATTTATTGTTGTTTCTAAGAAATTAATATTTTTGTCTCATCACCAAACAAATAAAAATCAAGAGGATCGGAAAAATATATGTAAAAGGGGGTGGGGAAAAGATCAAAAAGAGGAGTGGGGAAAAAGAAAGAAATAAACAGAAAGAGAGAATAATGAAAAGGAAGACCAACAATGTATGGAAAAGAGAGTAAAAAAAATCAGGGGAAAATTGGAGGGGGAAAGAGAGCAAATAAAGGAAGGAGAAAAAGAGAGTAAAGAAAGGAAGGAGGGAAAATGGAGCTAATAGAAGAGGAAGAGAAAGAGAGCAAATGAAGAAGTGATAGAAATATATTAGATATGCGAGATATATTGCGTAAACCTGACAAACTTAGCAGAGATCGAATGAGGATCTAATGGAATTAAGTAAGTAAAGTTGTCGTGGTGCCCTAAAGTCGGTATCACCAGATAGCGAAAGAGTCTATCCCCTTTTGGCTAGCGCTAGACCAAGGAGATTGTTTTTACATCTGAGATGGAGCGTAACACCTATCATCACTTTACTGCACAAATCCCTGTGCTACTCATACGCTGAGTTGGCGAGGACTGATATCGAACCTTGTGGTTTTTAGTTGGACACCCTACCGACTGTACTAAAGCATGCCTTAGGAACTTGCTATGTCTCAAAGACTGGTATTGTGTGGTCGTTATTACCACTTCTGTATAGATCATGAAAGTTCTCAAAAAAAGAAAATTAATTTTGTCCAGTTCGCCAGTTGCTGTAATAATTTCCACGAGAAAATAATTTCCAGATCTACGTGAGGACGACTAAGAATCATCCTCTATATTGGCTAATGATGTTGACAAATATTGGTTACAATATGAATTTGATAATATGCCAATGGATTTAATAGGAATTTGGTTCAATGATTAAATCAGGATCCAGTAATCTCGATGCGTATCAGGCAGGATTCAAACAAGATTAAAATTTCAGCTAATTCTTCTCTACTTTATAATTATTAAATTAACACGTATTATTTTTTTACATGATCCAGAAAGTGTCAGAAAAAAGGATATCAGATTTAAGGCTCTTTATATAGTCTCTGACATAGCACACGACAAGTGGAGAGAGGATAAATACTTATATTAAGAACTCTTGGTTGAAATGTTAGAATCAGATTTAAGGCTATTGATAAAATCTCTAAATTGACACACAGACAATTAGAGAGATGATAAATACGTCTGTTAAGAAGTTTTGGTTTAAATGTTGGGAACTTTGTTGGTCAAAGAATTTTTTTTTTCCTTAGAAGTTCAGATTTAGTTTTCAGTGTGTTACTCGCAGTTAATCAAATGAATTCTGAGGACTGGGAATTCGAATTGTTGTCTGTCATCTTTTCCTTAGAGTCATATTTTGGGTCTGCTTAACAGTTAAAATCGAAGTGTCACACTACACAACATTTGTCAGAAAAAATCTGTGACAACAGTCATCGATAAAGGTGGTCATGTGACTTTTACTTGACTTGGTTTCTTTTTCGTTGTGAACCTGGCTGTAGATTCTGAAGTTACGACCAACACCGAAGGCCATCATCCTTTCATCAGATTAGGTAGGGACGTCAGTTAACCAACCAAAAAGATGACTGAAACTAAGAAAATAATTATCTTTTTAGATGATTGTTAAGTAAAATATCATATAATTTTATTATATGAGCATTTACAAAATTCTAAGTTTAAAAGATATTTTTCTTTAAAAAGCCGTTATGGATTTCAAGGATTCCATTTTTGAGTGGGTCCTGGAAGAACTCTGAAAGTGAAAACAAAATATTCTTGATAGTTTTAAAGAATTATCTCCCCTGATTTTAGCACTATAAAACGCCCTTTCAATGATCACTGATTTACAGTTTTAGATTTCATTCAACCAAGAAACAGTATTTTCACCCGTTCTCTGATATAATGTTGCTCTGAAGAAAAATCAAAAGAAATCGAAAAGAAGTAAGTATAACGTCTACGTCATATTCTTCCCTCTATTTTACAAATACAAATATATATTTAAGAAAAACCTTTAACAAAGAGAATTCAGATGTAATATTTTTGTCATCTATTGACTCTAAATAGTATCTGAAATTAAGTGAATATCTTAAGAGATGATTTAGTCTTACGATCTTTTTTTAGAAATAGACGACTTTTATCGAGACAGCGACATATAAGGAAAATCACATGGAAAAACTGCATACAAATCTTTAATTTATCATTCAAAGGTTTGCGCATTTAGTTAAAATATAAATTGGGGAATGTTCCTAATTTATTTTATTTTACACCATACAAAATTATATATTTTTGCAAAAGGTCATTTTGATAAAACATTCGAAAAAAGTAATTGACGGTAAATATTCCCCCTCTACCTTCATTTTGTGAAATTTTCTACACATATTCATTAATAGAATAATTTATATATTTTATATTCTAGAAATTCTTTTGAAGTCCTTAACTCCCCTAATTTATTTAATCTTATTTAGATTTTAAAAGTTCAGTAGATTGAACATAATTAACTATTGTCAGTTGAAGAAAATTGTCTGGAAAATTCAAATTAGTTTTTTTTAACGTTTGTTAAGATATAATCAGTTTAGCGTTTGTATAACAGAAAAGTTCAAGTTCGTTTTTTCTACTCTTAGGTATAGCATTCCAACTAAATTATGATGTTTTTCAACAACAAAAAAAAAAAAAAATAGAATCCGATTTTGTCATTGGTTGTGTATTTAAAAAATACATTAATCCATTTCAAAAATATAAATTCAAAACAACTTTATGTTTCCAAATATCACGATCGCTTTTTTTTTAATACTCCACTACCGCCCCCCGCCCCGGAAATTTTTTTTTGTTATGTCGTTTCTTTAAAAAAAAATAATAAGATACTTTTCCAAGAAAATAAACCCCCAATTTGAATTTACTTGTATGCTAGAAATAGATCTTAATCTAGTTGGAATCCTATATGATCAAGCGGCGATATACCACGCAATACAGGAAAATAAGTTACGGAAATTTCAAGACCCTTTAGAAGCCAGTATTGGTACATGTTAAACTCTATCGAATTCCTTCGTGGCAAAGTTAAACCTCCGCACGAATCGTTCTAGACGGTTTGGGGTCAATTAATGAGGAGGTCTTGGGAGGATACAATTCCCAAATTCGTTGGAACTGCTCAAATGCTTTGATGCTTCATGATTTTTATTAATATTTTAATTTGAAATACCATTGAGTAAATTCTGGATATTATGCCCCTCCTCTTATTGGAGATTATACCCTCCCCATTTATAATACCCAAGCAACGTTTTTTTTTTCTGGCCACCGCAGGTCTCCCTCAGTACGTAATGGCGCTTTAGATTATGTAATTTTGTCCCTGAAAACTTTATTAATGTTTTTTTTTAATTCATTTAAACATTATATTATTTACATGTACATATTTTCATGGTAAACTGAAGAAAAAGAATTAAAATATCTATTGGAAAGAAAGTGCTTACGAGCATTTACTTTAAATAAATTATTTTTGTTTAACCCCTTTTTTTTTCTCCCTGTTCTCTAATTTCATTCTGCTCTAAAGAAACATCAGACCAGAGAAAACAAAAAGTAGTAATTATAAAGTCTACTTCCTATTCTTCTCTTTATTTTTATAAATAAAAATATATATCTAAAGAAAGTTGTTAACAAAGTCAGGTGGAATATTTTTATACAAAATTATTTTGTCATCTATTGAATCTAAACATTAAGTGAATTTTATAAATATTAAGTGAATTTTATAAAAGATGATTTAATCTTACAATCATTTTCAGAAATAAACGACTTTTGACGAAACAGTGACATGTAAGGAAAAGCACTTGAAATATGGGCATACAAAACTTTATTTTATCGTTCAAATCTGTGCACATATAGTTAAAAGCAAAATTGGAGAATATTCCTATATATTTTTATTTTGCACCATACAAAATTATTTATTTTCGAAAAAGGTATTTATGAGAAATCTTTCTAAGAATGTAATTGAAGGTAATTATTCCCCCACACACACACACACACACACCTTCATATTGTCAAATTTTCTCCTCATATTAATTGTTAGAAGAATTTATATATTTAATATTCTAGAAATGTTTTTGAAGGTCATTACCCCCTCTCTAAATATTATCTTATTTTATTTAATTTTCACAAGATCAATAGGCTGATCATAAGTAATCCTTGTCTGTTTAAGAAAATTGTCTGGAAAATTCAAATGACATAAGCCTAAAAGATATATGGAAAGACTTTAGAATTAATCAATTTTGACTGCTATGTTTAATGAAGTCTTGTCCTCGTAAAATAACACAGAGGAAAGTAGAGTCTACAAATTTGTCAAGTGCAGGAAATTAAAAACTTGTTAAAGTCAGATAGGAGTTGGTCTCATAGATGTTTTTAAAAATAAGA
Organism: Doryteuthis pealeii; assembly: GCA_023376005.1. Taxonomy (NCBI): domain Eukaryota; kingdom Metazoa; phylum Mollusca; class Cephalopoda; order Myopsida; family Loliginidae; genus Doryteuthis; species Doryteuthis pealeii. The sequence goes on from CM042151.1 coordinate 88,576,209, forward strand.
TTCTTATACAATCGGATAGTGTAGAAACGTTGTGTTGGTCTCATAGATGTTTTTAAAATAAGATTCTTATACAATCGGATAGTGTAGAAACGTTGTGTTGGTCTCATAGATGTTTTTAAAAATAAGATTCTTATACAATCGGATAGTGTAGAAACGTTGTGTTGGTCTCATAGATGTTTTTAAAAATAAGATTCTTATACAATCGGATAGTGTAGAAACGTTGTGTGGTCTCATAGATGTTTTTAAATAAATTCTTATACAATCGGATAGTGTAGATAGATGTTTTTAAAATTCTTATACAATCGGATAGTGTAGAACGTTGTGTTGGTCTCATAGATGTTTTTAAAAATAAGATTCTTATACAATCGGATAGTGTAGAAACGTTGTGTTGGTCTCATAGATGTTTTTAAAAATAAGATTCTTATACAATCGGATAGTGTAGAAACGTTGTGTTAAAACGTAGCGCTACACGATACATTTTACTTATCGAAAAATCATCCCATGAAAATTGAAATGAAACACAATTATTATTCTGCAAATAAATAATCCTTGTATGTTTAAGAAAATTGTCTGGAAAATTCAAATGACATATGCCTAAAAAGGTCTATTTTTTATTTGAATGAAATACACTGTCAACGAATTTAAGTCGAAACAGAATTACTGTTTAAGATATATTTTTTTAAATATTTCCAGTTCTTCACTATGAAAAGGCATCTCTTGTTTGTCAGTTCGCTTCAGCAAATATTCCGACCTGTTGGCTGGGACGTTAGAATACACCGAATGCACCTCTGCAGAGGGATAAGACTCCCCCAATAAAGCTACCTGTTGGTCATGGGTGGTGACCTGTGATGCTTAAGGATGTAACCCAGGTGGTTGAGCAGTTCATGACATGCAACACTCCACTTAGGTCCTTACTTATGCCAGACGGGCGGTCGAAGACGTCATCTCCGATTAATTGGCTGGTCATGTCAAGCCATAGCACCTATATGATTGCCCCAACCCTATTGCCATTATGGCAAGCCCCAACCCTTTTTACCATACGGGTGGTAGAAGGCGGTGGCTGAAGGTCTTCATGTCCCGGGAATGGCGTTAAACTCTATCTGATGGTGAAGTTCCAGTTTTGGAGGTCTGGGCAATGTGAAACACCTCTTTATTACCGATTTACTACCAATACTAACTTTAAAATACTAATACAAATACTAATATTTGATATCTTCTAAGATGACATAAAGGGGAATTCTTAGAAGTGCTCACAAATATCTTGATAAGGAAATTTGTCGGAAATTCCATTGTTCCGTTGAATCTTCTTTGTTATATTGGAATTGGTTTGTTCAATAATGTTTATTTATGGGTTGGGTATAGGAATCACAGATACTAGTTTCCGTGGTTTGAGGTTACTGACACTCAACACCACACCTCACACACTCACACACACACGCACAACACACACACACACACACACACATATATATATATATATATATATATATATATATATATATATATATATATATATATATATATATTCTTTTTTACTTACGCCTTAATTTGCTCTCTTTACACTTTCACTTTCATGGAGGTGCGTGGTGTAATGGTTAGAGTCGTAGGAAATTGACTCGTCAACGCGAGTTCAATTCCTTGGCGAAGCTCTTAACATTTCACATGGCGCTAATACCATTGGGAAAGGTATTAGTCCAATTCTCCCTCCAGCTATGGGTAAATAGCAGGGCAGACTGGACTCTTTAACCATGGCTAGGTAACCAGTCTAGGAAAAGGAAACTCTGAATTCAAATCTGTTAAACTCCGCTGAAGAAATTCACCTAGTGTCGCATCCTGCTCGTGCGGCGGAGTTGGTGAATATATATATATATATATATATATTATTATTATTATTATTATTATTATTATTATTATTATTATATATCCTGATAACATTTTGTTTGACACTTGTTGGATCAATTTAATATATAGATGGCACTTTAACAGGTACTACCACTTCGGGTCAGAGTGGACCTGAGAGTAATGACAATGATGGGGTACTTTACACTCCCCAGATCTCAAGAACTGGATCGCCACCACTTGATGCAGTTTGACGTCATACCTAGGGCACTTACACCCTAAACCACCATCTTCTAGCACATATATGATAAAAAGAGTTGGTTGGTTGGTTGGTATCAATAAGCGCAATAGGGTCGGGACAATCATATTGCTGCTAAGGCTTGACATAGCCAGCCGATTGATCTTAGGGAGTCTCTCTAACCGAAGCAAGTGATGAAGCAGATTGATGCATGTCCTGAACTGCTCAGCCAGCAGGATTCCGTCCCCTTCGGCCAGCAGATGACCCCATCGGGATGATTTTACACTTCTGCAGAGGTGCAATCAGCATATTCTATAACCCCAAATAACAGGGCTACAATATCAACAGCCTTAAAGATAATATCATATCATTTCGAATGAATCTTCTCAATGGAGACTAACATCATTAAAGAAGAGTTCCACCTAGATTTCAACATGAAGTTCTTACCTGAGTCATTTATCCTCTCTTCCATTTGTTTTAAAAATGATATAATTTCGTTCGATACTTGTAGAAATGTTTCACACGTATAAAATCTGATTTTGACACTGAACCATATCATTATTATTATTATTATTATGATTATTATTATTATTATTATTATTCCTGACACAACCACTTACATACTATCAAATTCATATTGTAACCAATATCTGACAGCTTCCAAAACGAGATCATGAACCAATATAGAGGATAATGATTAAAAGTTCTTACAATTTTCTGAGAAGTCTTTTCTTGTAGAGAATATATCGGCAGAAAATGGCGGTTTAAAATAAACTAATATTCTTTCCAACTGGACAAATCAAATTTTCTTTTTCGTATACTGATTTTGCCTAGTAGTAATAATAATCACCTAATCGAAGAATTTGAAACCTTGAAAGTTCCTGTTCCTGAGAAAGCACCTCCTACCTCTGATGCTATCAAGTTTACCGCGATGTTTTTTCCATCTACTATATATCCGCCCCACCCCCGTATTCATTTGTTCTCTATTTTTCTTTCGACTTAATTTGCTCTCTTTACACTTTCTCTTTCATTTTCACTCCCATCTCTCCCTAATTTCTTTCCCCTCATCCTCTTTTCCCTGCTTCATTCATTTTAGTTCCTTTCCTCTAATCTATTTACCCTCCCTCCTATCTTTGCTTTATTCCCCTATCTTCTTCCTTTTCACTCTTTTAACACTTTTTTCTTTACTCTCTTTTCTCACCTCCCTTACCTTTCTCTCTTTAAATCCCTTTTTGCCTCCTCTATTTCCTCTCTTTTTCACCCTCTTTACATTTACGGCCACCTTATATTGAAAACACAGTTTCTTTCGACTTAATTTGCTCTCTTTACACTTTCTCTTTCATTTTCACTCTCATCCTTCTCAACTTTATTTGTCCTCCTTTCGCTTCATCCTTTTTTTCCCCGCTTCGTTCATTTTTGTTCATTCCCAAATTATTTCCTTTAATCTATTCCTCTTCCTACTCACTTTGCTTTATTTCTCTCTCCTTTTCCTTTTTATTCCTTTTACTCTCTTTTCCTTTCTCTTTTTTCTCACCTCTATTACCTTTCTCTCTTTTCCATCTCTAAAGCTTTATTTTGATCTCTTTTCTTTCTTCTTTCCTTCCTTCTATACATTTATGATCAAGTTACGCTGAAAACCAGCTTTCCCACTAGATCTCCCAAGGTAAGCATCGATGATAAATAATTGGGTGACTACTTAAGCAATAGCAGGTACTGTAAGCAACCTAAGTAATTTGTTTATTCAAAACCATATGAATCAGCATTAAATGCCAGGGTTGTATAAGTCAATTATTGTCAAGCTAATCAGAGCTGTATTTTCAACAATCTATTAAAATTTTAGGTTCTACTTCCATCAAAATTATGAACAGGTTTAATTTTATTTTATTTCTTTTTTTTTTCTGTGGTAGGAATATTCATTTTTACCTGGCTAATGTACTAAATCTTGTTAACCTAAAGATGACATTTTTTAATGAATTGCCTAATACAGCCACTCCATAATATCAAATTCATATTGTAATCAATATCTGAAAATTTCATCTGAGGGCATCAACAGAATGAATCGTTGGAGTATTTCTGTAGATTCTTTTCGCTATCAAAACAAGGGAGGCTCATTTTTATCCCTTCATTCCTCGTTCTCTTTCTTATACTTTATCCATAGACTTCTGCATTTTGTATACTCTCTATATATTATTACTTGCCCATGTGTAGAATATAATTACCCAAAATGAGGTACATGGTCAATAATTCCCTGTCGGCTGGGACTTTAGAATATACCGACTACACCTCTGCAGGGGGATAAGACTCCCCCAATGGGGCTAACTGTTGGCCGTGGTTGGTGACCCGTGATGCTTAAGGATGGAAAACTGGTGGCTAAGCAGTCCATGACATGCAACACTCCACTTTGGTCCTTACTTAGCAGAGACGGGCGTTCAGAGAGGGCCTCTCTAATCACTCGGCTAGTCACGTCAATCCTTAGCACCTATATGATTGTCCCAACCATATTGCTCTTATGGCAAGCCCCAACTCTTTTATCCTCTATGTACTAGAAGGTGGTTGCTGATGGTCTTCATGTCCTGGGAATGACGTTAAACTCTAGATGATGGCGAGATTCCACTTCTAGAGGTCTGTGGAATGTGGAGCACCTCTTCATCACCATTGCCCCCAGGTCCACTCTGACCCGGAGTGGTAGTACCTGTTAGGGTCCCATCTATGGGTAAATAGGAAAAAAATGTGTTTAAAACAAATTGAGTACCCATCAAGAATGAATAAATAGTCTTTGGCATAAAAAATAACCCAGTGGGTTGGATAATGTCACAGAACTATGTACTAATCTTGATTTTTCACATACTTGGATGTGTTGCATTATATCTTTTAAAAAAAACTACATTAATATCGAAGTTATTTTTTTTTTTCATGATATAAATGTATTCTTCTAAAATTCATATATCAAACAATTTGATTTGACAGGAAACATTCAAAAATACTGTAAAAAGGAAAGTGACCCTTGTCAAGTGTGTGAATCACGATCTTCAAGAAGATTTTAAAAGACACATGAAAACACATACTGTTGAAAACTCATTCTCTTTTCAAGTGCGTGGATCAGCTTTTTAATACAGTCTTTATTTTTTTAAAGGAGACAAACCATTTTCTTGGATCGTGTGTGGATCGGTATTTTCAAAATCAACTTAAAACGATCACTCGTCAATACACACCGGAGAATAAGACATTTTCTTGTCAAGTGTTTAGATCAGAATTTTCACAAAAATTGCACGTTAAAACAGGAATAAATACAAGAAATAACCTTTTTTGACAAGTTTGTGGATCAGCATTTTCAAAAAGATCAACTTTGAATGATCACGTACAAATACAAAGAGGAGAAAAATATTTTCTTGTCAACTGTGTGAAACAGCATTGCCACCAACAATCCAGTTTGAAAAACATATAGGAAAAAACAATTTCTGGACAAGTTTGTGGGTGAGCATTTACAGGAAATTTCACAGACATGCAAATATACCCAGAAAAAGAGGGATATTCTTGCCAAGTATGTGGATCAGAATTTTCAAATAATTCGAATTTAAAATCACACATGCAAATTCACACAGGCGATAAACAAGTTTCTTGTCAAGTTTGTGGAAAATCATTTTCTCATAATTCAACCTTAAAAACTCACATGCGAACACACGCAGGTGAAAAACCATATTCTTGTCAAGTGTGTGCATCAGTATTTTCATACAGTTACAATCTTAAAAAACACATGAGAAAACACACTGAGGAGAAACCATATTCTTGCCAAGTGTGTGGATCAGCATTTTCAACCAATCTCAATTTGAAAGCACACATGCGAATACACACGGGAGATAAGCCATTTTCTTGTCAAGTTTGTGGAAAATCATTTTCTCATAATTCAGCCTTAAAAGTTCACATGCGTAAATACACAGGTGAAAAACCATATTCTTGTCAAGTGTGTGGATTAGTATTTTCATACAATTACAATCTTAATAAACACATGAGAATACACACTGGGGAGAAGCCATATTCTTGCCAAGTGTGTGGATCAGCATTTTCAAATAATTACAGCTTAAAATCCCACATGAGAATGTACACAGGTGAGAAACCATATTGTTGCCAAGTATGTGGATCAGCATTTTCAGACAATTCCAATTTTATAAGGCATATGAGAATACACACTGGAGAGAAACCATATTCTTGCCAAGTGTGTGGATCAGCATTTTCAACCAATCTCAATTTGAAAGCACACATGCGAATACACACGGGAGATAAGCCATTTTCTTGTCAACTTTGTGGAAAATCATTTTCTCATAATTCAGCCTTAAAAGTTCACATGCGTAAATACACAGGTGAAAAACCATATTCTTGTCAAGTGTGTGGATTAGTATTTTCATACAATTACAATCTTAATAAACACATGAGAATACACACTGGGGAGAAGCCATATTCTTGCCAAGTGTGTGGATCAGCATTTTCAAATAATTACAGCTTAAAATCCCATATGAGAATGCACACAGGTGAGAAACCATATTGTTGCCAGGTATGTGGATCAGCATTTTCAGACAATTCCAATTTTATAAGGCATATGAGAATACACACTGGAGAGAAACCATTTTCTTGCCAAATATGTGGATCAGAATTTTCAAACAATTTCAATCTAAAATCACACATGAGAACTCATACAGGGGAGAAATCATATTCTTGCCAGGTTTGTGGATCAGCATTTTCATACAATTCCAATCTAAAATCACACATGCGAATACATACAGGAGATAAACCATTTTCTTGTTAAGTGGGTGGTACATAATTCTCTCATAATTCCAGCTTAAAAGTTCATATGCGATCACACACAGCTGAGAAACCATATTCTTGCAAAATGTGTGGATCAGCATTTTCAGACAATTCCACACACGAGAATACACATGAGAATACACCCAGAGAATAAACCGTATTTATGCAAAAAGTGTGGATCAGTATTTTCAGACAATTACTGTATAAAAATACATATGCAAATATACACTGAAGATAATCCTAGTTTGAGTGTGGATCTTTATTTTCAAAAAGTAACATATTTTAAACGCACATGTAAACACGTACCTGAAAGCTATTATGACGTCTACCTATCAACATTTTGGTGCTCTTCCAATATATGATCTACCTAAGGTTTGTGATCTACTATTGATCTACTATTCATGGCATGTGATCTACGAGGAAAAAAGAAGACAGGGTTAGGGTTAGTTTAATAGGTAGTTAATGGGCAGATCACATATTGGAATGTAAACAACCCGGTAGATCACATATTGGATTAGAAACCATTCGGTAAATCACATATGGGAAGAGCACCAACATTTACTCTGAAGCAATTAATACCACTCTGCTCGGGTATCGACCGTACAATCCTGTTACGCATCTCTTTCAAACACTTATTTTTGGCCACCTAAGGTTACATACACAGGACTATACTCTATTTCATTTCATGCATGAGAAACTCTGAACATAATAAACTTAGAAAGTCAGGCAATGAGGCTATTTTTGTCTCTTGCCTGTTATGTACATATAAAAGAAATTATAATTTTTATATATGTCTTTCTGGTCACCGATTATAAGTTGAATTGTACGAAGACCAGCAGTCTTTTTATCACCTAATATTAATATATATTCCTCTATGTTTGGCCTCTTCTACTTTGGTTTTTAAATTTAAAACTGATTCATATGTTAGTAGATACTTCCATATATTCCCCTGATTTAAACCGCTCTCAAGATTTAATCTTTACTTCGCATGTTTTAGATAGTCTTTCTCGTCAAGTGTCACAGGATTTATATCGCATTTTTCACTAGACAAACAACTTGATTGCTTTTCTGATTTGAAATTCATGGAGGAATGGTATTAAAGTATATGGGATGTAAATGTAATGGTTAACTATGGAGCATAAAGGGAAATTGTCCACATATTGAACACACTAGAAAAAAAACTATGTGTAAATTTTTACCTTAACTATTTGCACACAATTTGACTTACAGTAACAATATCCTTTGTAAGAACAATATGAATTTGTAAAAATATTACAGTCAAGCATTTTTAAAATTATTTTCCATTGTAAATTTTTAAAATATTCTATAAAATAAGCTCAAATCTGTCATATGCAGTATTCTAATGTTTTTTTAAACCAATCGAGGTCATCCTGCTACTTAGAAAGTTGATGTAACAGAGAAAATAATGGGGTAATTTTTGGATTCAGTGTCCAAAAGTTTGTCAAAAATAAGTGTCAGATCTAGCTCAACAAAATTTGTGATGCCCATTGCGATGTTTTATTATTTCCCATTATATACATTTTTTAAACTTTCCATAAAATAAGCAAACATTTTTTAGATGCTATATTTTAACGTTTTTTGAGAAAAATCGAGGGTATCCTGTAGCACAAAAAGTTGATGTGATATAGAAAAAATGAGGTCATTTTTTGGATTCAGTGGTCAAAAAATAGTCAAAAACAAGTGTCAGATCTAAATCAACAAAAATTGTGTTCCCCAGGGTTATCAATAATGTCTTATATTTGAGAGTAATCAGACGAATCTGTTCATAGTATCAACAATGCATTGCTAACCACGGCTGCAACTTCAAACAGCATCGAATTATCGGTTGCAGTAAGAATTCACCTCGTTAATCATCCGGCAAAGAAACATTATTGTTATACATAGGTATTCTGGCTGCTTATTGGAAATTTTATCTTTTAAAATAAATAAAAAAACATTTGTGGCCTATTGCATGCCTTTTTTTTCTTTTGGTCTGTCTCTCAATGTCTCGTTTCGTGTTTTGCTGTGAAAACGAAGGAGGGGGCTCCTGTGGCTGGCGCCTAGTCTGGACCTTTTTTGATTACGTGTCCCCCGAAATCTGCCTCTTGGAAACTGGGAAGCAAGGAGTGAGGACGCAACTAGCAGATTGTCCTTTCATAGCACTGTGTCACGAACCCCTAAGCTGCTTGAATACTGACATTAGCCGGTTTAAAAGAAAAAACCTTGATTGAGAAAAGGTGGCTAATTGCTGTTGCAACCCTATAGAATTCCTAGAAAGGCTGAGACGGTGGTTTCTTCATTTTCCTTTGGCGAAAAAGGTCACGGTTCCGTTCTCTCACATTCTTCTCACCGCGGAAGAAACTTTGTTAGAGTGTCCATCCGTTAGAGGAAAAAGGGTACTAGCGCAGAGGTGCCAGCTATAATCTTCAGACAGGAGCCTCATTCTTTGGCGAAAAGGCACGAGAAATTTTAAGAGAACTGTGAGTTCTGTGAAACTGTTTTGTCTCTCCTGCGCGAGAGAAACTCATTTTTTAAAGGGTTATTTTATTGTTTAATACCCTTTCTGTACCTATAAGTGTAACCTTTTTTTCATACATTTTTATCCTATTTTTGTGTAACTCGACCCCTAATTTTTTATTTAGTCGTGCATGCGAAATTTATGCAAATTTGTTTAATTTGAACTGTTTATATTTCATTTTGCCCCCTTTAGTGGAGAAATTTGTAAAATAAAATTCTATTTCATTATCAAATAAGACCATTATTCATTTCACTTTTCCCTACACTTTTTATTGACGACGTCATTTTGTTCAACGGTCGTTATTTTTCCGAAAAAAGAAAAAATATTCGCGACATGCTTCGAGGATCACCAATTATATGGAGGTATTGTTTTGCTTGTTTAACACTTCAGAAAAAACTGTCAAAAAACAAGGAAGAAAACAGTTTTATCAACTAATTAAAATAAAATATTTAATTGATTTTTTTGAAAAAAGAAAATCCGTGAAATAGGTGATATTTCTTTATAAACAATGAATTAGAAAATATCAAATTGTTTCATTTTGATTACAATATCTCAGTAGCTTTTATACAATGAAAGAATTCCAAAAGAAATTTGCCAGTTTCTAGAACAGACCTCAAAAATAAATGTGCGTGTTTCCTTTTATAGATATTCTGGGCTGATGGTATCATGCTGGAAGTTCCAGTTTGCAGTTTGTTTTTTTTCATATTCTATAGGTGTAATCTATATCCGAGAATATCAGTTTGGGAATACCATTCATGGGAATATTTTGTGGCGTATGACAGGAGCTGAAGTTGTGTCGGAGAGAGTATTTATTTCAAAGTACTTTGAATAACAGACTACCACTATGAGATGATTCTCAAGCAGTTTGAATCTTATTTTTTTAGAGTAAAAGGCAATCTTCTAGGAAGATTAATGACTGGGTTTGAATATGTGATGATATTCTGCATATTTTCCGAGATTTTTATAAATTTTTAAAATATCGTCAATTTCAACAATTGATGACAAAACGGGCCGAATTCGCTCCCAGTCTAAATAAATATGTCAATCGCAACAGAGAAAAGTATTTGGGGCTAAACTTCCAAGAAAAAATATTCCTAAACATATTGGATAGAAAATCCAATGTTTATCTTTTACTTCGAAATACCCGGATGTGAAAACATACGAGATAGTAAAAAATAGCGCTTTCGGGTAACCATAGAAATTTGTTCAGAGGCTAAGAAACAACCAATCTAAGGGAGATAATCACATAAACAAAAAAGGAGTTATGTCCCCTTTTGCACATAGCTAGTAATAAGCATGTATTTAATTTTGTTGATATTTAAAGAATGAATCCACTGTACAATATCTAAATAACATATTTCACTTATTTGTATATTTTAAAACTTAGTTTCTTATTACTTATTTCTATTTTTTTACGAATTTTTGTAAAGCATTAATAATGCTTATAAATATTTTCCTCCATTTCTTTTAGATTTTATTTTCTTTAAAAAATAATTATAAAATATTACAATTACCTTAAGTTGTCCTTTCTATGATCATTACACAACAGTGCAGGAGATATAGATCATTTAATGATCAGGTATCGATCCATCTTCTATCCAACAAGAAAAGATCAATCTCTCATCAATGATTAATAAGAGGCGGTGTTAACAATAAACATGTCGTGGTGGGAGGTGGATCGAAATGACCTCTCATACATAATTCTTTTCCCCAGATTCGTATGTAATAAGTAAATATTTGAAGTGTCTGTAAAACTGAATTCACTATTCAAGATCTAAATGGCATATTTTAACAAGTAAATTATCACCACCAGCATTCATATTTACCATCCCCTCCACATTAGCAGGATGTGACACAAGGTGTGTCAATTGCCTATGACAATAACCGTTACACCAAGTCATCACAAAACTTCTTACACATCTCATCGAGAGAAAAAAAAACGAAAAGAAATATTCAAACTCGCTAAACAAAACTAAGAAAATAAAAGTTTTAATTCCTTTCCAAAATCGCCCTGTCGGTTAGAATACACCGACTGCACCTCTGCAGAGGGCTAAGACTCCCCAATTGGGGCCACCTGTTGGCTGTGGGTGGCGACACGTGATGCTTAAGAATGGAACCAGGAGATTGGTTTTGCATCTGAGATGGACCGTCACACCTATCATCTCTTTACTTTACTGCACAAATCCCTGTGCTACTTATACGCTGAGTTGGCGAGGGCTGGTATCGAACTAGAAACCTTGTGGTTTTTAGTCGGACCCCCTACCGACTGTACTAAAGCGGCCTTAGGAACTTGCTATGTCTCAAAGACTTGGATTCTGTGGTCATTGTTACCAATTCTGTATAAATCATGTAAGTTTAAAAACAAAAAACAAAAACAAAACATAAAAAAAGAAAGAAAAGAAAATTAGTGTTGTCCAGTTAGCCAGATAGAATATGAATCATTTTAACTCGTATATATATTTACCAACCCCTCCGCACGAGCATGATGTGACACAAGGTCAATTTCTTAAGCGGAGTTTAACAGGTTTGAATTCAGAGTTTTCCTTCTCCTAGACCGGTTGCCTAACCAAGGTTAAAGAGCCCAGTCTGCCCTACTATTTACCCATAGCTGGAGGGAGAGTAGGATTCATACCTTTCCCAAGGGTATTACCGCTAAGTGAAATGCAATTACCACGTCCAGGATTTGAACTCGGAGCGACGAGTCCATTTCCTATGATTTTAACCATTACACCACGCGCTTCCTCCATTTTAACTCGTATAATTCTCCTTTGGTTTGCTGTAATAATTTCTACAAGAAAATAATTTCCAGATCTACGTGAGGACGACTAAGAATCATCCTCTATATTGGCTAATGATGTTGTCAAATATTGGTTACAATATGAATTTGATAATATGCAAATGGATTTAATAGGAATTTGGTTGAACGATTAAATCAGAATACAAGAATCTCGATGCTAATGCATATTTTTTCAAATAAACCCCCTCTTTTACCCTTGATAACTGAAAATGCATTTTCAACTTTTCATTTTGTCTTATTTAAAAGAAGAAAGGTCAAAGTGTTAAAAGATTTTTTAAAACTTTAAAAGAAAACTATATCTTTATTTTTTAAACAATTTCTGGAAATCTGGTCTTTAGATAAAATTCAATTTCCGATCAAATTGGTTAAAATCTTAATGTAAACTTTGAAAAATCTACAAAGGTAAATATTTTACCTGCCCGAGAAAAGATTACTATTAATACATCTTGAAATCTTTCTTCTACATTAACAGTACTAAATGATGATTGCTATCCTTAATTTCTTTAGTAACTCCTAAAAGCAACTGAATAAGTATCTAAAAAAGTTACACAACTAAATATTTTATATTTTACTTGCCCGAGAAAGGATTACTATTAATACATCTTTAAATCCTTCTAAAACCGCTGAATAAATATCTAAAAAGAGTTCAGAGATAGTTCTTTATGGTGCAATGTATCTTCAAGAAAATATCAATTATATAATATATTGTTGTTTCTAAAAAAAATTAACATTTTTGTCTCAAGTAAATATTAAACAAATAAAAATCAAGAGGGTCGGAAATATGATATGTAAGAGGTGTGAGAAATGACCAAAATGGAGTGAGAAAAAAAGAAAGCAATAAACAGAAAGAGGGGTAAATAAAAATGGAGGAGAAATAGAGGAAAATAGAGTAAAACGAGAAAAAAGAAATAAAAGAGAGAAATTGGATGGGAGGGGAAGACGAGAGCAAATAAAAAAGGAGAAAAGAGAGTAAAGTAAGAAGGGGGGGAGAGAAAATGGAGGATAAATACTTATGTTCAGAATTTTTTTGTTGAAATGTTAGAACTTGGTTAATCAGAGAATCGTTTTTTCGTCGGAAGTTCTGACTATATCATTGAATGTAATTTATTCTGTAGAAAATATTGTCAGTTTAAGTTGTCAGTGTGTTACTCGCTGTTGATCTGATAAAGCTGAAGGGCTGGAAATTCGAACTATGGTCTGTTGTCTTTTTCTTAGAGTAATATTTGGGGTCTGCTTGATTGTTGATACCTAAGCGTCACACCCCACAACATTTGTCAGAAAGATTCTGTGACAAATAAGGGTGGTCATGTGACTTTTTCTGGACTTTTTGTGAACCTGTCTGTAGCTTCTGAAGTTTCCACCATCACCGACAGCCATCATCATATCATCAGATTAGGTGGGGGAAGTCAGTTAACCAACGAAAAAATCAGTGAAACTAAGAAAACATTTATCTTTTTAAATAATTGTTAGGTAAAATATGTTGTTTTTTTTTATTAGATCATCATTTAAAAAATTCAAAGTTTAAAAGATATTTCTCTTCAGAAAGCCATTACGGATTTTAAGGATTCCTTTTTTTGAGTGGATCTTTGGTGCAGAACTCTGAAAGTGAAAACAAAATATTTCTAATAGATTTTATGAATTACCTCCCTTAATTTTAGCACTTTAAAAAAGCATTTCCAATGGTCACTGATTTACAATTTTAGATTTCATTCAACAAGGAAAGGTTCTCTTATGTAATCTTGCTCTGAAGAAAAATCAAACAAAAGAAAACGAAAATAAGTGAGTATAACATCTACGTCATATTTTTCCCTTTATTTTACAAATACAAATATATATTTAACAAAGACAGATGGAATATATTTATAGGAACTTATTTTTCATCTATTGACGCTGAAAATTATTTCAGCGTCAATAGAAATAATATATTATTTTCTCAATAATTCATAAAATGTTATTTTAGAAATAAAATCAAAGACTTTTTTTAATACAATTTTAAATTTTTTTTTTTTAATTAACAAAAAAGTATAAAAATAAAGTATGGTGTTTCCTAACAGAAATAATTCTTAGTTGAATCCTTTCCCTTTGATAATTTATATATATCAAATCTATCTGATTTAATTAAATATCAATATCTCATTATTTTTCCTAATTGTCTAAAAATATTTCAAAAGAAAAATTATGAAAAATATGAGTAATTTGAAAAATAAAATCAGGACAGTTGTCAATTCGTTAGGCTGATTGAGGCCCCTCTGACCACCAGTCTAGCCCGAATGGAGTGTTTCCTGTGATAGGAACACTTAGTATCTGGGTCACGGACTGCTCAGCTACTATAATCCTGTCCTCAGTCATTAAAGGTTGCTACCTACAGCTAACAGATAGCTCCATTGCTGGCGTAGCTAGAAAAGAGATGATTTCTTATATAAATAAAAAGTAAGCTGAGACTGTCCTCAGGCATTACTGGTTGCCACCCACAGCCAACGGGTGGCTCCATTGAAGGAAGAGATGCAGTTGGCATATTCTACATACCCAGCTGACATAGCAAAAAAAAGAGATAAATAAAATGTAAGCTGAGACAATGAGAGCAGACACGTTAGCAATAAACCAAGAATGCCATTTACTCATGGTCTACTACTTTTGTGGCTTTATGCTTTTCTATTAATAATGGAGATTCGCTTCCGGTTTTTGTAACAAAAACTACGTCACTGTTTACGTCACATTACCCAAAATCGTCATAACATAGAATAAAATTTATTCTATGCCATGACGATTATTTTGAGTGTATTTATTCAATAAATACACTCAAAATTTGAACATGCAGCATTAGACTGTCCTCATTGTTTTTTAAAACAAGTTTTAATAAACACATGACTGGTATTATATATCTATATATAGTTTGTTTTATTTTGACACATATTTAAAGTTTACATTTCAAATTGTTTTATTTTTTAATCCTTTAATGAATTTGATCATTTTACTTACTTAGAGTACAAACTTGCTAACATTGAATTTTTACTCTCACCCCTCAGGCAATATGTTTCAAAAATCTATTTTTACATTGCCCGGAGGGTGTTTTTTATTTTGCTAGTAAAGATAACATTACTTCTACTCTTGTTGCATTGTGACAAGTTGAATGTATCATACTTTTAAAGATAATATTAAGAAAGCTACAATTCTGCTAATTAATATTTCAGAATAGTTGCTGGGAGAAATTCTCTATGGGTCAATAATTTGAATGCGTACACACACACACACACACATATATATATATATATATGTATACACATCTATCTATCAATCTATACGTATACGCATCTATCTATAAATCCATCAATCTATCTATATATCTATCTATATATTTATATATATGCATGTATGTATATATACGAGTGTGTGTAGATAAATGCATGCATAGATACAGGCATATATATATATATATATATATATATATATATATATCACAGTTACCTTTAAATGCGCCAAGCAAACAAATATATTCACTTCTGGATTTAAAAAAAACAATTTAAAAGTGCACAATATGAAGACTTAAATATACGTTTTAAAAACGAATTGCTTAAAATTTCCAACTGCAGTTTCTCGCCGTAGCGCAAATCTTCAGGGTCTGACTGAAGATTCACACTACGGCGAGAAACTGCAGTCGCAAATTTTAAGCCATTCGTTTTTAAAACGTATATATATATATATATATATATATATATATATATTTCTGACTGCACACACACACACACATATATGCATGTATAAATAAATGCATACATAAGTGTATATGTACATGCTTGCGTACGTACACACATAGGTAACTGTTCTTATTTACTGAAATGAAATAATAGAACACTATGTAATCAACCATTAAAATTTATTACAATGAAACAAGCATATTCATTTTATAGTAAAACAAATGTTAGATAGTACTGTGCTATCTTCCTTGATGGCAGTTGTCTTATCTCCTTCACCACTTGGAATCACATATGTTGACTGTTTTGTTCGAAGATGAGGTAATCTTTCATGGTCACATTTCTTTATTACTTTATAACAATGTCAGAGTGAACCCATCTGCATTCAAGAAGATGAGCCATTTAAGGCACAATGGTCGAGCATTATGTCTAAATGTTAACTTCTCAAAATCAATCAGTTACCCTAATATCTAGGAACTCTATCTTCTGAGTCATCTGATCATATGTCTGTTATCCGACGAGAAGCTTCAACCAGAACAACTCCAGTATTATCAACGGTCATTTAAACTTTTTTGACTTTTCAAATGCTACTCCCTTATTTCAGAAAAATATGGTTTCTTTCCAGTGTGTGTTTGCATATGCATTTTCAAGTTTGATTCAAACGAAAATGTTGATCCACAAACTTCACAAGAAAATGGTTTCTCACCAGTATGACTTCGCATGTGGCTTTTTAACTGTGAGCTACATGAAAATGCTGATCCACAGACTGCACAAGAAATGGTTTCTCCCCAGTGTGTATACGCATATGCCTATTCAAGTTGGATTCTAACGAAAATGTTGATCCACAAACTTCACAAGAAAATGGTTTCTCTCCAGTATGACTTCGCATGTGGCCTTTTAAATGTGAACTAGATGAAAATGCTGCTCCACAGACTTCACAAGGAAAAGGTTTCTCTCCAGTGTGTGTTTGGATATGTTTTCTCAATGAAGAATGGTCGGAAAATGCAGTTTTGCACATTTCACAAATAAATGGTTTCTCTCCAGTGTGTGTTCGCATGTGGCTTTTCAAACAGGAACTCCTAGAAAACGCTGAGTTACAAACTTCACAAGAAAATGGTTTCTCTCCTGTGTGTGTGTGCATGTGTCTCTTCAAATTGGAACTTTCGGAAAATACAGTTTTGCACACTTCACAAATAAATGGTTTCTCTCCAGTGTGTGTTCGCATGTGTCTTTTCAAATAAGCACTCCTAGAAAATGCTGCTCCACAAACTTCACAAGAAAATGGTTTCTCTCCAGTGTGTGTTGCCATATGTCTTTTCAAGTAGAACCTGTATGAAAATCCTGATCCACAGACTTCACAAGAAAATGGTTTCTCTCCAGTGTGTGTTTGCATGTGGTATTTTAAATGGCAGCTCTGTGAAAATGCTGAGCCACAAACTTGACAAGAAAATGGTTTCTCTCCAGTGTGTGTTCGCATATGGCTTTTCAAATGGCCGTTCTGTGAAAATGCAGATCCACACACTTCACAAGAAAATGGTTTCTCTGCAGTATGTGTTTCCATATCTGCTTTCAGTTCTGAACTCTGTGGCAATGCTGATCTGCACAGTGGAGAAAAGTTTCCTTTCACTAGAATCTCATTTGCCACTTGTTCTTTGAAATATGAATTTAAAGAAAAATGCTTATTTATTGAATTTTGTAAGGAAAAGAAATTGTCTTGTGAGTTGTCAATATATAAATCCAAACTTTTAGCAAGAATATATTTTCCTTTGGTATGTGTTTGGATGTCTCTTTTAAGTTCGAAAATTATTCTCAAAATGGGTGTTTTTTTTATCTGTGGAGGAATAAAAATCAAAGTATTATTAAAAAACTAAACACAATTGGACATTAGATTACAATAATCATTTCATATTTCTATTCACTACAATTAATTCACATATCCCTGCTATTTACATTTATACAACACATAATTTATGCTAAGCCACAAATAAAGTTCTTATACTACTGTTCAACAAATGATGAAATACATGTAATGGAATTATTTCCTCTGTAATATTTGGCAAATACAACAGGTGTATTCGTGGCAAAACAGTTATCATCTTAAACTGAATGAAACATAGAAAAATAACTTTTATGTTCAACAAAGTTTAATGTCCATAACAAAAGATTTAAAAAAAAAAAAAAAGAAAGAAAAATGAAAAATAACCTGGAAAGAATTTAAAGTATTTATTCACTTTGAGGGTCCCAATAAAAATGCAGCTGATGTCATAGGTTAGTGTGTTCTAATATGCACTAATCAACCATAACCAACATTTTCTTATGTTTTGTATTAAACTAACAGACAAAACTTAACATTGGATTTGTACTTTTGTTAATCTCAATGAATTTATCAAAAGTAGCTAACCAATAAACAGAATTAAAGAAATATTTTTTCTTTAAAGATACTGTTATTGTTATCTGAATTAATTACTTTAATTACTAAAATTAATGATTTTAAGAAAAAAGAAAAAGATGTCCAAAATTCAAATTGATATCGACTGCAATCCTCTTGGGACCATCAAAGTAAACAAGTACCAAATATAATCCAATTGTACTGTCAGCTGAAAATGTATATGCATTCACAGATGTTAATTTGATTGAATCTGTAGTTCTTTACTGTTATCATGCATTTTCTATAGATTTTTTTACATTTAAAAGTTTCTTTTAAAAAAGTAAAAATAAAAACTAATTCTAGGCAAAGTTGTTTATTTTCTTTTTCAAAAAGTTTGAACAATCAAAATACTTCACCACCACCACCACTACTACTATTAATAATAATAATAATAATAATAATGTTGGATTATTTGGGGGTATTTTTTTCGTTGGGGTGGCCTAAAGTCGGTATCAGCCAGACAGACTAGACCAAGGAGATTGTTTTGGCATCTGAGGTGGAGCACCACACCTACCATCATCTCCTTACTTTACCACACAGATCCCTGTGCTACTCATAAGCTGAGTTGGCAAGGACCAGTATCGAACTAGGAACCTTGTGGTTTTTAGCCAAATGCTCTACCGACTGAGCTAACCAAAGACCAACTTATACTTATAGACTATTCCAAAACTGCAGTGGCTGATTTGGCCAATCAAAAACGCCCAAAAATGTATTTAATTTACTATTCAAAGGTGTTTATAAATTGTACTAAAATTACTCACTGGAAGGACTGCTTAAAAGAATAACAGACAAGGATTATTCAATATTCTACTTCAAGACAGGATCAACTCTGATACAACTCCTACTTTGAGGAAAGATCGATAGCTTTGAGGACATATCAACAGACAAGGATTAAAACTGATACTACATCTTTCTACTTCAAGAAAGGATCAAACTTTATGCCACAAAGGATCTCCACCTATATCCACTAGGCTATGTGTTCAATTGGACACATAGCCTAGTGGATAAAGGAGTTAGGTTAAGACAGTTCTAAGTGACAGTTATCTCTAGACTACAGGTTCAATCCTGGTCAGGGGAAGCAGTAACATAGAATAATAATTAACACATCTTAACACCTGTACCCCAGCTATGGTTAGCTGAATGAGAACCTCCGTGGACTGAATAAAGGGTTAGGTTCAAAGTTCCGTGATGGCTCCCAATTTACGACAAAAAAGGCTCCCAATTATGAAAAGAAGGTTCCCGAGTCCAAGGAGGTGCATGAGTCCAACAAGAAATACCTGAAGAAGGCCGGAGGGCATATCAGCCAAAACCATACCAAAGTAGGCTTGTTATTAAATATTTATTCATTTTTAGAATATTAAAATTAAAACAATTTATATTCTAAATGAATTTTTCTATCTATTAATTAGGTATATAATTTGTTGCTCTCATTGTGCATATGAATAGTGTGAATGGTAATATTTATTATAAAGAATGTTGATTTATTTTCCTTGAATCTGTTTGAATGAAACAATTCAGTAAATTAAAAGAATTCATTGATTAAGTTTTGACTTTGTGATCAAACATGTGAATAAATTAAAGGACATGATTAGGGTAAATTTGACTATCATGAATTTTTTCCAAAGTGGAAAAATTGCATTTTCCACTATCAATTGTTAAAACATAAAATTGTAAAACTAACCCAAACCCCAACCCAAACCCTAACATTACCTTTTATAAGGAAAGACATTAAATGTAAAATACCCGGATGCTAGCTTTTAGAACCAGCAAAATAAGCCTTAATGCAGGAGTGTCTATTTTACCAGGACTGCCTGAGTAACCTAATCAAAAAATAAATAAATAACAAAAACTAATCTCAAAAACAGTTAATTTGTGACAGTTAATATAAGAAAAACTCTTAGAATACCAAGATCTACTTAAAAAGCATAAAACAATAGTCAGGGATGAGACGGGTGTAATACTTTTTTTAATAACTAATACAGGTACACCAAATTTGTCAAAAAATCTGTGTTTTTACAAAACAATCCCCCCCCCCGTTTTGAAAAGAATTCATAAAAAATCAGAGAATTATCCGATTCAATGAAATTTTCTGTGTTGATTTATCATTGAATTAATTTTATAATGCATCAGTTATTTTATTTAGAAACTTTCTGATATTTTCCAGGTCACTTAACTTTGCCCACCCCCTTATTTGTGGGGGGGGGCGCAAAATATCGGTGGGGTTATATAAATTCGAAACTAATTACAGTATGAATAAAAAGACAAAAGACCGAAGGTGTCAATAGAAGAAAAAAATATTTTTATGGGTGATATCCTGGTAGAAAATAATTACCGAAAATCAGAAAATAAAAATAAAAAATAAAAAAAGGAATTTTTGGAGATCTTTTTTTTAACTCTTTTCAATTATTATCTAATTGGCTATTATCTTATAAAAGAAAAAATTATACATCGATATTTGTTCCATTTAAAAGGGGGGTGCTAAATTTTTAATAGTTTTTGACAAAAATATTAGAATTCGATAATAAGTAAATTAGTTATTAAATATCTTTTTAGAATCTAAAAATATGACATTTTAAACTTAACATCATGATATTCATATTTTAAATGAATTTTATATATTAATTTATCATAGCAGAAATACCTAATTAAATCAGAAAATTTTGAAATAAAATAAATGATGCATTATAAAATTCATTTATTGATAAATCAACGCTAAAAATCTAATTAAAATCAGATAATTACCTGATTTTTGGTCATTTTTCAATCGGGAAGGTTAAATTTATTTTGTAAAACACGGATTTTTACGGCAACTCACGGCGGCCATGTTAAGATTATTGATCAAATTTGATTGAAAATACTTTTAAATGTACCAAAAATAAATTACATGTGTAATATTATTATGCTTCTATTTTTTTTTTTTTTTTACTGATGGTTATTATGTTACTACTTTTCGACTTAGACAACATTTGACCTTAAATAATCGATTTAATTAATTTTAATTCGTTTTTAAAATGAAAAGTAGACGAAAAATTGGGTATACCTAACCTAATAAAACTCAATTATAGTCTCAAAAAATGTCAAATTAACTAACTAGCTTTTTCCATTTAATGAATGCATAACTGTTTTCTCGTAAAGGTTGAAGGTCGTTTTATATTTATGTTCACAATAAAATAATTTTAAAAAGATTCGACGGAAATTTAATCGGCTAACACTGGCCTAAGATTTCCATGGAGGACTTTGTTTATATCACCCCAACGATACGGATAGTAGCGAAAATAAAAATATCAATTAAATGTTGAAATGAATAAATTTGAATCATAATTAAATCAGATTTCAAAAGATTTCATATATTTTTATATTTATAAAAGATAAAGTATTTCCCACACTGAAATAAAAATCAAATAAAAAAACCACTTCGCTTCTTTGTCAAAAGAAAACAAGTTGTCCTGCAAATTACGTGAACGTGTTTGTTTTATTTGTAAAAAAAAATAATAATAATAAATAACCGAATATCATACTTACTTATTTTTCCTTTCTTTCATCTCATTTCTTATTTATGTGGCCATAGTATATCAGGGAAAAGTGAAAAATGTAATATTTTAGATAAAACTCATGTTTTCTTGTTAAAATATATTGAAAAATGTCGTTCATTTGCGATCAGCACAGAAAGCTTTATTAAAGTCGGAATACAAGGGAGATAATTGCGATTCTTAGCAACAACAAAAAATAAGATTAATTCAATCTTCAAGATCAACAGATGAAGATAATGATAAAAAGATTTTTAAGGGATAATCCTTAACTATTTCCTCGTAAATTCCTACCATAAAATAAATTGAACCCTCATTTTATGTCCGTATTTTTGCAATAAATGTTTTATTTTTCTTGCACCCGTTATTTTACAATACTATATATATTTTATTTATTTATTAAATTTTATTAAATGTTCAAAGTCGAAAATCAGCAGTCAGGGTATAGAGCGAGAGAGAGAAAGATAGATCTTATTATACCTTATACATTAATGGGCATAGTTCATCAGCATGAAATGCGTGGAGTATTCAGGCATTTTGGTTTATCATCTGCTGATCTCTGAAAAACTTTCTTATTTATAAGAAACTGGTAGGCTCCAGAAAGGAATTTATTTGATAAGTTATTTTAGGCGCGTATGTCTCTGATTGGTCAATAATTCATATTTTTTATATTTCAATTTTTCTTTCTCATGCTGCGCAATCCACATGCGCAGAACGCTATTTTTTGTCATTTTATTTTTGTCCTTTGGGACGATAACTTCCAGTCCACCACAGGTTTATGCATTTCTTTCATGCAGTGCATAGATAAGATTTAAATTGTGGTTCTCCTAGCTCAGTTGACAACTAAGGCCACAGTGCTCATTCTACAATTCTATTTTACCTTTGCTGGAAGAAGAGATGAATTCATGCTTTTCTCTAGTGCAGTGGATAGATTAGATTTAAATTGTGGTTCTCCTAGCTCAGTTGACAACTAAAGCCACAGTGCTCATTCTACAATTCTATTTTACCTATTGCTGGAAGAAGAGATGAATTCATGCTTTTCTCTAGT
Organism: Doryteuthis pealeii; assembly: GCA_023376005.1. Classification (NCBI taxonomy): domain Eukaryota; kingdom Metazoa; phylum Mollusca; class Cephalopoda; order Myopsida; family Loliginidae; genus Doryteuthis; species Doryteuthis pealeii. The sequence goes on from CM042151.1 coordinate 88,599,096, forward strand.
GCAGTGGATAGATTAGATATAAATTGTGGTTCTCCTAGCTCAGTTGACAACTAAGGCCACAGTGCTCATTCTACAATTCTATTTTACCTATTGCTGGAAGAAGAGATGAATTCATGCTTTTCTCTAGTGCAGTGGATAGATTAAATATAAATTGTGGTTCTCCTAGCTCAGTTGACAACTAAGGCCACAGTGCTCATTCTAAAATTCTATTTTACCTATTGCTGGAAGAAGAGATGAATTCATGCTTTTCTCTAGTGCAGTGGATAGATTAAATATAAATTGTGGTTCTCCTAGCTCAGTTGACAACTAAGGCCACAGTGCTCATTCTACAATTCTATTTTTACCTATTGCTGGAAGAAGAGATGAATTCATGCTTTTCTCTAGTGCAGTGGATAGATTAAATATAAATTGTGGTTCTCCTAGCTCAGTTGACAACTAAGACCACAGTGCTCATTCTACTATTCTATTTTACCTATTGCTGGGAGAAGAGATGAATTCATACTTTTCTCTACTGCAGTGGATAGATTAGATTTAAATTGTGGTTCTCCTAGCTCAGTTGACAACTAAGGCTACAGTGCTCATTCTACTATTCTATTTTACCTATTGCTGGAAGAAGAGATGAATTCATGCTTTTCTCTACTGCAGTGGATAGATTAGATTTAAATTGTGGTTCTCCTAGCTCAGTTGACAACTAAGGCCACAGTGCTCATTCTACTATTCTATTTTACCTATTGCTGGGAGAAGAGATGAATTCATACTTTTCTCTACTGCAGTGGATAGATTAGATTTAAATTGTGGTTCTCCTAGCTCAGTTGACAACTAAGGCCACAGTGCTCATTCTACTATTCTATTTTACCTATTGCTGGGAGAAGAGATGAATTCATGCTTTTCTCTACTGCAGTGGATAGATTAAATATAAATTGTGGTTCTCCTAGCTCAGTTGACAACTAAGGTCACAGTGCTCATTCTACTATTCTATTTTACCTATTGCTGGGAGAAGAGATGAATTCATACTTTTCTCTAGTACAGTGGATAGATTAAATTTAAATTGTTTAACAGTGTTTACTGCGTTATGATAATATCCAAAAACCAGATCACTATAATGCAGACTTGATAGGCCAAACCTAGTCTGGTATAAGGCCACAAGGAATATTGAACTTCTTAGTCTACATCAATTTTCAACTTTTATAGTTTTGTGGGGTGACAAGTAGTTTAATCTTTTAGTAGTTTAATCTAAATGTAGCTGGTTATTCCTGGTGTGTGTTCTTAGGGTTTGCTTTTAACCCCATCTTATTTGGTGGTCGTTCTGAAAAGGAAGGAATTTAAGGAATGAAAAAAGAAGAGACAAAGACAAAAGGTGGTTTTATGATTTGCGTGGAGTATTCAGGCATTTTGGTTTATCATCTGCTGATCTCTGAAAAACTTCCTTATTCATAAGAAACTGGTAGGCTCCAGAAAGGAATTTATTTGATAAGTTATTTTAGGCGCGTATGTCTCTGATTGTCAATAATTCATATTTTTTATATTTCAATTTTCTTTCTCATGCTGCGCAATCCACATGCGCAGAACGCTATTTTTTTTGTCATTTATTTTGTCCTTTGGGACGATAACTTCCGGTCCACCACAGGTTTATGCATTTCTTTCATGCAGTGCATAGATAAGATTTAAATTGTGGTTCTCCTAGCTCAGTTGACAACTAAGGCCACAGTGCTCATTCTAAAATTCTATTTTACCTATTGCTGGAAGAAGAGATGAATTCATGCTTTTCTCTAGTGCAGTGGATAGATTAGATATGAGAGAAAGACAAAAGGTGGTTTTATGATTTAGGCTTTATTCACTAGTCATAGCCACCACATGGCAAGGAAATATCTCCCTGGCCAATAGTAGTGACTAGACACAGTTAAGGCTTGAACTCGAATGGCCAAAATATTCTCTTGGTAGTCGGATGTAGGTCTTTTTTCCTACACATACTCGGAGTTCTTCCGGTGAAGGATGTTGGTTATTTTTTGATTTTTAATTTTAATTTATTTCAATTCCATCAGTTTTCAGAACATTACCAACTGCATGAATATGTAAGATTTAAATTTTATTAGACTCAAAGAAATGAAAATCCAAAATACTCTTTATCATTAATAAGAAAAAAACCTTCAACAAAAATAATTAACTAAGAAAATATTCTTTGAATTAAGTAGTTAACTAAAATTGTAATTTTGTCGATATAATATCTGTTGCATGCTGTGCAATATTCATAAAATAAATCACTATGTTATAGAAGCAGTTATAACCTTGGCATTGATATTATTCTTATAATATCAATGATCAGGTAGTATATAGCAAGCAGCATTAGTATCTTTGGTAAGTGTTATCGATAATATGCAAAACTTCTGTGTTAATCTTCAGATAATTAGTAGAACAAAAAAATAAACCCCTGCTGGAATTCACATCTCTTACCCTGGGAAGCCTGGCTTTATTTTTTTTTTTTTTTAACCAGATAAAAGCTGCTGAGAACTTACTTTCTGTGACTAAAAATTTGAAAAAAAAAAACAAATAACATTTGAAATATTTGCAGAACATTATCCAACTGCAGTGAATGCATAAGAATTAAATTCTATTAGGCACAAATAAAATGAAAATAAATACCCTTTATCATTAATGACAAAAATAAACTTTGACAAAAAATGACATGTTGGGAATTTATTAACTCAATCCCACAGAAAAAGAGACATACCTTTTTCTCTCTGGCAAGCGCAGTTACTCATTGAAACATATTCCAATTGAGATACATTCGAATGGATTAACGAGGGAACACATTAGGACTGCTTTTCATAACATGAGGTGTTTAATTTATTTAAAAACAATAACTGAAAACAAAAGGTCAAAGGTCAAGTAACCCGTACAATAAATGGATTAGGGCAGATAACTTCTGACCCCAGAGTCTGTTAGTAATAATTAGTACTGACTAAAGTGAATTTCAACATGACATTTATTACAATGAAGAATATTATGTACTTTAGAAGTTAGTTAAGAAAAGATTGTAATTTTGTCAATATAATTTTACTTTTGTGTTTCATTTTATTTCCTTAATAACCTTTAGTTAATTGTTTTCTTCATTAAACTTCTTTGTGTTTGAAGGAATTTGTAGATTAGTATTGTTACAATTTGCCTATTATTCTGCTGAATATATTTGCAAAAACAAGCAAAATGATAAATTTTATAAATGATCTTTTACTATTTATAATTAATAACACAATTTTCTGTTTTGTTAATTATCAAGATTCATCTCTTTTTCTCAGTTTCAATAGAAGGGAAACAACTTGGGACATTACAAACTGCAGCTACCCCAATATATGATGCGTTTGTCTTCAATAAATGAAAAATTTATGAAAGTCATTCTTTATTGATGTAGAACCCATGATGCCTAATGAAAACTTATATGAAATAGGCAAAACCTGTTAAAACGACTACAGGGGAAAAAGTCTGAGAAGTTGTTGGTTCTGTTATATAACACTACAGTTATTATGAATTCTCTTTTCCTTCACTTTAACACTGTGGCAGTGTTACGTCAATTTCACATGGAAGTTTTCTTTGATTGGTATAAGGCCTACTAATGCCTGATGAAACTATAACTTATATATGAGATAAGGCATGACCTGCAAAACTGGCTCCAGACAAAAGGTCTGAGAAGTTGTTGGTTCTGTACAACACTAATAATTATTATGGCATTCTCTCTTTTAACCCATTTTGACACTGAGACTGTTCTACAAGAGTGATGTTGCTTTGGTGAGGATTTGCCTGTTGGCAGCCTGGCTGTCCACCATTCCATAGTTTATTTCACAAGAGGTGAAAGCTTTTTTTTATGTAATAAGTACACCCTGTCCAGAAAGAATAAAAAACATTGTGAATTTAGAAACAAATGAAATGCAATTTGTGTAAGATACCAGTCTGGATTCTTTATTAAATGTTTCTTAATTATTCTTAAGTATACATAGATATTATATTAGAAAATCTCATGGTTGTGAATTTTTATGTTTATTCCTCTTTTTAGGAGACTGTTTTTTTTTTATAATTAAGAAATACAAATGTCAATAGTCTTTGTTAGTAAAAAAGTTGATTAATACCTTAAGATTGTTGTGGTTGGCTGGTTGGATTTTATGGCATGTCAACCCATTGGGTATTTTAAGTCGAAGACATTTTTGTTTTCTTTATTCTTGATGGGTACTCATTTTTTTATTTTAATTGTTATAAACAACTTTTTTTTTAAAACTCATTTTCTATTTTATTTAAGACATAGATGGGACCCTAACAGTACTACCACTCGGGTCAGAGGGGACCTGGGAAGCAATGGTGATAAAGGGTACTGCACATTCCCCAGAGCTCCAGAATTAGAACCTCACCATCAGAGAGTTTAACATCATACCCAGGCAATGGGAGACCCTCAGCCACCACTTTTTAGCATATATTTGATAAATATGTTTAGAGCTTGCCAAAAGGGCAATGGGGGGACAATCATATAAAGCTAGGACTTGTGACCAGCTGATCAATGATAATCATATAGTGCTAGAGCTTGACATGACCAAAGTAGAGTGTTACATGTCATCAACTGGCTCAGCTACCAGTGTTCCATCCTTAAACATTCATGGTTACCACCACAGCCACAGATGGCTCATTGTGCTTAGGGTCTTACCCCTCTGCAGAGTGCAGCCGTGTATTCTAAAGCCTCAGCAACAAGGGCTGATCTTATGTTGCAATTTTGATTTTGAATCCTTAATAGAATGATCTATCACCAATTTTGTCAATTCAGAGATTAAGATGATGATTTCTCCAGGTACCAATGATACCTGTTTATGCTCCCAAGAGTGTAAATATTTACCAGTTGACCCTACTAAAGAATTGTGGATGTATTATAGTGCCTTGGGCTGTGTTACTTTGATTAGAAGGTGATAGATGGTATTGTTATCGTTCCCACTGGATAGAGATAGTATTTTTGAAAAGATATCAGGTGATGAATTGACATCTCCCATAACCCGGGTAGACCAGACACTTGGAGCAGTTGCTCGATATAAAATTGAAACTGAATTTCTCGTTTGAGCTTGGTTCGACTAGAATTCCTGCTGTTGTCAGAGGTAGAAGCAATAAGGTGTAAACGTGATGTCTTAGAACTTGCGACTCTGTGAGTCCCATATATGTAATGGATAATCGTAAGTTGTGTATACTAGAGTTATACAAAGAGAAGTTTCAGGAAAAAAAGAATCAATTTTTTAACTTATTGGGGACCAATATTAGCGATTAGGTGGAGTTGTGGAAAACCCTAGTGAAGGATTTTCTGAGGCACGTTAAGAAAGATACCTAAGCTTTAAGGGCCAGTTGAGAGGATTGATTTAGACCAGTTACAGGATAAGGTT
>CM042151.1:88604507-88698546 GCA_023376005.1 Doryteuthis pealeii
AAGTTCAGTAGGGACATCGAATTCAGTGTGGAAGGGAACGTCGGGGATTGTGATAAACTGGGTCGGTTATGATAGGAATTTGGCTGATCATAGTGATGGTACTATCAGCAGTATTCTTGTTGAAAAGACGTAGGAAAGTATTAAGCAGGAAAAGAGCACTGGCAGGTGTGTGTGAGAGCAAGGAGGGAAACCCACTAGGTGTCTCTGTGGAAGGCAAGGGAAACTCAAATGAACCATTGCCAATGATTGATACAAAGAAAAAAAAACTCTTGACGAAGGACTGAAGGCTGCTGTTAAAGCAAAAGCTTGTTGCTAAATATATGTGTGCGTGTGTGTACACATATATTACATGTGTTGATATTCTGAACATAATCTACGGATTGGATTGAGTAATTGGTAAGGAGCGCTGAGAGCTCTGTTTGAATTCTATCCTACTGCATAAAAAGAACATTTGAAAGAAAAAAAAACTCTACTGCATGATTAGTAGAAAGAAAATTAATATGAACGAAAAAAAAAAACTGAGAAAGAACTGGAACAATTGCATGATCAAGGAAGAAGTAAAGACGTTTTCTGTTTCTACTGCATGATTAGTAGAAACCTTATGTATGAATTATTTTTTAACTTACCAGTTGGTAGGTGGGTTGATATGTCATTTACAAGTAAATGACAAAAGGCGAAGGGAGTGATGTGACCTGATTCAGGGGTGGAAATTAGAAAAAGAAAGAAAGAAAGAAAAACGGAAATACTTAGAAATATTTTTTGTCGGCGATCAGAATCTATGGAAAGAAAAAAAAGAATAAAAGTAATTTTTTCACTGAAACGGTAAAGATAATAATCAGCAATAATATTGACCGCTAGTGTATCTAGTGCAAGGCCGCGATTGAGATGTCCGTAGCGGGGGTGGAATCTTAAGTAGGTCAGAAGACCCGTGGGGTGAATCCAGTCAAGTAGCCGGAAGAGATAGCACATGGATTAGTCAGCGGTACTTATCCTCTGATACGCGAGACGATCCTTTGAAGTAGCTAGACTGATGTCCCTCGGAAGAGATTGATCATGATTGTCTGGAAGACACTTAAAAAAAGAGATAAAAAAAATCGGAAGTAAAGAAAGTTCCTGGTGTTTCCACGCTGGCCGGGAATAAGAATTTCCGATTGAAATATTATTTAAACTGAGACGATCTTGACGAGAGATCAGAATGAAGCCGGGTGTGCTTGAGAACGGTAGCTGAGAACGAAGCCGGGCGTGCTTGAGAACGGTAGCTAAGAAAGCTTGAAGTGTGGACGTAAAGATCCTGTAGCCGACAGATAGACTGACTTCAGCCAACATTGCCGCGAATATTATTCCGACCAGAACACATTGAATTGAGGTCCATCACTCCCCCGTCTTGAGAAGTAATTATTTGTATTCTTGTATTTTTGAATATAAATGTTGTTGATTTTTGAAGAAGAAAAAGAGTCGTTATACTTTTTTGTGTGTAACCAATCGGCCGCCATTAACTTCGGAAATCAGTTTCTATAGCAGATTTCTAGTCGTTTGAGATCTTAGCACAACGTGGGGCATTCGGCTAGACTTCCAGCAAATATAGAGACCCTGCAATCCGTGGGTGATGCAGAAAATCCGATCTTGACGGCCAATTTCGGAGATTCTGTGAGCCCTTTAGCTCGGGAGCGACCGACGGGTTATACGTTATCGATTTTATTGTTTTTTCTCATGGATTCTAATGCCCTAAATTTACTGATGGTGAAAAAACTGGTGAATTAGGAGTTTCAGGTGATTTTCGAGGCTCGATAACGCCCCTGAGAGAGGGCAAAAATGGCAAATTGGGTGTGCAAATAAAGAGCCAAACTAATATGTTTTTCTGATAGAGTTCGATGAGGAGTATCACATAGTAAAAGATGGATGATGGCGCTTGAGTATTTAGGGAGATATGGGGCCTCAAAATTTGCCCAATATGCCATTTTTCAGCCATTATAAGACTACATATATTGATGAAAATATACGTTATCGATTTTATTGTTTTTTCTCATGGATTCTAATGCTTTGAATTTAAAGATTGTGAAAAAAGTACTCAATTCCGAGTTTTAGGTGATTTTCGAGGCTTGATAACCCCCTTGAGAGTGGGCAAAAATGGCAAATTTCGTGTCGAAATAAAGTACCAAACTAATATGATTTTCTGATAGAGTTCGATGAGGAGTATCACATAGTTAAAGATGGTTGATGGCGCTTGACTATTGGGGGAGATATGGGGCTTCAAATTTTTGCCCAAAATGCCATTTTTCAGCCATTATAAGACTACTTATTTTGATGAAAATGTACGTTAATGATTTTATTGTTTTTTCTCGTGGATTCTAATGCCTTGAATTTACAGATGATGAAAAACTGCTCAATTCAGAGTTTTAAGTGATTTACGAGGCCTGATCCCACCCCTTTCTGAGAGTGGGCAAAAATGCCAAATTCGTGAACAAATAAAATGCCAAACTAATATGATTTTTTCGATAAGAATTGGCCAATCCCTGTAATTTTTCAAAAGGAATTGATTTCATTTAACCGAACCAACAAGGTGAAATTCCAACAAATTAGGCCTACCAGGGTGGATTACCGTTAATCCGGCATCCCTGCCAATTTTCAAAAGGAATTGATTTCATTCAACCCAACCAACAAGGGGAAATGCCAAAAAATAAGGCCAAACGGGGTGGATTACCGTTAATCCGGAATCCCTGTCAATTTTCAAAATGAATTGATTTCATTCAACCCAACCAACAAGGTGAAATGCCAACAAATAAGACCAAACGGGATGGATAACCGTTAATCCGGCATCCCTGCCAATTTTCAAAAGGAATTGATTTCATTCAACCCAACCAACAAGGTGAAATGCCAACAAATAAGACCAAACGGGGTGGATAACCGTTAATCCGGCATCCCTGCCAATTTTCAAAAGGAATTGATTTCATTCAACCAAACCAACAAGGTGAAATGCCAACAAATAAGACCAAACGGGATGGATAACCGTTAATCCGGCATCCCTGCCAATTTTCAAAAGGAATTGATTTCATTCAACCCAACCAACAAGGTGAAATGCCAACAAATAAGACCAAACGGGATGGATAACCGTTAATCCGGCATCCCTGCCAATTTTCAAAAGGAATTGATTTCATTCAACCCAACCAACAAGGTGAAATGCCAACAAATAAGACCAAACGGGATGGATAACCGTTAATCCGGCATCCCTGCCAATTTTCAAAGGAATTGATTTAATTCCACCAAACCAACAAGGTAAAATGCCAACAAATAAGGCCGAACAGGGTGGATTCCCCTTAGTCCGGCATCCCTGCAGATTTTCCAAAGGAATTGATTTCATTCAACCCAACCAACAAGGTGAAATTCCAACAAACAAGGCCAAACGGGGTGGATTACCATTAATCCGGCATCCCTGCCAATTTTCAAAAGGAATTGATTTCATTCAACCCAACCAACAAGGTGAAATGCCAAAAAATAAGGCGAAACGGGGTGGATTACCATTAATCCGGCATCCCTGTCAATTTTCAAAAGGAATTGAATTCATTCAATCCAACCAACAAAGTTAAATGCCAACAAATAAAACCAAACGTAGTGGATTACCGTTAATCCAGCATCCCTGCCAATTTTCAAAACGAATTCATTTCATTTATCCAAACCAACAAGGTGAACTGCCAACAAATAAGGCCAAACGGAGTGGATTACCGTTAATCCTGCATCCCTGCCAATTTTTAAAACGAATTGATTTCATTCAACCCAACCAACAAGGTGAACTGCCAACAAATAAGGCCAAACGTGGTGAATTACCGTTAATCCGTCATCCTTGCCAATTTTCAAAAGAATAGATGTCCTTCAACTCAACCAAGAAGGTGAACTGCCAACAAATAAGACCAAACGGGATGGATAACCGTTAATCCGGCATCCCTGCCAATTTTCAAAAGGAATTGATTTCATTCAACCAACCAACAAGGTGAAATGCCAACAAATAAGACCAAACGGGATGGATAACCGTTAATCCGGCATCCCTGCCAATTTTCAAAAGGAATTGATTTCATTCAACCAAACCAACAAGATGAAATGCCAACAAATAAGGCCGAACAGGGTGGATTCCCCTTAGTCCGGCATCCCTGCAGATTTTCCAAAGGAATTGATTTCATTCAACCCAACCAACAAGGTGAAATGCCAACAAACAAGGCCAAACGGGGTGGATTACCATTAATCCGGCATCCCTGTCAATTTTCAAAAGGAATTGAATTCATTCAATCCAACCAACAAAGTTAAATGCCAACAAATAAAACCAAACGTAGTGGATTACCGTTAATCCGGCATCCCTGCCAATTTTCAAAACGAATTCATTTCATTTATCCAAACCAACAAGGGGAACTGCCAACAAATAAGGCCAAACGGAGTGGATTACCGTTAATCCGCATCCCTGCCAATTTTTAAAATGAATTGATTTCATTCAACCCAACCAACAAGGTGAAATGCCAACAAATAAGGCCAAACGTGGTGAATTACCGTTAATCCGTCATCCTTGCCAATTTTCAAAAGAATAGATGTCCTTCAACTCAACCAAGAAGGTGAACTGCCAACAAATAAGGCCAAACGGGATGGATTACCGTTAATCCGGCATCCCTGCCAATTTTCAAAAGAATAGATGTCCTTCAACTCAACCAAGAAGGTGAACTGCCAACAAATAAGGCCAAACGTGGTGAATTCCCATTAATCCGTCATCCTTGCCAATTTTCAAAAGAATAGATGTCCTTCAACTCAACCAAGAAGGTGAACTGCCAACAAATAAGGCCATACGGGATGGATTACCGTTAATCCGGCATCCCTGCCAATTTTCAAAACGAATTCATTTCATTTATCCAAACCAACAAGGTGAACTGCCAACAAATAAGGCCAAACGGAGTGGATTACCGTTAATCCCGCATCCCTGCCAATATTTAAAACGAATTGATTTCATTCAACCCAACCAACAAGGTGAAATGCCAACAAATAAGGCCAAACGTGGTGAATTACCGTTAATCTGTCATCCTTGCCAATTTTCAAAAGAATAGATGTCCTTCAACTCAACCAAGAAGGTGAACTGCCAACAAATAAGACCAAACGGGATGGATAACCGTTAATCCGGCATCCCTGCCAATTTTCAAAAGGAATTGATTTCATTCAACCAAACCAACAAGGTGAAATCCCAACAAATAAGACCAAACAGGGTGGATTACCGTTAATCCGGCATCCCTGTCAATTTTCAAAAGGAATTGATTTCATTCAATCCAACCAACAAAGTGAAATGCCAACAAATAAAACCAAACGTAGTGGATTACCGTTAATCCGGCATCCCTGCCAATTTTCAAAACGAATTGATTTCATTCAATCCAACCAACAAAGTGAAATGCCAATAAATAAGGCCAAACGGAGTGGATTACCGTTAATCTGGCATCCCTGCCAATTTTTAAAACGAATTGATTTCATTCACCCAACCAACAAGTGAAATGCCTACAATAAGTCCAAACGGGGTGGATTACCGTTAATCCGGCATCCCTGCCAGTTTCAAAAGGAATTGATTTCATTCAACCAAACCAACAAGGTGAAATGCCAACAAATAAGGCCAAACGGGCTGAATAACCGTTAATCCGACATTCTTGCCAATTTTCAAAAGGAATTGATTTCATTCAACCAAACCAACAAGGTGAAATGCCAACAAATAAGACCAAACAGGGTGGATTACCGTTAATCCGGCATCCCTGCCAATTTTCAAAAGGAATTGATTTCATTCAACCAAACCAACAAGGTGAAATGCCAACAAATAAGACCAAACAGGGTGGATTACCGTTAATCCGGCATCCCTGCCAATTTTCAAAAGGAATTGATTTCATTCAATCCAACCAACAAAGTGAAATGCCAACAAATAAAACCAAACGTAGTGGATTACCGTTAATCCGGCATCCCTGCCAATTTTCAAAACGAATATATTTCATTTATCCAAACCAACAAGGTGAAATGCCAACAAATAAGGCCAAGCGGAGTGGATTACCGTTAATCCGGCATCCCTGATAATTTTTAAAACGAATTGATTTCATTCAACCCAACCAACAAGGTGAAATGCCTACAATAAGGCCAAACGGGGTGGATTACCGTTAATCCGTCATCCCTGCCAGTTTTCAAAAGAATAGATGTCCTTCAACTCAACCAAGAAGGTGAACTGCCAACAAATAAGACCAAACGGGATGGATAACCGTTAATCCGGCATCCCTGCCAATTTTCAAAAGGAATTGATTTCATTCAACCAAACCAACAAGGTGAAATCCCAACAAATAAGACCAAACAGGGTGGATTACCGTTAATCCGGCATCCCTGTCAATTTTCAAAAGGAATTGATTTCATTCAATCCAACCAACAAAGTGAAATGCCAACAAATAAAACCAAACGTAGTGGATTACCGTTAATCCGGCATCCCTGCCAATTTTCAAAACGAATTGATTTCATTCAATCCAACCAACAAAGTGAAATGCCAATAAATAAGGCCAAACGGAGTGGATTACCGTTAATCTGGCATCCCTGCCAATTTTTAAAACGAATTGATTTCATTCACCCAACCAACAAAGTGAAATGCCTACAATAAGTCCAAACGGGGTGGATTACCGTTAATCCGGCATCCCTGCCAGTTTCAAAAGGAATTGATTTCATTCAACCAAACCAACAAGGTGAAATGCCAACAAATAAGGCCAAACGGGCTGAATAACCGTTAATCCGACATTCTTGCCAATTTTCAAAAGGAATTGATTTCATTCAACCAAACCAACAAGGTGAAATGCCAACAAATAAGACCAAACAGGGTGGATTACCGTTAATCCGGCATCCTGCCAATTTTCAAAAGGAATTGATTTCATTCAACCAAACCAACAAGGTGAAATGCCAACAAATAAGACCAAACAGGGTGGATTACCGTTAATCCGGCATCCCTGCCAATTTTCAAAAGGAATTGATTTCATTCAATCCAACCAACAAGTGAAATGCCAACAAATAAAACCAAACGTAGTGGATTACCGTTAATCCGGCATCCCTGCCAATTTTCAAAACGAATATATTTCATTTATCCAAACCAACAAGGTGAAATGCCAACAAATAAGGCCAAGCGGAGTGGATTACCGTTAATCCGGCATCCCTGATAATTTTTAAAACGAATTGATTTCATTCAACCCAACCAACAAGGTGAAATGCCTACAATAAGGCCAAACGGGGTGGATTACCGTTAATCCGTCATCCCTGCCAGTTTTCAAAAGGAATTGATTTCATTCAACCCAACCAACAATGTGAAATGCCAACAAATAAGGCCAAACGGGGTGAATTACCGTTAATCCGACATCCCTGCCAATTTTCAAAAGAATTGATTTCCTTCAACTCAACCAACAAGGTGAAATGCCAACAAATAAGACCAAACGGGATGGATAACCGTTAATCTGGCATCCTTGCCAATTTTCAAAAGAAATTGATTTCATTCAACCAAACCAACAAGGTGAAATCACAACAAATAAGACCAAACAGGGTGGATTACCGTTAATCCGGCATCCCTGCACATTTTCAAAAGGAATTGATTTCATTCAACCCAACCAACAAGGTGAAATGCCAACAAATAAGACCAAACGGGATGGATAACCGTTAATCCGGCATCCCTGCCAATTTTCAAAAGGAATTGATTTCATTCAACCAACCAACAAGGTGAAATGCCAACAAATAAGACCAAACGGGATGGATAACCGTTAATCCGGCATCCCTCCAAATTTTCAAATAAGAGAGTAAAAAGAGAATTAAGAAATAAAAGAGAGAAATTGGATGCGAGAGAAAGATCAGAGTAAATGAGGGAAGAAGAAAAAGAGAGGAAAGAAAGGATTGCGGAAAAGGAGCAAATAGAGGAGAACGAGAAAAAGAAAATATATTTCGATAAACTAGAACTCGTAGATAGCGGAAGCGCATCTATCGGAATAGAAATTTGCTAGGTCTTAAGCTCTTGGATTATGTGGTCGTTGTTACCACTTCCGTATAGGTCAGGTCAGTTTGCAAAAAAAGAAAGGAAATTATTATGCGAGGACGCCTATTGGCTTGCTGATATAATCTCTACAACAAAAGAATTTACAGAAATATTTGAGGACATCTAAGAATGATCCTCTATATTGGTTAATGATGTTGTCAGGTTAAAATATGAATTTGATAAAATATGCAAATGGATTTACTAAGCATTTGGTTGAACGATTAAATCAGAATCCTATATTCTCAATACCACTCAGCAGGATTCATCCAAGATTAAGATTTCAGCTAATTCTTCTCTTCTTCATAATTATCAGATTAACCCGTGTTATAATTTTTAATCTTTAAATCAACATACAGAGACAATTGAATTGAGGATAAATACGTCTGTTAAGAAATTTTTGTTAAAATGTTGAGAGAACTTGGTTGGTCAATATTTTTTTCCTCTGAAGTTCGAACTGTTACGTTAAATGCAAACTATTCTGCAGAGGAGATAGTGAGTTAAAGTTTTCAGTGTGTTAATCGCAATTAGTCAGATAAGTACTGAAGACTGGGAATTCAAATTGTGGTTTGTTGTCTTTTCCTTAGAGTCATATTTGGGGTCTGCTTGAGAGTTGAAACCTAAGTGTCACACTACACAACATTTGACAGAAAGAATCTGGGACAACAGTCATCAATAAAGGTGGTCATGTTACTTTTACTTGACTTGGTTGTTTATTTTTCCGTTGTGAACCTGACTGTAGTTTCTGAAGTTTTGACCAACACCGGTAGCTATGATCCTTTCATCAGATTAGGTACGGAGTCAGTTAACCAATCAAAAGATTACTGAAACTAAGAAGATGCTTATCTTTTTAGATGATTGTTAAGTCAAACGTCATATAATTCTATCAAATCAGCTTTTACAAAGTTCGAAGTTTAAATGATATTTTTCTTCAGAAAGCCATTGAAGATTTTAAAGAATTCCATTTTGTTGATCTTTGGTACAGAACTCTGAAAGTGAAAACAAAATATTCTTGATAGTTTTTATGAATTACCTCCCCTGATTTTAGCATTTTAAAAACGCCCGTCCAATGATTATTGATTTACAGTTTTAGATTTCATTCAACCAGGAAACAGTATTTTACCCCGTTCTCTGATGTAATGTTGCTCTGAAGAAAAATCTAACGAAAAAAAAAAGGGGAAAAGAAGTAAGTTTTACGTCTACGTCATTTTCTTCACTTTGTTTTACAAATACGAATATATATTTAACAAAAGTCTTTAACAAAGAGAATTCAGATGGAATATTTTTATACAAATTTATTTAGTCCTCTACTGAATCTAAACAATATCTGGAATTAAGTGAGTATTATTATAGATGATTTAATATTACAATTATTTCTAGAAATAGTTGACTTTTCACGAAACAGCAACATATAAGGAAAAGAACTTGAAATATGTGCATACAAAACTTTATTTTATCGTTCAAATCATTGCGTATTTAATTAAAATACAAATTGGAGTTTATTACTTTATTTTTTATTTTACACCAAACAAATTTATTAAATTTTTGCAAAAGGTATTTTTGAGAAAACGTTCTAAGAATGTAAGTGAAGGTCGTTACTCCCCTCATCCAACTTTTATTTAGTGAAATGTTCAGCACATATTCATTGATAGAAGAATTTATATATTTTATATTTTAGAGATGTTTTGAAGTCAATTACTCCCTTCCATAAACATTTTTTGATTTTATTTAATTCTTAAAAGTATATTGTCAGTTGTAGAAAATTGTCTAGAAAATTTAAATTAGTTTATTTTTTAACTTTTGTGAAAATATATAGTCAATTTGGTGTTTATAAAAAAATAACAACAAATTTAAAGTCCGTTATTTCTGCGCTTAGGTAAAGCATTCCAACGAAATTCAGAATATTTTCTAAAAAATTAAAATCCAATTTTTTCATTGGTTTTGTATTTTTTAAAATACTCATATCCGTTTCAAAAACATAAATTCCAAAACAAATTCTTCATTTATTCTTTCAAATATCACAATCCATTCCGAACGTTTTTTTTATACATCTCCCCACCCCACGAAAAAATTAAAATCCAGTGTCTTGCTATATCGTTTCTTTAAAAATAAGATCCTTTTCTGAGAAAATAAACTTCAAATTTGAATTTACTTGTATGCTAGAAATATATCTTAATCTATTTGCAATCCTATTTGTGTCATAATATGGTCTAAGGGAAAGAACCCAGATCGTATAAAGACTTTCATGTAAAAAGATAATAAAAGGGTTTACCCACTTCCGGTCTATGAATCAATAATGCGTGCCTTGTTTATCCTTTCTCTTCTCTCTCATACTAACTGTTGCAACTATAACATAACACATGGTGTCAGAAGTGGGATAAGTTTAAATACCACAAACGAAACAAGACCACAAATAACAAAAAAAAAACGGTCGCGGAAGACGAAAAAAAATGAAAAATAAAAAGTAAGTAAAATTACTTAATCATACCATTGTCCGCCATTATTGTGTATCGGATCTCCTACCCAAGAACGGACCACGTCCCTCACATCAAACAAATATCAAAGCGAAATGGCTGACAGATTTACACCTCCAAAGATGGACTGGTCAAGTCCCGGAGACGTTTACAGGAGGTTTAAGTTATTTAAACAAAAATGTGAATTAATTTTTGAAGGTCCGCTGTGCGATACCGAAGAAAAAAAAAAAGTCAGACTTATGCTCCTTTGGATTGACGACAGGGGACTCGAAATTTACAATGCAGCCACCTTTGACAACCCTGATGATAGGCAAAAGCTAGAAATGGTTTTTAAAAAGCTGGAAACATACTGCAAACCCCAGAGTAACCAAATTATGGCTAGATACGACCTAAGAGTCCTCAAACAAGGCAAAATGACCATAGAGGAATTCGTCACCAAAGCAAAGCAACTAGTTGAGGAGGCTGGGTACCCTGAACAAATGAAGGAAGAAATGATGAGGGATACGCTGGTGTTCGGCGTGGAATCAGACCAGGTCCGCAATGATGCAATTAAAATTGGTGATACTCTCACCTATCAACAAATATACAGCCTGGCAAAAATAGACGAGAGCACCAGAGCACAGATGGAGGTTCTGTCCATAAAACCCAAGGACGAAGCAACCATAAACGAAGTAAAACGTGGACCTGGACAAATAACAATGACCAGAACCCCAAAGTATACCACTACCCTAGACAAGAACAGGCACAGCAGACAGCCAAACCCCACTGAAACAAGAGGCATGGGATGCTATGGATGCGGGGGAAACCACAAACATAAGTACCAATGCCCTGCTAAGTCGGTACAGTGCAGCTACTGTGGGAAAATAGGACACTACATGCGGATGTGCATAAAAAAACAAAAGAAAACCCAACAGCAACTCCATGAAGTTCAAGGCCAGGAAGGCTACCAAACGTATGAAAACTTCTCAGAAGAAGACGAGCCAAAATGGGGAATGAGCAACATTGGAACAATAAGCTCCATCAACAGAACCATACACTCAATTCACAAATATGCAGAAAAAATATTTGCATGCATCACAATTAACGGATGCCAAAGAATAAATATCAAGGTGGACACAGGGGCAGACACATGCATCCTAACAGAAACCCAAATGAGGCTGTTACCCTTTAAACCAATAATAAGGAGGACACACACAATACTGAAGGGATATGGTGGATCAAAAATAAAAAACATTGGGGCCACTGACCTTAAAATAACGCACAAGAACAGATCAATAACGACAAGATTTGACATTGTAAGTGCACCCCCAGGCAGCCCCTCTATTCTTGGATGCAGGCAAGCACAAGAATTAGGAATCATCTCAGTCAGCCTAAATGAGATTGAAAGACAGGGCAAAACAGGGGTAAAAAAACTGGACAAAAAGGACCTGCTGGAAAAACACAGAATCTGCTTCAACAAGATAGGATGTTTCCCAGGGAGCAAATATCACATAAATTTGGTAGAAAATCCCAGGCCAGTGATACACTCACCCAGATCAGTCCCAATACACATCCTCCCACTATACAAAGCAGAGTTGGGGAAAATGGAGCAGGAGGACATCATAGAGAAAGTCACAGGCCCAACAGACTGGGTAAATTCGATAACATATCGAATAACAACAGCCAAGGATGGAACATCCAAGATCAGGCTCTGTTTGGACCCCAGAGACCTAAATAAGAACATAAAGAGGGAACACTACCCAACAAAAGCCCTGGATGAGCTACTGCCTCTATTACACGGAAAGAAATACTTCAGTGTAATAGACGTAAAAAAGGGGTACTGGCACCAAGAACTAGACCATGAATCAAGCCTGCTATGCACCTTCAACACACCGTTCGGAAGATACAGATTCAAACGTCTACCATTTGGGTTAACAGTATCCCAGGACATATTCCAACGCAAGCTAGACACAGTTTTCTGCGGAATTAAAAACATCACGGGCATAGTGGATGATATTTTGATAACAGGATCAACAGAAAATGAACACGACATAGCCATGACCAAAGTCTTGGAAAGGGCTAAAGAAAACAACATTGGATTTAATGCTGACAAACTCCAATACAAGCTGAAAAAGGTGAACTTCTTCGGCCACACAATCTCAGATCAAGGAATATCACCCACAGAAGACAAACTTAAGGCTATCAGGGACATTCAACCCCCCAAAAATTCGAAGGAACTCCACACATTGATGGGTATGATCGCATACCTCAATAGGTTTTCCGTAAAATTATCACAGATGACAGCACCACTCAGAGAACTAATGAAAAAAAATATGCACTTCCAATGGCAGCAACACCACCAAAAAGCCCTGGAAGCCATAAAAACAGAAATATGCAGGGCACAAATAATAAATTATTATGACATAGACCCCAACACTACCACAATCCTACAATGTGATGCCAGTACTCTAGGAGTGGGGGCATGGATTAGACAGATTGACCAAATGGGTGTTGAGAAAATAGTAGGAATGGCATCAAGATGCCTGACCCCAACTGAGTCAAGATACTCAAATATAGAAAGGGAATGTCTGGCAGTCGCATATGGCCTGCAAAAGTTTGAGTATTTCCTTCTAGGGCGAAGGGTAACAGTAGAAACAGACCACTCGCCCCTAGAACAAATATTTTTAAAAAATCTTGCAGAGACCCCATCAAGACTACAACGATTCATCCTGAAATGCCTAAGGTTTGACATCCAAGTCAAATACAGGCCAGGGAAAACAATCCCTGTAGCAGACGCCCTATCAAGAATATGCCTCAAGGAAAATAGGAATGAGGCACCACAACAGCACAGCGTCAACTTCATAACAACAAACACAAAAATAATTAACACCGAACGTATAAGAGAGGCAATCACAGCTGACCCAACAATGAGCCTGTTAAAGGACACAATATACAAGGGATGGCCAGAATACAGAAAACAATGCCCAACAACACTGTGGGAGTACTGGACATTCAGATGTGACCTCATCCTGGAGGATGGATTAATCCTCAAGGGGGACAGAATAGTAATCCCAGAAGCGCTGAGATCCTCAGTCCTTGAAACAATACACACAGGCCACCAAGGAGAAACAAAATGCATTCTATTGGCCAGGGAGTCTACATTCTGGCCAGGGATAAACCAAAGCATCAGAAATATGGTAAAAGCATGTACCATATGCAGCAAGTATCAACCAGCACAACCCAAACTACAACTGATGCAGCCAGACCTCCCCACACGCCCCTGGGCAACGATAGGAACAGATATATACGAGCAAGATGGATGCAAATACCTCCTGGTGGTAGACTACTACTCAAGGTTCCCAATAATCAAGACACTTCCTGACACATTAGCCACCACTGTCTGTGAGCAATTCACCCAGATCCTGGCAGAATATGGGTTGCCTGAAACCATCATGTCCGACTGCGGCTCACAATATTTAAGTGAAAGGTTTAAAAAGGAATGCCATGACTCCAATATAACCTTGAAAACCAGTTCACCATACCACCACCAAGCAAATGGAGTAGCGGAGAGAACTGTAGGAACTATCAAGGCCCTATGGAAGAAGGCCCAGGAGGAAAGAAAGTGCCCATACACAGCATTATGGATGTACAGAACTACCCCAATAAATAATGACATGCCATCCCCATATGAACTACTGTTCGGCAGAAAACCCAGAACAATGCTGCCTACAGCAAAGGGGGCCCTACAATCACAACACCCAGAAAAGGACACACACCTTCAAAAAAATGAATGCAACCAAACCAAACAGAAACAGAATTATGACAGACATTCCTGCCAGGAAAAAGAAGCACTGGACATAATGGAGCCAATCTATGTAAGGGACACAATACGCAACATCTGGATACCTGGCACTGTCCTTAATAGACCCAAACCCAACAGGGAGCCAAGGACATACCTGATAAACGTCAGAGGCAAGGTATACCAAAGAACAAGAGAACACCTCAAACCAAGACTAACCACAGACATAACCAACATACCAAGACAAGAAGCATCATCTACACCACCCTGTATAGAAACTACACAGATAAGGGAGCCTATAACAATGCCTACAACAAACAAAAAACCAAACACACCAGCAGAAATTCCTGCTGAACACCCAAATACATCGAGTGGAAAACAACCCACACCAACTGCACCGGGACAATACCAGCTGCAGAGTTACACAACACGGTCTGGGAGAACCACTAAGGTACCTGAAAAATACAAGGACTAATTCATATGCACATGCATATATCACAAAAAAAATGAAAAGAAAAGATGAATAAAATAAAATAATTTAATACGAAACAATACAAACAATCAAAACAAAACAAAAAACAACAAAAAAAACAATTATCCAAAAGGGGGGGATGTCATAATATGGTCTAAGGGAAAGAACCCAGATCGTATAAAGACTTTCATGTAAAAAGATAATAAAAGGGTTTACCCACTTCCGGTCTATGAATCAATAATGCGTGCCTTGTTTATCCTTTCTCTTCTCTCTCATACTAACTGTTGCAACTATAACATAACACATGGTGTCAGAAGTGGGATAAGTTTAAATACCACAAACGAAACAAGACCACAAATAACCAAAAAAAAAACGGTCGCGGAAGACGAAAAAAATGAAAAATAAAAAGTAAGTAAAATTACTTAATCATACCATTGTCCGCCATTATTGTGTATCGGATCTCCTACCCAAGAACGGACCACGTCCCTCACATCAAACAAATATCAAAGCAAATGGCTGACAGATTTACACCTCCAAAGATGGACTGGTCAAGTCCCGGAGACGTTTACAGGAGGTTTAAGTTATTTAAACAAAAATGTGAATTAATTTTTGAAGGTCCGCTGTGCGATATCGAAGAAAAAAAAAGTCAGACTTATGCTCCTTTGGATTGACGACAGGGGACTCGAAATTTACAATGCAGCATATATAACATAACACAATTTGATCAAGCGGTGATACTGTACACAATAGAGTAGAAGAATTTAAAGAAATTTCAAGACCATTTAAAAGCCAAATTCTATTGAATTCCTTTGTGGTGAAGGGAAACCTCGCTACGAATCGTTCTAGACGGTTTGAGGTCAATTAATGGGGAAGGTGTTGAGGGGATACTATTCCTAAATTCGCAGGAACTGCTCAAATGCTTTGATGCTTCACATTTTTTATTAATATTTTTAACTAAACTACTGGTACCCTCTGGACATTATGCTCCCCTCATTGGAGAGTATACCCTCCCCATTGGCAACAGGCTTGCTTCTGGCCACTGCACATCACCTTCAGCAAATAATGGCCCTTTTTTTGTCGTTGAGTTTTAGATCCCTGTGTTAAATTATATAACTTTATCTCTAAACACTTTATTTAAGTTTAAAAAGAAGATGCATTTAAAAGTAACATCACTTTAATTGTTTTTGTAAATACATATTTTGATGGTAAATAGATACATGAGAAAAATAGTTAAAATAACTGTTGAAAAGAAAGAGCATTTATTTTAAATATTTAATTTTGTTTAATAGATTAATTTTAGACGACTTTAAAGGAGTTTAGATAGAAAAATATACATTGGTTTCTAAAACAATTTAATTCCAAAATAGAAGTAAATTTAAAGTTTGATTGTATATTTTTAGAAAAAGATATTATTATATCTTAAAGAAACGATAAATAAAAAAATTGGATTTCTTTTTTTTTAAATGTATCCTAATTTACTTTAAATAACATTTATTTTTGTTTAAGTAGATTAAGTTTAGACGACTTTCTTCTTCTTTTAAATGTATCCTAATATTTTGTTAAAAAAGGAAGAATCATTTTTTAATTTAATTTTCTTTTGGAAATGAAACTAATTATTTTAGAAATAAGACAAGCAATGAAAGAATTGGATTTTATTTTGTTAGAAATGGATCTTCATTTGGTTGTAATTCTATACATAAAGCTATATAGATGTATTAAACAAGTGTTGATTTGCCGTAAAAACAGTCACAATGGAAATTTAATATTTATATTTACCATTCAAATAAGCGCAAATTTCAGTTATTTGCTTGGTTTTTAATGTAAAATTAATTCAAAGAATTAAGTGTTCAACTAGCCAGAATTTACCCATCGGCTATATTTATTTAATAATCCCCTCTTCTAATTACTCCGAAGTCGTCAAGTTGTCGTGGATTTCTCTGTTATAATATTTGGAACTTAAATATTATATTTATTTATTTATTTAAAATCAAATATAAAAATGATATCTTCAACTCGTTAGAATGTATCCATCTGCTTTGGTCATGCCATCCCCTAATCACAAGGAACTCCTCAAGTTATGTCGGATTTGACATGTATAATAACTTGAATTTGGGCATATTCTGAAAAATACTTTTTTCTCATTCATAGTCCATAACCGGAAATATAATTTATCTATTTATATGTTTTCTTGGTCTGTGTACTTTAAAGTCATACCCCTACCTGACTTTCATGGGATTCTTTTGAAATATATTTTTTTAAATATATTTTTCAAATATTTACTTTTATTTAAAGTTTATTTGGCTGACAGATGGATAAAGATATATGGATATATTTTAGAATTAATCAATTTTAAGAGTTATGTTTAATGAAATATTGTCCTCTTAAAATTGCACAACGAAAAGCAGAAAGTACAAATTAGTCAAGTGCGGGAAATCTTTAGGTAGGTTAGAATGTGGCCTACTTAATTTAAAATATCATATATAGGCACTTTGTAAAGAAAGTAAAATTAGTCAAGTGCGGGAAATCTTTAGGTAGGTTAGAATGTGGCCTACTTAATTTAAAATATCATATATAGGCACTTTGTAAAGAAAGTACAAATTAGTCAAGTGCGGGAAATCTTTAGGTAGGTTAGAATGTGGCCTACTTAATTTAAAATATCATATATAGGCACTTTGTAAAGAAAGGTTTTGTTAAAAGGTAACGCTAGTTGGTCTACTTTATTAAAAACAATAGATCTCGTATACGGAGAGATTATGAAGGAAAACTGTAAAATGTAGCCCTATACAATACATTTTCATAGTCGAACAATCATACAATTAAGTCGGAGATATAACACAATAATTTTTCTAAAAAATTTTCTATTTTAATAAAATTTTTTTCAACGTATTTTGATTAAGACAGAATTACTGTTGAAAATATATTTTTTTAAATATTTCCATTTGTTCATTATCAGAAGACATCTCTTGATTGTCCGTGTAATTCGCCTCTCCAAGTATTTTTTTTTTTATTTTGGATTTCATTTCTTCAAACATTTGCTGAAATCTTAGATATGTTAAGTAAACATTTTTTTATCTTTTGTAATTTTCTATTCATTCATTTTTTAATATTTGATTGACATCATCATTTAATGCGTTTTATACGGCTCTTTATTTTAGAGAAAATTCCAAAAAGAGAAAAGTTTTTGATTACTTTGAAATTTCAATTCTTAAAATAGCCCAGAGTTTCTAAGTTTTATAAAGGTAAAACGTCGAGCAGTCACAGATTTTTTGAAATTGAATAATCTTATCAAAAATTGAGGGGGGGGGGTAATTGTATGACCCTCTTTTCAAAACTTTTAAATGGAAAGTTATTACCAGAAAAGTTTTCATTTTTTTTTACATAAGTAACAATAAGTTAATTGTAATATAATCATTATTTTAATTTGGGGATTTTCCGAAATTTTTGGCATATTCTGAAACTACTGTATTATTCTCATTCAGAGTCCATGTCTTGGAATATCTTGTATCAATTAATATTCCTTTTTAGTTATATAGCCATTCTTCCACGTACCTTTCTGTTTCCCCTGTCTCATTTCATTATGATTCTTTTAGAATATTTTAGATTGCTACCGGTGGTAGGCTGGCAAGCTCCGAGACTATTGAATTATTAAAATATAATTATTAGTTTAATTTTTACATTTTCTGAAACTACTTAATTATTCTCATTCATAGTCTGTCTTGGAATATTTATATCACCATTGTTCCACGTACCTTTCTGTTTTCCGTCTCATTTTTTAATGATTTTTTAGAATGCTGATTGCTACCAGTTGTAGGCTGGCAAGCACCGAGACTATTAAATTTTGAATTTACATGCAACCAAACGCCTGGTACAGTCACTTGCATAATATCAAATTCATATTGTAACCAATATCTGACATCTTCCAAGATGATATCATAATAGAGAGGGGATTATTAGAAGTACTCACAAATATCTGGTAAAGGAAATTTGTGAGGAATTTCATAGTTCCGTTGAATCTTCTTTGTTATATTGGAATTCGGTTTGTTCTATGTCATCTGTGA
Source organism: Doryteuthis pealeii (assembly GCA_023376005.1). NCBI lineage: Eukaryota > Metazoa > Mollusca > Cephalopoda > Myopsida > Loliginidae > Doryteuthis > Doryteuthis pealeii. The sequence continues at coordinate 88,623,337 of CM042151.1, forward strand.
GTTTGGGTATAGGGAACACTATATATCATATATCCTAATAGTGATTTTGTCTGACATTTTCCAGATGAATTTAACACATATATTGCTCCCTAACATGTACTATCACTCCGAGTTAGAGTGGACCTCGAGATATTGGCAATGATGGACTACTTTACACTCCTCAGAGCTCCAGAATTGGATCTTCCCCACTAGATGCAGTTTAACGTCATACCCAGGGGATTTAAACACTCAGCTGCCGCCTTCAAGCACATATATGATAAAACTGATTGGGTGATATCCATAAGAGCAATAGGATTGTGACAATCATGGCGGTGATAGGGCTTGATGTTACCATCCGATTGATCTGAGGGAACTCTACGACCACCCGACCATTTTCATCTCCTCTATTTGTATTAAAAATTATATAATTTCTATTGACACTGAAACATTTTTAAAAGATCAGCTGGTTCTTAAGAACACAAACGCGCCAAAAACTCTTATTGGCCAAAAGAAGCTAACAGGTGAAAGTAATAAAATTTAAAAAAAGAATCAGACGGGCCTAGAAAGCACAGACACATGCACACACATACACACACACACACACACACACACACACACATATATATATATATATATATATATATATATATATATATATATAAACACAATTAAACAAACAAACTACTACTTAATGATAAAACGAAAAAGGCTAGGCCAAACCTGGAATGATAAGACATTGTTGAACAGACACACACACATATAAAGACACACACACACATTAACTCAGAGAATTTGGAAGATATAAGACACAAAGCAGAATGAACGATTACTGGCAACAACTTTAGACTTTCAAAAATCTTCTGACGAAGAGATTTTTATCCCGAAATATTAAGAATAAATCAAAGTTTTACAAGCAACACCATAGTTACCTTACTTCTTTTTACACTTGCATTGTGATAGCCTTCAAAACCAACCACCAAACCAATATATTATATATCCTGATATTATTTTGTTAGACATTTCCCGCATCATGTAAAAAATTTAACACCTGTACGAAATATGATAATTATGAAGTAGAGAAGAATTATCTCAAATTTTCCCCATGGAAATCCCCTAATCCAATAATTTGAGACTTGGAAATTTCTCTTTCATATTCACCGTGTCTCTCTCTCTCTCTCTCTCTCTCTCTCTCTCTCTCTCTCTCTCTCTCTCTCTCTCTCTTTAATGCTATTTTCCCTTCACTCTCTCTTCTTTGTCCCGTTAATCTTAGTCCCTTCCCAATTTATTTCATTAAATCTCTTTACACACCTTACTCTCTTTTTCTTTATTTACCCTCTCTTCCTCCCCTATCCTTCCATATTTTACGGCCACGTTACGGTGAAAATACCGTTCCCCACTAGATCACCGAAGTTAAGCATCGATAACACATAATTGGGTGACTACTTAAGCAACAGCAGGTACTGTAAGCAACCAGTGTATTTTATTTTTCAAAATGATATGATTCAGTTTTAATGCGATGAAAAGGTTTGGTTTGGTTTGTTTTGTTTTACGGCATATCAACCTCAGTGGGTCATTTAATGCCGATAAAGTTTTGAAATAAATCAATTCTTAACGGATAATACTATTTTGTATATCAACTCATGTTTTTCTATTTAACCCATAGATGGGACCCTAACAGGTACTACCACTCCGGGTCAGAGTGGACCAGGGAGCAATGGTGATGAAGGAGTGCTCTACATTCCCCAAACCTCCAAAACTGGAACCTCACCATCAGATAGAGTTTAACGTCATTCCCAGGATATGTAGACCCGCAGCCACCGCCTTCTAGCACCCATATGATAAAAAGGGGTTGGGGCTTGCCATAAGGGCAATAGGATTGGGAAAATCACATAGGTGCTAGGGCTTGACGTGACCAGCCGATTGATCGGAGGGGGCCTCTCCGACCGCCCGTCTAGCCCAAGATAGGGCCAAAGTGGAGTATTGCATGTCATGAACTGCCCATTCACCTGGGCTCTATCCTTAAGCATCCCGGGTCGCCACCCACGGCCAACGGGTGGCCCCATTGGGGGAGTCTTACCCCTCTGCAGAGGTGCAGTCGGTGCATTCTAACGCCCCAACCGACAGGGCGGCGTGATGAAAAGGGTTGATATGCCGTAAAACAACCAACAAATATAACCACCCGATATGCATAGACATTTGCATCTACCTATATAATCCCTGTATATATATTGGGCCGAAATCAGGACCCTGTTAAATAATACCCTAAGAAATATATCTTGTCAACAGGGTTGTATAAATTAATTATTGTCAAGCCCATCAGAGCTTTATTGTCAGCAATCTATTAAGATTTTAGGTTCTACTTCCATCAAAATTATCAACAGATTTCATTTTTTTTGTCTTTTGGGTTGGAATACATTTTACCTAAATTTTGTACTAAGTCATGCTAACCAAAAGATGACATTTTTATTTAACAAATTATTTGGCTACTAATCAAATAATGTAATTATTTCCATATAAAAGTTCTATGTATTTTGTTCTTTTACAAATTATGTATAACATGAAAAGAAATACATTTTTCTTAAATGTTTGACAATTTTGCTTCATGTAAGAAAATTAATATTTTTCTCATTTTTTATTAATTTTTTCTGTTTTTGTTTTATTTTCAGATAAAAGATTCTTCTAAAATTTATGCATCAAGAAATTTACAATACAAGGATTTCTCAAGAAACGTGCAAAAATACTGGGAAAAGTAAATTTACTATTGTAAAGTGTGTGGATCAGAATTTTTTAAGGAGATTTGAATATATACAGGAAAACTTACACGATTGATGAATCATTTTCTTGTGAAGAATTGGGATCGGTTTTTTAATCAAAATTCTCAATTGAAAATACACATGCGAATACACAAAGCAGAGAAACAATTTCCTTTTTAAATGTGTCGATTAGCTTTTCCAGTGTGATCAACTTTAAACGATAACGTGTGAATATACGCAGGAGAAAAGCATTTTCTTTTCAAATCAGTGGATCAGCACTTAATAGAAATTCCAATTTAGAAAATAATTACGAAGATAATACTTAAACAGAAGATAAATCCCTTTTTTTTTTCTTTTTTTTTCTTTTTTTTTCTTTTTTTTTTGACAAGTGTAAGGGTCAGCATCTTTAGAGAAGTTCACTTTAAAGACACATAAAATCTGTGGATCAGTATTTTCAGAGAAAATCAATTTAAACAGACATACAAATACCCAAAGAAAAGAAATAATTTTCTCTTCAGTTTTATTGATCGGTATTTTCAGAGACATCCCATTCTTTTAAATATATAAGAAAATACATACAGATAAAATATTTGCTGTTCAAGTTTTGGAAACATAATTTTCTCTGAATTCAAGCTTAAAGGCCAACATGGAAACACCAATCGGTGAGAAACCATATTCTTGCCAAGTATGTGAATCAGCATTTTCAAAAAATTCCAGTCTTAAAATACACATGAAAATACACACTGGAGAAAAAACATATTCTTGCCTAGTGTGTGGATCAGCATTTATTCAGAATTCAGATTTAAAAGTCCACATGCGAACACACACTGGAGAGAAACCATTTACTTGTAAAGTATGTGGATCAGCATTTTCTTGGAATTCCAGCTTAAAATACCACATGCGAACACACAGAGGAGAAAAACCATTTACTTGTCAAGTGTGTGGATCAGCATTTACTAAGAATTCCAACTTACAAGTCCATATGAGAACACACTCAGGAGAGAAACCATTTACTTGTGAAGTGTGTGGATCAGCATTTTCTCAGACTTCCAGCTTAAAAGATCACTTGCGAACACACACAGGTGAGAAACCATTTAATTGTCAAGTGTGTGGATCAGTATTTTCTCAGAGTTCCAGCTTAAAAGCCCACATGAGAACACACTCAGGGGAGAAACCATTTACTTGTAAAGTGTGTGGATCAGCATTTTCTCAGAAATCCAGCTTAAAAGCCCACATGAGAACACATTCAGGGGAGAAACCATTTACTTGTAAAGCGTGTGGATCAGCATTTTCACAGATTTCCAACTTAAAAGACCACATGAGAAAACACACAGGAGAGAAATCATTTACTTGTCAAGTGTGTGGATCAGCATTTTCACAGAGTTCCAGCTTAAAAGACCTCATGAAAACACACACAGGAGAAAAACCATTTACTTGTCTAGTGTGTGGATCAGCATTTTCTAAGAATTCCAACTTAAAAGTCCACATGAGAACACACACAGGTGAGAAACCATTTACTTGTAAAGTGTGTGGATCAGCATTTTCTTGGAATTCCAGCTTAAAAGCCCACATGAGAATACACTCAGGGGAGAAACCATTTACTTGTAAAGAGTGTGGATCAGCATTTTCTCAGAACTTCAACTTAATATCCCACATGCAAACACACACTGGAGAGAAACCATTTGTGAAGTGTGTGGATCAGGATTTTCTTGGAACTCCAGATTAAAATCCACATGCGAACACACACAGGAGAGAAACCATTTACTTGTGAAGTATGTGGATCAGAATCTTCTCGGAGTTACAATTTGAAAGTCCACATGCGAACACACAACAGAGAGAAACCTTTTACTTGTAAACTTTTTGGATCAGCATTTTCAATGAATTCCAACTTAAAAACCAACATGCGACCACACTCAGCGGAGAAACTATTTACTTGCCAAGTGTGTGGATCAGCATTTTTTCAGAATTCCACCTTACAATCCCACATGCGTACACACACGGACAAGTGTAAGGGTTAGCATTTTTAGAGAAGTTTACTTTAAAGACTAGTAAAGTGTGTGGATCAGCATTCTCAGAGAAGTTTAATTTAAACCGCCACACGAATACACACAGAAAATAAACCATTTTCATATCAGTTTTATTGATCAGCTTTTTTATACATATCCCATTTAGAAAAAATATACAAGAAATTACACACAGGTGTATTCTTGCCAAGTATGTGGATCAGCATTTTCAAAAAATTCCAATTTTAAAAGACATGAAAATACACACACAAAAGGATCCATGTACTTGTTAAGTACGTAGATCAGCATTTTCAGACAATTTTCATCTTAAATGACACATGAAAATACATCAGTGAAGAGAAAACACATTCTTGCCAAGTGTGGATCAGCATTTTCTAAGAATTCCAAATTAAAATCCGATATGCGAAAACTCAGAGATGAGAAACTATTTACTTGTGAAGTGTGTTGATCAGCATTTTCTTGGAATGACGATTTAAAAGTCCACATGCAAACACACACCGGAGAAAAAACATTTACTTGTCAAGTGTGTGGATCAGGATCTTTTCAGAATTCCAGCTTGAAAGCCCACATGAGAACACACACAGGGGAGAAACCATTTACTTGTGAAGTGTGTGGATCAGGTTTTGCTCTGAATTCTAGCTTCAAGGCCCACATGGGAGCACACTCAAGGGAGAAACCATTTACTTTGTGATACCACGCATTGCATCAAGTGCAGAATGCATTTGAAGGCATGCAAGTGTGTGTGTGAGTATATATATATATATATATAGAGAGAGAGAGAGAGAGAGAGAGAAGTAGTGCAAAGTCAAAATAAATAATAACTAAAAGATATTTGATATACGAATAAGACAAGAAGTCTGTGGTTTAAATATTTCATTTTTTAAATTGTTTAGAATAAAGTATCCAGTTACAAAGACTTTGATTAGTTATTGTAAATCATAGGCAGAGTATCTACGATGATTTGTATCTGTTTTTTTTTTTCGTTTATGTTAATTTAGAGTAAACCTGGACTTAGTTTTTACATTGTACCTTTGTATATATATATATATATATATATATATATATATATATAATATATATATATATATATATATGAGGCAGTTGAGTTGGGGAGTTTTTGAGTTAGTTGCTGGGAACCGAAGATTTGAGTTTTGGGAGCAGAGACTAAAACATTAGAAGAAGTCCTTAAAAGAACAAGAGGGGGCATTTTGCTCCCCCCTTATCTCAACAGTATAGAGAAGAATGTGTAATTAGCAGATAGAAATGAAAGAATGAAGTAATGCAAGAGTTGTGTACCTCTCTGACCATTTTTTAAAGTTCACCTGAAATTGTCTGGTCTTGTTTTCGTCTCTCTTTGTTTGTTGTTGTTTATTTTTCCTATGACACATGGGTGCCTTCCGGACACGGCGTTGGGGTTGACGATAAGACAGCCAGTGACAGAGATCGATCCGGACAGACTGCTATTGCTCATCTATACTCTCTTCGGGTGTCCTGTACGTAATGATTCAGGGTATCGATCAGGGAGACTGCTATTGGTGGTGATCGATATTCTCCCAGACGATCTGAAAAAGAATGGTGAAAGCGACAAGTTGTAGCGGATTTCAAATAATATTTATGACTTAAATTTAACTGCTACGGAACAAAATATAAACCAAATGACTGAAAGAAGTCTTACTGATTTAAACCCAGAATGTACTTACTTTCTTGTGCTACTCTGTATATGCTCCAAAACTTTGCCCAACATTGTACAAAAAAACTACTTTTTATCACAACTCTTGTTTGCAAAAGGTTTTAGTTGTTTTATTCTACATGAATATATTGCCGACATATCTTGATTATAAAATATATTGTCAAAGTATTTTAATTGAAACTAGGATCTGCCAATTTTCTTGTCGTGTGCGTATTTTTAGAAATAAGCCCCCCATTAAGTTTTCTCCAAAAATTATTAGATAACAAAAATAAAGTAGACTAGTTATTAAATAAAGATTTTGTTAGAATCTTAAAATTTGAAATTTGAAACTCAAAATTATGCGTTTCATATCTTAAATGAATTTTATCTATTAATTCGGTATACAAATTGTTTCCTCAAAGCATGTATGATAGCCGAAAATGGTAGTATTTATTTTAAAGAATTTCGATTTATTTCTATTGAATCAGTTTGAAAAAGAATTCGCTGAAATACTGATTTTTTTTTTTTAAATCAGATAACTCCCTGAACCTCCCCATTTATTTACATATTTATCGCTGACTTTTGTTAATAAAACTCCATATTTTTTAACTCTTTAGTTTTCTGTGTGTTATGAACAGAAAAAAGATGTTTCTTTTGAATTAACATAAAAAAGTTAGAAGTTTTTCTGTACAAAATGTATTTAATATTTTTTATACTGATTTCTAAGATGAAACTTTTAAAAACGTTTTAAAATGCTGATACTTCGGGACTGTTTAGAGCGCTGCATAAATCTTCACTTATCTATTTTTTAGCAAAATTTAATTGGTTAAAATGAATTAAAATAAATTCCATATGTAATATGATTTTTCTTTCTTCATAAAAAAAAATCCGTGTTTTTACACCCCCAGTTTGAAAAAAAGAATGACCAAAAATCAGGTAATTATCCGATTTTAATTAAATTTTCACTGTTGATTTATCAATGAATTGAGTTTTATAATGCATTTGGGGCGTAATATATCAGTGGGGTTATGTGAGATTGATATTTTTTCTGCATAAATAAAACGTCAAAAGATTGAAGGTGTGAATAGAAGAAAAAACAATTGAAAGAATCTGCTCTAGTAGTAAATAAGTACCGTAAAAATTGGAAAATAAAAACTAAAAAAATATCTTTTGGAGATTTATTTTACTCATTTTAATAATTATTTAATCGGCTATTATATCATACAAGAAAAATGTACATCAATATTTGTTCCGTTTAAAAGAGGGTTGCTAAATTTCAAATATATATTTTGACCAAAACAATATGGGTGATTGATACTAAAGTAAAGTAGTTATTAAAACATATTTTTAGAATTTAATATGACATTTTAAGCTTAAAATCATGCTGCTCATATTTTAAATGAATTTTATATATTAATTTATCTTACCAGTAATACCTAATTAAAGTTTTGATGCATTATAAGATCCATTACTTGATAAATCCATACTGAAAATTTCATTACAATCGGATAATTCCCTGTAATTTTAGTAATTTTTTCTTCAATCACGAATGTTACAAATTATTTTGTAAACACGGATTTTAAGCCATCTTTAAACAGCATTTCCGGCCAACCACGATCTAATTTGACGAAAAAACGTTTTAAATGTATTAAAAATAAATTACATGTGTAATATTATTTTTCTTTTTTCTTTTTTTTTTTTTTCTACTGATGTTCATTATGTTATTACTTTTCGACTTAGACAAAAATTTTACATTAAATAATCAATTTAATTAATTTTGATTCGTTTTTAAAATGAATAGTAGCCGAATTTTTGTGTATACCTATGTTAATACTTTCCGACTAAAACAAAAAGTTGACCTTAAAATATAGATTTAATTTTAATTCGTTTTTAAAACGAAAATGAGCGAATAAATTTTCAGTGCCTAGTTGAAACAGAATTACTGTAGAAAATATATTTTAAAATATTTCCAGACAATCACTATCAGAATACATATTTGTTAGTCCGTGTAATTCATCCTAGTAAATGTTTTTTATTTGGATTTCATTTCTTTGCTTGTCTTTTTATCTTTTGTAATTTTCTATTCATTTATTTTCGTTGATATCACTAATTTATACTTATTATACAATTCTTTGATTTTAGAGAAAATTCCTAGAAGTGTGAAGTTTTTAATTACTTTTACATTTTAAATTTTAAAATGGTTCAGAGTTTCTTAGTTTTTGTAAAGGGAATTAATCTTCCTGGCTTATTGACATAAAAACACGATCAGTTACAGATTTTTTAAATGAAATAATCTCATTTAAAAATAGGGGAGGGTTTAATTACACAACCTTGTTTTCTAAACTCTTGAAGGGACAATTCTTACAAGAAAACTTACTTTTTTGCATAGGTAACAAAAAGTTTATTAAAATATAATTATTAGTTTAATTTTGGCATATTCCGAAAATACTTTATTATTCTCCATCATAGTCTATGTCTTAGAAAATCTTGTATCAATTAATATGCCTTCTTAGTTATATCGCCATTGTTCCGTGTACCGTACAGTTTGCTGCCTCACTCTGTTATCATTCTTTAAAAAGGCTGATTGTTATCGGTGTTATGCTGGTAAGCATCAAGACTATTGGATCCTGATTTAATACTGGCAATCAAATGACTGGAACAGCCATTTTTATATCAAATTCATATTATAACCAATATCTGACATCTTCCAATACTATATAATATGCTTATATATAGGATATGGTGATTGCCATTTCCTCACAGAAGAAGGCCATTTCTACAAGTATTTCGTTTTTACGTACCCTGTCACACATATTGAGCCCCTTCCCCGGCTTCCTCTCGTATGCGACCGTATTTGACTGAGAATCTCAGTTGTCGACAGGCAGGCCCTGCCACACAGGTCATATATGGTCAGTCTTGAATGTAGAAAATGTGTACATGATGTCCATCGTGTGCCGCCTACGTGGATACCACTTCAGGATGGAGTGGTCTGGCCACCTTACCTCAAACCACTTACAGCTACCATTGTCCTGCCCTTCCAAAATAATGTGTACACAGACCCCACTTCTGTCAGTTGGTCCTCATTGCTGAAGTGGACTTTCGCAAGGGCCTCGATGTCTACCCCATATCGAGAGTTCCTTTGCCGCGAAACCAGTTCGTCGTTCAGGGTTTCCCTGTCCCTCAAAATCGAAAAGTGTCCAAACATTCCATGTGGCTGTTGTTAGCCTAGGTTTTTTGTTGTAATATTTCTTGTTCTCGCTCAGCTAATGTGAACAGCCGCTATACCGCAGGCTGCTGGTCAGCTTGAGAGGTAAACAGGCATCTGTTTGGGTCATCTTTTCTAGAACCTTCCCAGATATCTGGGTGAACAGTGTTCCCCAAAAGACTGCTCAGTCACTCACAACCCCGCTGTTCAATCAACAATGAAGCGGCGTTAGATGGCTCAGGAGCCGCGCCACATGTAGATTCACAGCTGTATGCTTCCAGACCGTCAAGCCTTCACACGTCACCCTTCCTCCATCACCGTGGGACTTTTCTCACCTCCATTTCTTTTCTCTCGAAAGCTCTCTTTTTGATCTCTCTACTCTTCCTACTCTGGTTTATTTCCCGTCTCTCGCTCCTTTGCACTGCTTTTACTCTCTTTTCCTTACTCTCTTTTCCTTACTCTCTTTTCTCACCTCCATTTCTTTTCTCTCGAAAGCTCTCTTTTTAATCTCCCTACTCTTCCTACTCTCTTTTCTTTATTTCCCGTCTCTCCCTCCTTTGCACTCCTTTTACTCTCTTTTCTTTATTCTCTTTTCTCACCTCCATTTCTTTTCTCTCGAAACCTCTCTTTTATACTTTTCTTTCTTTCTTCTCTTTCTCACATTTACGATCACTTTACACTTAAAACACCGTTTCCCACTAAATCACCGAAGTTAAGCATCGATGATACACAATTGTGTGAATACGTAAGCAATAACAGGCACTGTAAGAAATCCGGGTATTTTGTCTATCAAAATGATATGATTCAGCATTAAATGTCCTGAAAACGGTTTATATACCGTAAATCAACTAACAAACATAACTACCCTATATGCATAGACTTCTGTATCTCCCTTTATCATCTCTCTTGTTACTTGCCCATGTGTAGAATATAATGAACTGTATTGTCAGCAAGGTATTTAGATTTTAGGTTCTACTTCCATCAAGATTATCAGCAGATTTTAATTTATTTTTGACTCTTGGGTCGGAATAGTTTTTACTTGGCTTATGTACTAAATCGTGCTAACCTAAAGATGACATTTTTATTTTGCAAATTATTTGGCTAGTCATCAAACAATATAATTACTTCTTTATAAAAGTCTTATGCCTTATGTTTTTTTACGAATTATGTATAACATTGAACATACATTCATCATTTTTCTTAAATATTTGAGCATTTTGCTTCATGTAAATATATTTTTCTCGTTTTTTATTAATCATATCTGTTTTTGTTTTCAGATAAAAGATTCTTCTAAAATTTATACATCACGAAATTCACAATACAAGGATTTCTGCAAGAATACTGTGAAAAGTAAATTTACTATTGTCAAGTGCGTGGATCAGAATTTTCAAGGAGATTTGAATATATACAGGAAAACTTACACGATTTATGAATCATTTTCTTGTCAAGGGATCAGCTTTTTAACACAAATTCTCAATTTGAAAGTCACTTGCGAATACACAGACCAGAGAAACAATTTCCTTTTCAAATGTATTAGTTTTTCAATGTGATCAACGTCAAACAATAACGTGTGAATATACACAGGAGAAATACATTTTCTTGTTAAGTCTGGGGATTAGTATTTAACAAAAATTACAATTTAGAAAATACCTACGAAGACAATATTTAAACCGAAGATAAATCCTTTTGTGGACAAGTTTGATGGTCAGCATTTTCTTAGAAGTTCGCTTTAAAGAGACATACGAATAGACACAGAAAAGAAACCATATTCTTCCTCAATATTTTCATATAATTCCCATTAAGAAATATACAAGAAAATACACACTGATAAAACACTTTCTTTTCTTGTGTGGGAAATAAAATTTTCTCTAAATTCTAGCTTAAAAGCCAACATGCAAATGCAAACAGGTGAGAAGGCACATTCTTGCCAAGAGTGTGAGTCAAAATTTTCAAAAGAATCCAGTCTCAAAAGACACAAGAGAATACACACAGGGAAGAAACCATGTTTTTGTAAAGTGTGTGGATTAGCATTTTCTTATAATTTCAACTTAAAAGTCCATATGCGAATACACACAGGGGAGAAGCCATTTACTTGTCAAGTTTGTGGATCAGCATTTTCTCAAAATTGCAACTTAAAAGCCCACATGCGAACACACACCGGTAAGAAACCATTTACCTGTTAAGTGTGCGGGTCACCATTTTCTATGAAATACAACTTAAAAGTCCACATGCAAACACACACAGGGGAGAAACCATTTTCTTGTGAAGTGTGTGAATCAGCATTTTCTCAGAATGCCAGCTTAAAAGCGCATATGCGAACACACACAGAGGAGAGAATTGGAAAAGCCTACTAGACACAACCTCGAGTGTCTTCGGTCTCTCTGTACAGGGGTTTGTCAGTATCTGACATGAGGATACTTCCATAAGAAGTAAACCCTGACCAAATATTCCAAAAATATGAACATTGAAATGAATACAACAAATTCATACTGGCTGGACGTCGCCCAGGATAATCAGGTCCCCTCGTTATGGCTACGCACTGGGCTAAGCGAGGAAAGCAACAGTGTACCTTCTCCTATAGATGATACCACAAGTAGCATCAATCAGCTGGATACCCCACCAGACCAGGACAATACTGGTCCTGGAATCCAACAAAATCAAAGAAGGACCACTAGGAAAAGAGATTATAATGTAACTAAGTGGTCCATAGAGGAGAAGAAAATGATGGACGACCTCAAACTCTATGCAGAATCAGAAAAACAACTTGTCCCTCTGATAGAAACAGTTAAAAATTTCACAGAAGATATATGCATGGAGTTTGGATAAAAAAGGTAAAGGAATCAAGTGTTAGCCCCAGGACAGGGGCCCCTTGACTTCTAAAAAACTAATAAAGAAAGGGAAAAGCCATTTACTTGTCAAGTGTGTGAATTAACGTTTTCTTACAATTCCTCTTTCAAAAGACACATGCGAATACACACAGGAGAGAAACCATATTTCTGTCAAGTTTGTGGATCAGAATTTTCTCTAAATACGAGTTTTAAAACTCACATGAGAATACACACAGGTAGGATATAAATACTATTTATAAAGAAATCAAGTGTTAGCCCCAGTGTTGCATACCTCTTTACCGGCACTATATATCTTTATGTTATATACTCTCTTTTACTTCTTATCCTTGTCGTCTATTCTTCTGGTCGGATCTGGTATATCTTCTAAGGTCTCGTCTGGTCTTCTATTGAGGATTCCGGGTCTGGTCTCTGTCGGGGATCACTGCTTATCAGAAGCCTGTGTCATTGTTAGCTTTTAGTAATTAACACAAGACTTCGATTTACGATGATGTTACTTTATTCGTAGACCCCCAGACCAGACAACTGCTCAGTGAACTCACATCTTGCTAGCTTTGCTTCTAAGTCCTAACTCCAACTGACTGAGTTGCTTACACCTTAAACCGGAAGGGGCTTCTATTGCCTTCCTGTTCTCACGATCATCCCCAGAACGCAAGGTCAGAGTGAGGTCAAACGCTGTCACTCACTCTCAAGGCCATCAGCTGCACTAATATGATTTCTACACTATTGTCATAATCATTAGGTATCTAATGATTATGTAACACCAGGACAGGGGTCCCTTGGCTTGACTTAATAAGAAAATGAAACAAAGTGAGAAGCCATTTATTTGTCTAGTGTGTGAATCAGCATTTTCTCAACGATCGAATTTAAAAGCCCATATGCGAATGCACACAGGTGATAAACCATATAACTACCCAATGTGAGGATCAGCATTTTCAGGCAATTCCTCTTTTAAAAGACACATGTGAATACACACAGGAGAGAAACTATTTATTTGTCAAGAGTGTGGATCAGCATTTTCAAGGAATTCCAGTTTAAAAAGACACTTGAGAATACACACAGGCGAAAAAAACATCTTCATGCCAAAAGTGTGGATTAGTATTGTTCCAAATTTCTGATTTAGAAATTCACATGCAAAGACACACACGAGAAAAAAGATTTCCTTGCGAAGTGTATGGATCAGTATATTCACGAAATTCCGTTTTAAGAAAACATATGCGAATACACACAGGCGATAACCCAGAAAGTTAGATATGTGTGTCTTTACTTTTAGCAAATTAGATTTTTACAATGTACATAGAAACACGTACCTGAAAATACCTATTGTAGATTAGTACTTTTCTGACTTAAAACTTCACACGTTAAGACACGCACACCTACTTGAAAATACTTATTATGAAGTGTGTCGATCAACATTTTTATCTCGAGTCAACATATCACCATGAGATCTCGTTAGGACTTCACATCCCTGTTACAAACCTCCACCAAATATTTTTGCCACAATATACATAGCATTACAATCTATTTATTTTCATTATAATTTTTAAACATAGAAAAGTATGAAGAGATACTTTTTGTTATTTGTCTGTGATCTACAGATAAAAATAAATTCCATTATCATCTTTTCTATTCTACGAAACGTGTTTTCTATCGTTGTTATAATATATGCTAGAATTTCTTTTTCTTCATTTCACTTATATTTCATAATCTGTGCCTCTCCAAATGTTTTTAGCTGTTTATATTTAAGATTATCGGTTTTAAAATGAATATTCGGAGACTGACAGTCTACCTATCATATAATATATAATATATATGGTAATCCCTAACTTGTGCTTCGTAAATTCCTACCATAAAATAAACTGAACCTTCATTTTATGTCCGTGTTTTTGCAATAAATGTTTTATTTTTCTTGCACCCGTTATTTTACAATACTAAATATATATATTTTTTTTAATATTCACTTCAATGTGTATATTCTAAAAGTTGTAAAATGAAAAATGAAACATTTATTGCAAAAACAAGGAGATAAAATAAGGGTTCAGTTTATTTTATGGTAGGAATTTACGAGGAACAAGTTAAGGATTACCTCATATATTCCGCTATATCTATTATTTGTTGTATTCTTTTTTAATTTAAATTTGATACACACAATTTTAGGAATCCCCCTTCCGTGGTTTTTAATAGGAGTGAACGGTTTCTTGTGTAGCGTTAGTTTGTGTTCGCCGGGTGGAGTTGTCTGCCCCTTTTAGTTTGATGATGCCCGCTAGGGCACCAGTATAAAAGCGCCGGTTTCAAAACCTTCGCCCTCTCTTGATAGTTTTCAGCAACTACGAGCCACATGGGGTAGATTCTATCTAAACCCTCTCGTGGGGCTCCGCCCCCCTTACATTACTGTAAGTTCTTTACAGCATGGACTATCGCTAGTCTCATGTCTGTACTCTTTTATGTTATACTCTGTATCTTTCATGAATGTGTTTATCTTTATTTGTGTAACTCTGTTTACCTTATTATGAACGTTGTATTCTGCTGTTATCCATGTGCTGTTGTATTAAATGTTTGTCTATTAACCTTTGTCGGAGTTATTTGTATTTAAAGCATGTTGAACTTTAAACCATCCTTATACTTGTATCAATAGATTGTTTGATATTTAATTGAGAGTAGCGTGGCGAATCTGTTCAAGATATCAACAATCATGGTAGTTCTTGAAATATAAGTTGTATAAATCTTAAGGAAGATGATACTGCAGTTAAGGAAATTTTGATGTATAGGCTCTTGAACATATTTGCCTGTAGTTTGATTTATATATCTTCAGTTTTTGCAGTTCAGTAAGAGTTCATCATGAAATAAAAAATCGGCACCTACAAATGATATTACAAAATCATTAAAAACTACCGTCTATCTCGTCATCTAAAAATAAGCAAACGGAACTTGTATTTACGCCATTTGCATTTCTGATTGGTAAAATTATTCTAGATTCAACAGAAGATGACTTTGCATTGCCAATCTGGGTTGCAACTCCAAATAGCAGCGTTGCAGTATCAATGGGTCAGTAAAATGGTAATTCCTGTGTGTAGAGTTAAGCGATGGAGAGGCTTTCTCTGATTGGATATACCAATCACGTGATGAGCCCAGAAGTTTTCCGATTATGTTGAGGTATTCATTTAACTAACACATCCGCTACGCGTAGGATGTGATACGAGATCGCAAGTATGGAGCATCCAGCAAGGATCGAACTCGCTATTCAGTATCAATGGATATGCGAGACTAGGTTGCTAACCATTACACTACGATTATTTCATGTTCAACAATGTATAAAAGCCGCGAAAACCCAAGAAAGTAATTAATTTTACCAACTCAATAATTAATGGCTTTATTAAAATTATGTGATATTTCTTTATTAAAAAGTAAATTGGAAATAATGACGTTGTTACACTTCAATTACAAAAGTTCAGCGGTTTATAGAAATTATTAGAAAAAATAATATTCAGTTTGTATAAGAAAACAAATGTTTCCTTTTGTTTTACCGATCATATTTCTTATACTGCAAACCATATCTCCTTATGGTTCATAAACTCTCCATCACCATCAAAAGATAGAACGACCTGTTGTTCATTTCGAGATAATTAACTGGCGGATTAAGCGATGAACAGTCACGTCATAAATAATTAATATAACACCAGAGCGGTGTCAAGGAGTGACTAGCGATATCTTATTAGATACTTAAAAATAACAATTGAGTCTAGAGTCGTACAAGCGACTTAGATTAGAGTACAAGTCAGTGGTGGGGTAAAGTCAACACTAGATAAAATTAATTACTCTAACACAAAGAAATTCTAATGGCTAAAAGTCGGTTGATGGTTGATATAACACAAATGACTTTTTTTTATACAAATGTTTTCATGTAAATATATATTATCATTCTTGTAAACATCAACAAGATGAGAAATAATTTTGAACAAAGAAAGCCTAATGGCAGAAATAGTTTAATATAAGGCAAAAGCCTGTTTAATACAAATGTTATCATATTATCATTTACATGAAGACTCCAAAAGATAGGAACCAATTTATCCAGGCTAATAGTGGTTGAATTAAAAACGAATGACTGGTTTATATAACTGCTGACATCTCCATGTCTCGAACAAAAACAGTTTAAAGATTAAATCTTTAAAATGTTGATTAGTGAAGAATCACAAATTCGCCCGGGTGATCTTGGGCCAGTTTCTGGGAATTATCATAGCAATTGACAGGACCATTTATACAATAATAAAAATATTATCAGGTGCCTCACCAATCAGGAAACTGGGGCGGAGACTTGTTACCCACCTCCGAGATATGTAACCCAATGCCATGATTTTGATTGGCCGTCCAATCAAATGCGACCGCGTGGGTGGGGTTTCGTACACCTCCTGATATTTACACTGTAGGGCCATTGGTCCGGCGTTTCGATTGGCTGGCCAATCAGAGCCCTGGATTCGGGGGTTTGGAACCCATAAAAGAGGACCCAAAAGGGTTCCAAGCAGATTGGAGAGCTGGTTTGGGACCAGATTGTTGACCAGATTGGAGAGCTGGTACTTGACCAGATTGGAGAGCTGGTACTTGACCAGAGTGGAAAGCTGGTCCTTGACCAGATCGGACAGCTGCTTCCCTAGCAAATTAATAGCTCCATCTCATGGCCCTTGTCACAGTCTTTGCTTTGTCATCTTGTTACTCAAAGTCCTGAATTTGAATCAGAACCCAGCATATATCGCCAGTCAGTCCACAAAATACCGACTCAACTTCAACTCGATACCCCTTTGTGGTTGTACATGATTTTTAATCACTGTATGATTAATAAAGGTATTTTATTGTTAAAAACGCGTTCGTGTTAATAGTGGAACAACCTTGGTGAATTTGGTCATTTTCAGGTACAGCCCGGAACAAGCACTTCAACTTTCCTGTGGGTCAAAGAACACCCATCGCGTTAGATTCGACGCCGCGACAGCATAGTTTTACATTTGGTCCCGTGACCAGATCATAGTATTACATTTGGCACCCTGAACGGCAAGGATATTATTACATTTGGTGCCGCGTGACCAGCAAGGATATTATTACATTAAGCTTTTTCAGCCAATCGAATATGAGGATGCTTTCTTTATCCTATCAAAATCGTATCAACACCACCCCGGATTCCACAAACGTCAGTTCTCAATTTAGCAGCGATTTTGATAGACAGTAGCTCCTTCGCTCCCCTTAACCCCAAGAAACGAATTACAAGCCAAACATATCCCCTTTGTGATCCCAGCTAAACTATGGCCAACAGATACCCATTCTAACTTCTCTTCCACGCACCCCCGCACCCTCACTGTTCCAAACAAAAAGTTAAAAACTTCAAAACCAACATAATTCTTCGTCGAAAGGACTTTCTACTATATGTATTACATTTCACCTCATTCATGAAGACACTTTATCCGTGTTTTATAACCCTCATTTTTAACAACTACTTTTAAATATAGAATAAATTAAGTTTTTGTATTTTATCTCTGCATTTTATTAAATGAAGATTACGGCTATTAATTTGATTTTTTTAATATTCATATTAATTTTAAATTTGTATTTCTATATGAAGGGAAAAATGTATTTTTAACATGAAAAACAAAAAAGAATATCATTTATAATGGAATTAATAAATTTATCAAAGATAAAACAATTTTTAAGTTTCTTTTTATTAATTAAAAGATAATAATTAACTAAATTAGGGATTTCCTAAATAATTTTGATAAAAGTTTAAATTATATTACAAAATATAAAAATATCATAAGGTATTTTTTTACTGGAGCAAATTGCTGAATATAATTTAAATATTTTTGCTTCTCCAAGTCCAATCGGACGGAGACACAATTTGTCTACTGCATAATCTGGAGATCCGGATGAAAGAGAGAGTTAGTTTTCCTGGGTCTCTCTTTAAATAGCCAGACTGAAACGCCCCCTACAGGCAAACCATGACGGCAAGGGAAGATTACCCATTGCCAATCTCTACCCCAACAAAATAAGGGAAGATAATCACTATAATTAGAATAATTCTGAAATAATAAAGTGTAGGGGTTCATGACACAGAAGTTTCCATTTTTTTCCGTAGCTAACTGAAAAATTCATTTTCAACGTTTGATTTTGTCTTATTTAAAAGAAGAGAGGTCAAAGTATTAAAATATTTCTAAAAATAACTTTAAAAGAAAAATATATTTTTATTTTTTTAAACTGTATTTGGAAATCTGGACTTTACATAAAATTCAATTTCCGGTCAAATTGGTTAAAATTTTAATGTCGTAAACTTTGAAAAATCTACAAAATTATATATTTTACCTGCCCGAGAAAAAATTACTATTAATACGTCTTGAAATCTTTCTTCTACATTAACAGAATTAAATGATGATTGCTATCAGTAATTTATTTATTAACTTCTAAAAGCAACTGAATAAATATCGAAAATAAATTACAAAATTAAATATTTTACCTGCCCGAGAAAAGATTCCTATCAATACGTCTTGAAATCATTCTAAATGCTGCTGAATAAATATCTTTAAAAAAAGAGAAGGGATAGTTCTATATTGTGCAATGTACATTCAAGAAAAAATCAATTTTCTAATTTATTGTTGTTTCTAAGAAATTAACATTTTTGTCTGATCACCAAACAAATAAAAATCAAAAGGATAGAAGAAAAACATATTTAAAATCAAGAATTTGGGGGAAATATATGCAAAAGGTGTGAGAAAAAGACCAAAAAGAGGAGTTGGAAAAAAGAAAGTAATAAACAGAAAGAGAGAATAATGAAAAGGGAAGACCAACGAAGTAAGGAAAAGAGAGTAAAAAGAGAAGAAAGAAAGAAAAGAGAGTAATTGGAGGGGGAAAGAGAGCAAATAATGGAAGGAGAAAAGGAGAGTAAAGAAAGTGGGGAAAATAGAGCTAATGGAGAAGGAAGAGAAAGAGAGCAAATGAAGAAGTGATGGAAATATATTGTATATGCAAAATATATTGAGTAAACCTGACAAATTTAGCAGAGACTGGATGCGCATCTAACGAAATAGGAACTTCCTAAGTCTCAAACTTTTGGATTATGTGGTCTTTGTTACCATTTCCGTGTAGATCATGTAAGTTTTCAAAAACATAGTTTTGTCCAGGTAGCCAGATAGAATATTAATCATTTTAACTTGTATAAGTATCCTTTGTCATACTGATATAATCTATACGAAAAAAGAAATTACAGATATACGTGAGAACTACTAAGAATTATCCTCTATATTGTCAAATGATGTTACAATATTAATTATCAGATTAACACGTGTTACAATTTTTTTACAAGATCCAGACTACCCTGTCGGCTGGGGCGTTAGAATGCACCGACTGCACCTCTGCAGAGGTGTAAGACTCCCCCAATGGGGCCACCTGTTGACAGTGGGTGGCGACCCGTGATGCTTAAGGATAGAGCCCAGGTGGATGAGCAGTTCATGACATGCAATACTCCACTTTGGCCCTATCTTGGGCTAGACGGGCGGTCAGAGAGGCCCCCTCCGATCAATCGGCAGGTCACGTCAAGCCCTAGCACCTATATGATTTTCCCAACCCTATTGCCCTTATGGCAAGCCCCAACCCCTTTTTATCATATGGGTGCTAGAAGGCGGTGGCTGCGGGTCTACATGTCCTGGGAATGACGTTAAACTCTATCTGATGGTGAGGTTCCAGTTTTGGAGGTTTGGGGAACGTGGAGCACCCCTTCATCACCATTGCTCCCTGGTCCACTCTGACTCGGCGTGGTAGTACCTGTTAGGGTCCCATCTATGGGTTAAATAGAAAAATGTATTTATAAAAGAATTGTATTATCCATTAAGAATTGATTTATTTCAAAACTTTATCGGCATTAAATGACCCACTGAGGGTGATATGCCGTAAAACAAAACAAACCAAACAAGATCCAGAAAGTGTCAGACAAAATGATATCAGATTTAAGACTCTTTATAAACTTTCTAAATTGACACACAGTGTCTGTGTGTGTCAATTTAGAGACTTTATTAAGAGCCTTAAATCTGATATCATTTTGAAAAGAGGATAAATACTTCTGTTAGGAGATTTTGGTTAAAAAGTTGTTAGAACTTATATAAAATAACCCCCTCCCCAATATTGAGCAGGTCCTCTCCTAAAGAATCACTTGGTCAGGTTTTGAATATGCTCATATCTGCAAGGAGAGTAAGACCCCCCCCCAAAAAAAAGAGTCTCTTGGATATGACACTAAACTGCATCTGATAGTGAGGCTCCAGTTATGGGTATTGTAGAGTACCCCTAAATTGCCATTACTCCCAGGTCCACTCTGAACCATAGTCATAGTACCTATGGGTCAAATAAATCTGTTTAAAAAAATAATCAAATTTGATTGGACAGTGTGCGGGGGGGGGGGAATCCAGAAACAACTACAAAAAAATATAAAAATAAATGTACAATGAATGTGATTCCCTAACCTCTTGGCATAAATGAGGGGGGGTAAGCAGAAGAGAAAATGCGAGTTATGACATTAAGGGACGAGAGTACAACGAAATGAAAATGCAACAGGTTTAATATATATATATATATATATATATGCACATAAAATGGTACAACAAGAGAAGAAAAAGTTCTGGTTTAGTTCGGACAAGCTTCCCCGGGGTTTAATAACTTCCTTTAGAAGCTAGCGGCACCTCCTCGTTTAGGTATAAGCCGTAATGTTATTATTTAGGGTTTGTTTAAGGTAGTTTAGGGTTGTTTAGGGTAGTTTAGGGTTGTTTAGGATTGCAAAAGTTCATTCTGCTAGCAGCCTATTGACTGCAATGGTATCAAAGTGAAGCTTATCCGTTGTTGCAAGTATTTCGTCGGCTCCCTCAGTTGTTATCTTGGTGATAAGGTAAATTTGCTGTCAGCTGTCATGGGTCAAAAGACAGCAATCTCTCTTTAGAAGCCGGGTATGATAAAATGGTAGAAGTCCGTCGTGGTTTTTTCTATCGGTAAACCTAGTTCGTAGGGAGAGATAGGGCAAAGCTCTTACCTGTAGTAGTAGTCAGAAGGATTCAACCAAAGGGAGAGGGACACGTGATGGCCGGACCCAGCACTGGCCCCCAGAAGGTTACAACTAGAAAGAGGGGAATTACTAATGGTCAGGGCTATTTATAGAGGTCACCACTTGACGGTGATGATGATGGCTGCTGCTGCTGCAGTGACAGTCCCCTAGGGGCAAGTTCCAGTGTAGACCGTAGTTAGTAACATAAAATTTCAATACTTGGTTGGCCAAATAATCTTTTTTTTCCTCGCAAGTTCGGGCTATCACGCTGAATGCAATTTATTCTGCACAGCAGGCAGTCAGTTTAAGTTTTCAGTGTGTTACTCGCTGTTAATCTGATAAATTTGGAGAGCTGGAAATTCGAATTGTTGTCTGTCGTCTTTTATCTAATCCTATACGAGGTCTACTTGACTGTTGAAACCTAAGTGTTACACTATTCAAATGGAGGAGGAATAGAAAGAGATCAAATGAAGAAGAGACTGTTGATACCCATATAATAACATGTGCTGGGCCACGGTCTCAATGTATGTATGTTATGTATGAGAACGATGCTCCGGCTCAGTATTACAGTCGTCGAAATTGCCCGTTCCAACCTCCCGTTCTTATGTTGTCTGTTGATTTACAGGAAGGTTGAAAAAGAGCTGGTTTCGTTCCTTTTACCAACTCGGCTGAAATAAGATTAAATAACCAAAAGCTGTCAACCGATCAACAAAACAATTGAACACAACGCTTTTTGATGCTTATGTACAAAATATATACATTTATTTTACAAAGGAGCGAGGTGATTTATTTGTCAGTTGATTGGCGATCTACAGCTAGTTCTTGGCTAAATTATCAGTTTTGTTACCGAGTGGCGAGACGTCAGAGTGTAGTATGGACGGTAAAGTTTTATCAAGGGCCCCGAGCTATGGCGAGCTTCCTGGTTTCTCTCTTTCTCTTCGGTTTGTTTCTTTCTGTCTCTTCTGGTCTGTTATTTATGGGATCCAGACCTCCCCACCCCTAACATATGTCTCTGATTGGCCAGCCACTCGATACTATTGCCTACGTGTCTAAATGGCCTTGTGCCAGCCTAGCTTGTATCTTTCCATTTGGGTTATTCCAACTCCAACGAGTTAAGGCCAACCATTGTTTTATTTATCTAAGTTTTTGAAATTGTTGACCAACTTGTCAAAAACTGGAATCTTATTTGTCAAATAAATTTATATTTGTAATATAAACAATTATTATTATTATTATTATTATTATTATTACTTTTAATTTTAACAAACCACCATATTTAATAATTAGGGTAGTTTTAATTAAATAGTAAGTAATTAACAGATCGCCAATCAACCCATAACACTTTAATAGTGTTACACCCAAGTGTCACATCCCACAGCATTTGCCAGAAAGAATATGGGACGACAGTCATCAATAAAGGTGTTCATGCGACTTTTGCTTGATTTGATTTCTTTTCAGTTGTGAACCTGTTGGTAGCTTCTGAATTTTCGACCAACACCGACAGCCATCATCATATCATCAGGTTTGGTGAGGAAGTCAGTTAACCAACCAAAAAATCAGTGAAACTAAGAAAACATTTATCTTTTTAGATGATTGTTAAGTAAAATATCATATAATTTTATTAAATCAGAATTTACAAAATTCTAAGTTTAAAAGATATTTCTCTTCAGAAAGCCATTACGGATTTTAAGGATTCCTTTTTTGAGTGGATCTTTGGTGCAGAACTCTGAAAGTGAAAACAAAATATTTCTAATAGATTTTATGAATTACCTCCCCTGATTTTAGCACTTTAAAAAAGCATTTCCAATGGTCACTGATTTACAATTTTAGATTTCATTCAACAAGGAAAGGTTCTCTTATGTAATGTTGCTCTGAAGAAAAATCAAACAAAAGAAAACGAAAATAAGTGAGTATAACATCTACGTCATATTTTTTTCCTTTATTTTACAAATACAAATATATATTTAACAAAGACAGATGGAATATATTTATAGGAACTTATTTTTCATCTATTGACGCTGAAAATTATTTCAGCGTCAATAGAAATAATATATTGTTTTCTCAATAATTCATAAAATGTTATTTTAGAAATAAAATCAAAGACTTTTTTAATACAATTTAAAATTTTTTTTTTTAATTAACAAAAAAGTATAAAAATAAAGTATGGTGTTTCCTAACAGAAATAATTCTTAGTTGAATCCTTTCCCTTTGATAATTTATATATATCAAATCTATCTGATTCAATTAAATATCAATATCTCATTATTTTTCCTAATTGTCTAAAAATATTTCAAAAGAAAAATTATGAAAAATATGAGTAATTTGAAAAATAAAATCAGGACAGTTGTCAATTTGTTAGGCTGATTGAGGCCCCTCTGACCACCAGTCTAGCCCGAATGGAGTGTTGCCTGTGATAGGACCACTTAGTATCTGGGTCACGGACTACTCAGCTACTATAATCCTGTCCTCAGTCATTAAAGGTTGCTACCCACAGCTAACAGATAGCTCCATTGCTGGCGTAGCTAGAAAAGAGATGATTTCTTATATAAATAAAAAGTAAGCTGAGACTGTCCTCAGGCATTACTGGTTGCCACCCACAGCCAACGGGTGGCTCCATTGAAGGAAGAGATGCAGTTGGCATATTCTACATACCCAGCTGACATAGCAAAAAAAAGAGATAAGTAAAATGTAAGCTGAGACAATGAGAGCAGACACGTTAGCAATAAACCAAGAATGCCATTTACTCATGGTCTACTACTTTTGTGGCTTTATGCTTTTCTATTAATAATGGAGATTCGCTTCCGGTTTTTGTAACAAAAACTACGTCACTGTTTACGTCACATTACCCAAAATCGTCATAACATAGAATAAAATTTATTCTATGCCATGACGATTATTTTGAGTGTATTTATTCAATAAACACACTCAAATTTTGAACATGCAGCATTAGACTGTCCTCATTGTTTTTTAAAAAGTTTTAATAAACACATGACTGGTATTATATATCTATATATAGTTTGTTTTATTTTGACACATATTTAAAGTTTACATTTCAAATTGTTTTATTTTTTAATCCTTTAATGAATTTGATCATTTTACTTACTTAGAGTACAAACTTGCTGACATTGAATTTTTACTCTCACCCCTCAGGCAATATGTTTCAAAAATCTATTTTTACATTGCCCGGAGGGTGTTTTTTATTTTGCTAGTAAAGATAACATTACTTCTACTCTTGTTGCATTGTGACAAGTTGAATGTATCATACTTTTAAAGATAATATTAAGAAAGCTACAATTCTGCTAATTAATATTTCAGAATAGTTGCTGGGAGAAATTCTCTATGGGTCAATAATTTGAATGCGTACACACACACACACATATATATATATATATATGTATACACATCTATCTATCAATCTATACGTATACGCATCTATCTATAAATCCATCAATCTATCTATATATCTATCTATATATTTATATATATGCATGTATGTATATATACGAGTGTGTGTAGATAAATGCATGCATAGATACACGCATATATATATATATATATATATATATATATATATCACAGTTACCTTTAAATGTGCCAAGCAAACAAATATATTCACTTCTGGATTTTAAAAAAAACGATTTAAAAGTGCACAATATGAAGACTTAAATATACGTTTTAAAAACGAATTGCTTAAAATTTCCAACTGCAGTTTCTCGCCGTAGCGCAAATCTTCAGGGTCTGACTGAAGATTCACACTACGGCGAGAAACTGCAGTCGCAAATTTTAAGCCATTCGTTTTAAAACGTATATATATATATATATATATATATTTCTGACTCTGCACACACACACACACATATATGCATGTATAAAATAAATGCATACATAAGTGTATATGTACATGCTTGCGTAACACACATAGGTAACTGTTCTTATTTACTGAAATGAAATAATAGAACACTATGTAATCAACCATTAAAATTTATTACAATGAAACAAGCATATTCATTTTATAGTAAAACAAATGTTAGATAGTACTGTGCTATCTTCCTTGATGGCAGTTGTCTTATCTTCTTCACCACTTGGAATCACATATGTTGACTGTTTTGTTCGAAGATGAGGTAATCTTTCATGGTCACATTTCTTTATTACTTTATAACAATGTCAGAGTGAACCCATCTGCATTCAAGAAGATGAGCCATTTAAGGCACAATGGTCGAGCATTATGTCTAAATGTTAACTTATCAAAATCAATCAGTTACCCTAATATCTAGGAACTCTATCTTCTGAGTCATCTGATCATATGTCTTTTATCCGACGAGAAGCTTCAACCAGAACAACTCCAGTATTATCAACGGTCATTTAAACTTTTTTGACTTTTCAAATGCTACTCCCTTATTTCAGAAAAATATGGTTTCTTTCCAGTGTGTGTTTGCATATGCATTTTCAAGTTTGATTCAAACGAAAATGTTGATCCACAAACTTCACAAGAAAATGGTTTCTCACCAGTATGACTTCGCATGTGGCTTTTTAACTGTGAGCTACATGAAAATGCTGATCCACAGACTGCACAAGAAAATGGTTTCTCCCCAGTGTGTATACGCATATGCCTATTCAAGTTGGATTCTAACGAAAATGTTGATCCACAAACTTCACAAGAAAATGGTTTCTCTCCAGTATGACTTCGCATGTGGCCTTTTAAATGTGAACTAGATGAAAATGCTGCTCCACAGACTTCACAAGGAAAAGGTTTCTCTCCAGTGTGTGTTTGGATATGTTTTCTCAATGAAGAATGGTCGGAAAATGCAGTTTTGCACATTTCACAAATAAATGGTTTCTCTCCAGTGTGTGTTCGCATGTGGCTTTTCAAACAGGAACTCCTAGAAAACGCTGAGTTACAAACTTCACAAGAAAATGGTTTCTCTCCTGTGTGTGTGTGCATGTGTCTCTTCAAATTGGAACTTTCAGAAAATACAGTTTTGCACACTTCACAAATAAATGGTTTCTCTCCAGTGTGTGTTCGCATGTGTCTTTTCAAATAAGCACTCCTAGAAAATGCTGCTCCACAAACTTCACAAGAAAATGGTTTCTCTCCAGTGTGTGTTGCCATATGTCTTTTCAAGTAGAACCTGTATGAAAATCCTGATCCACAGACTTCACAAGAAAATGGTTTCTCTCCAGTGTGTGTTTGCATGTGATATTTTAAATGGCAGCTCTGTGAAAATGCTGAGCCACAAACTTGACAAGAAAATGGTTTCTCTCCAGTGTGTGTTCGCATATGGCTTTTCAAATGGCCGTTCTGTGAAAATGCAGATCCACACACTTCACAAGAAAATGGTTTCTCTGCAGTATGTGTTTCCATA
Organism: Doryteuthis pealeii; assembly: GCA_023376005.1. Lineage (NCBI taxonomy): Eukaryota > Metazoa > Mollusca > Cephalopoda > Myopsida > Loliginidae > Doryteuthis > Doryteuthis pealeii. The sequence goes on from CM042151.1 coordinate 88,650,234, forward strand.
TCTGCTTTCAGTTCTGAACTCTGTGGCAATGCTGATCTGCACAGTGGAGAAAAGTTTCCTTTCACTAGAATCTCTTTTACCACTTGTTCTTTGAAATATGAATTTAAAGAAAAATGCTTATTTATTGAATTTTGTAAGGAAAAGAAATTGTCTTGTGAGTTGTCAATATATAAATACAAACTTTTAGCAAGAATATATTTTCCTTTGGTATGTGTTTGGATGTCTCTTTTAAGTTCGAAAATTATTCTCAAAATGGGTGTTTTTTTATCTGTGGAGGAATAAAAATCAAAGTATTATTAAAAAACTAAACACAATTGGACATTAGATTACAATAATCATTTCATATTTCTATTCACTACAATTAATTCACATATCCCTGCTATTTACATTTATACAACACATAATTTATGCTAAGCCACAAATAAAGTTCTTATACTACTGTTCAACAAATGATGAAATACATGTAATGGAATTATTTCCTCTGTAATATTTGGCAAATACAACAGGTGTATTCGTGGCAAAACAGTTATCATCTTAAACTGAATGAAACATAGAAAAATAACTTTTATGTTCAACAAAGTTTAATGTCCATAACAAAAGTTTTTTGTTTTTTTTTAAAAGAAGAAAAATGAAAATCACCTGGAAAGAATTTAAAGTATTTATTCACTTTGAGGGTCCCAATAAAAATGCAGCTGATGTCATAGGTTAGTGTGTTCTAATATGCACTAATCAACCATAACCAACATTTTCTTTTGTTTTGTATTAAACTAACAGACAAAACTTAACATTGGATTTGTACTTTTGTTAATCTCAATGAATTTATCAAATAAACAGAATTAAAGAAATATTTTTTCTTTAAAGATACTGTTATTGTTATCTGAATTAATTACTTTAATTACTAAAATTAATGATTTTAAGAAAAAGAAAAAGATGTCCAAAATTCAAATTGATATCGACTGCAATCCTCTTGGGACCATCAAAGTAAACAAGTACCAAATATAATCCAATTGTACTGTCAGCTGAAAATGTATATGCATTCACAGATGTTAATTTGATTGAATCTGTAGTTCTTTACTGTTATCATGCATTTTCTATAGATTTTTTTACATTTAAAATTTTCTTTTAAAAAAGTAAAAATAAAAACTAATTCTAGGCAAAGTTGTTTATTTTCTTTTTCAAAAAGTTTGAACAATCAAAATACTTCACCACCACCACCACTACTACTATTAATAATAATAATAATAATAATAATAATAATGTTGGATTATTTGGGGGTATTTTTTTCGTCGGGGTGGCCTAAAGTCGGTATCAGCCAGACAGACTAGACCAAGGAGATTGTTTTGGCATCTGAGGTGGAGCACCACACCTACCATCATCTCCTTACTTTACCGCACAGATCCCTGTGCTACTCATAAGTTGAGTTGGCAAGGACCAGTATCGAACTAGGAACCTTGTGGTTTTTAGCCGAATGCTCTACCGACTGAGCTAACCAAAGACCAACTTATACTTATAGACTATTCCAAAACTGCAGTGGCTGATTTGGCCAATCAAAAACGCCCAAAAATGTATTTAATTTACTATTCAAAGGTGTTTATAAATTGTACTAAAATTACTCACTGGAAGGACTGCTTAAAAGAATAACAGACAAGGATTATTCAATATTCTACTTCAAGACAGGATCAACTCTGATACAACTCCTACTTTGAGGAAAGATCGATAGCTTTGAGGACATATCAACAGACAAGGATTAAAACTGATACTACATCTTTCTACTTCAAGAAAGGATCAAACTTTATGCCACAAAGGATCTCCACCTATATCCACTAGGCTATGTGTTCAATTGGACACATAGCCTAGTGGATAAAGGAGTTAGGTTAAGACAGTTCTAAGTGACAGTTATCTCTAGACTACAGGTTCAATCCTGGTCAGGGGCAGCAGTAACATAGAATAATAATTAACACATCTTAACACCTGTACCCCAGCTATGGTTAGCTGAATGAGAACCTCCGTGGACTGAATAAAGGGTTAGGTTCAAAGTTCCGTGTTGGCTCCCAATTACGACAAAAAAGGCTCCCAATTATGACAAGAAGGTTCCAGAGTTTGAAAAGAAGGTTCCCGAGTCCAAGGAGGTGCATGAGTCCAACAAGAAATACCTGAAGAAGGCCGGAGGGCACATCAGCCAAAACCATACCAAAGTAGGCTTGTTATTAAATATTTATTCATTTTTAGAATATTAAAATTAAAACAATTTATATTCTAAATGAATTTTTCTATCTATTAATTAGGTATATAATTTGTTGCTCTCACTGTGCATATGAATAGTGTGAATGGTAATATTTATTATAAAGAATGTTGATTTATTTTCCTTGAATCTGTTTGAATGAAACAATTCAGTAAATTAAAAGAATTCATTGATTAAGTTTTGACTTTGTGATCAAACATGTGAATAAATTAAAGGACATGATTAGGGTAAATTTGACTATCATGAATTTTTTCCCAAGTGGAAAAATTGCATTTTCCACTATCAATTGTTAAAACATAAAATTGTAAAACTAACCCAAACCCCAACCCAAACCCTAACATTACCTTTTATAAGGAAAGACATTAAATGTAAAATACCCGGATGCTAGCTTTTAGAACCAGCAAAATAAGCCTTAATGCAGGAGTGTCTATTTGACCAGGACTGCCTGAGTAACCTAATCAAAAAATCAAAAAATCAATAAATAACAAAAACTAATCTCAAAAACAGTTAATTTGTGACAGTTAATATAAGAAAAACTCTTAGAATACCAAGATCTACTTAAAAAGCATAAAACAATAGTCAGGGATGAGACGGGTGTAATACTTTTTTTAATAACTAATACAGGTACACCAAATTTGTCAAAAAATCTGTGTTTTTACAAAACAATCCCCCCACCCCCCGTTTGAAAAGAATTCATAAAAAATCAGAGAATTATCTGATTTAATGAAATTTTCTGTGTTGATTTATCATTGAATTAATTTTATAATGCATCAGTTATTTTATTTAGAAACTTTCTGATATTTTCCAGGTCACTTAACTTTGCCCACCCCCTTATTTGGGGGGGGCGCAAAATATCGGTTGGGTTATATAATTCGAAACTAATTACAGTATGAATAAAAGACAAAAGACCGAAGGTGTCAATAGAAGAAAAAATATTTTTATGGGTGATATCCTGGTAGAAAATAATTACCGAAAATCAGAAAATAAAATAAAAAAATAAAAAAAGGAATTTTTGGAGATCTTTTTTTAACTCTTTTCAATTATTATCTAATTGGCTATTATCTTATAAAAGAAAAAATTATACATCGATATTTGTTCCATTTAAAAGGGGGGTGCTAAATTTTTAATAGTTTTTGACAAAAATATTAGAATTCGATAATAAGTAAATTAGTTATTAAATATGTTTTTAGAATCTAAAAATATGACATTTTAAACTTAAAATCATGATATTCATATTTTAAATGAATTTTATATATTAATTTATCATAGCAGAAATACCTAATTAAATCAGAAAATTTTGAAATAAAATAAATGATGCATTATAAAATTCATTTATTGATAAATCAACGCTGAAAATCTAATTAAAATCAGATAATTACCTGATTTTTGGTCATTTTTTTCAATCGGGAAGGTTAAATTTATTTTGTAAAACACGGATTTTACGGCAACTCACGGCGGCCATGTTAAGATATGTTGATCAAATTTGATTGAAAATACTTTTAAATGTACCAAAAATAAATTACATGTGTAATATTATTATGCTTCTATTCTTTTTTTTTTTTACTGATGGTTATGTTACTACTTTTCGACTTAGACAAACATTTGACCTTAAATAATCGATTTAATTAATTTTAATTCGTTTTTAAAATGAAAAGTAGACGAAAAATTGGGTATACCTAACCTAATAAAACTGAATTATAGTCTCAAAAAATGTCAAATTAACTAACTAGCTTTTTCCATTTAATGAATGCATAACTGTTTTCTCGTAAAGGTTGAAGGTCGTTTTATATTTATGTTCACAATAAAATAATTTTAAAAAGATTCGACGGAAATTTAATCGGCTAACACTGGCCTAAGATTTCCATGGAGGACTTTGTTTATATCACCCCAACGATACGGATAGTAGCGAAAATAAAATATCAATTAAATGTTGAAATGAATAAAATTTTGAATCATAATTAAATCAGATTTCAAAAGATTTCATATATTTTTATATTTATAAAAGATAAAGTATTTCCCACATTGAAATAAAAATCAAATAAAAAAACCACTTCGCTTCTTTGTCAAAAGAAAACAAGTTGTCCTGCAAATTACGTGAACGTGTTTGTTTTATTTGTAAAAAAAAATAATAATAATAAATAACCGAATATCATACTTACTTATTTTTCCTTTCTTTCATCTCATTTCTTATTTATGTGGCCATAGTATATCAGGGAAAAGTGAAAAATGTAATATTTAGATAAAACTCATGTTTTCTTGTTAAAATATATTGAAAAATGTCGTTCATTTGCGATCAGCACAGAAAGCTTTATTAAAGTCGGAATACAAGGGAGATAATTGCGATTCTTAGCAACAACAAAAAATAAGATTAATTCAATCTTCAAGATCAACAGATGAAGATAATGATAAAAAGATTTTTAAGGGATAATCCTTAACTATTTCCTCGTAAATTCCTACCATAAAATAAATTGAACCCTCATTTTATGTCCGTATTTTTGCAATAAATGTTTTATTTTTCTTGCACCCGTTATTTTACAATACTAAATATATTTTATTTATTTATTAAATTTTATTAAATGTTCAAAATCGAAAATCAGTAGTCAGGGTATAGAGAGAGAGAGAGAAAGATAGATCTTATTATACCTTATACATTAATGGGCATAGTTCATCAGCATGAAATGCGTGGAGTATTCAAGCATTTTGGTTTATCATCTGCTGATCTCTGAAAAACTTCCTTATTCATAAGAAACTGGTAGGCTCCAGAAAGGAATTTATTTGATAAGTTATTTTAGGCGCGTATGTCTCTGATTGGTCAATAATTCATATTTTTTATATTTCAATTTTTCTTTCTCATGCTGCGCAATCCACATGCGCAGAACGCTATTTTTTGTCCTTTTATTTTTGTCCTTTGGGACGAGAACTTCCGGTCCACCACAGGTTTATGCATTTCTTTCATGCAGTGCATAGATAAGATTTAAATTGTGGTTCTCCTAGCTCAGTTGACAACTAAGGCCACAGTGCTCATTCTACAATTCTATTTTACCTATGCTGGAAGAAGAGATGAATTCATGCTTTTCTCTAGTGCAGTGGATAGATTAGATATAAATTGTGTTCTCCTAGCTCAGTTGACAACTAAGGCCACAGTGCTCATTCTACAATTCTATTTTACCTATTGCTGGAAGAAGAGATGAATACATGCTTTTCTCTAGTGCAGTGGATAGATTAAATATAAATTGTGGTTCTCCTAGCTCAGTTGACAACTAAGGCCACAGTGCTCATTCTACAATTCTATTTTACCTATTGCTGGAAGAAGAGATGAATTCATGCTTTTCTCTAGTGCAGTGGATAGATTAGATATAAATTGTGGTTCTCCTAGCTCAGTTGACAACTAAAGCCACAGTGCTCATTCTACAATTCTATTTTACCTATTGCTGGAAGAAGAGATGAATTCATGCTTTTCTCTAGTGCAGTGGATAGATTAGATTAAATTGTGGTTCTCCTAGCTCAGTTGACAACTAAGGCCACAGTGCTCATTCTACAATTCTATTTTACCTATTGCTGGAAGAAGAGATGAATTCATACTTTTCTCTAGTGCAGTGGATAGATTAGATTTAAATTGTGGTTCTCCTAGCTCAGTTGACAACTAAGGCCACAGTGCTCATTCTACAATTCTATTTTACCTATTGCTGGAAGAAGAGATGAATTCATGCTTTTCTCTAGTGCAGTGGATAGATTAGATTTAAATTGTGGTTCTCCTAGCTCGGTTGACAACTAAGGCCACAGTGCTCATTCTACAATTCTATTTTACCTATTGCTGGAAGAAGAGATGAATTCATGCTTTTCTCTAGTGCAGTGGATAGATTAGATTTAAATTGTGGTTCTCCTAGCTCAGTTGACAACTAAGGCCACAGTGCTCATTCTACTATTCTATTTTACCTATTGCTGGAAGAAGAGATGAATTCATGCTTTTCTCTAGTGCAGTGGATAGATTAAATATAAATTGTGGTTCCCCTAGCTCAGTTGACAACTAAGGCCACAGTGTTCATTCTACTATTCTATTTTACCTATTGCTGGAAGAAGAGATGAATTCATGCTTTTCTCTAGTGCAGTGGATAGATTAGATTTAAATTGTGGTTCTCCTAGCTCGGTTGACAACTAAGGCCACAGTGCTCATTCTACAATTCTATTTTACCTATTGCTGGAAGAAGAGATGAATTCATGCTTTTCTCTAGTGCAATGGATAGATTAAATATAAATTGTGGTTCTCCTAACTCAGTTGACAACTAAGGCCACAGTGCTCATTCTACTATTCTATTTTACCTATTGCCGGAAGAAGAGATGAATTCATGCTTTTCTCTACTGCAATGGATAGATTAGATTTAAATTGTGGTTCTCCTAGCTCAGTTGACAACTAAGGCCACAGTGCTCATTCTACTATTCGATTTTACCTATTGCTGGGAGAAGAGATGAATTCATACTTTTCTCTAGTACAGTGGATAGATTAGATTTAAATTGTTTAACAGTGTTTACTGCGTTATGATAATATCCAAAAACCAGATCACTATAATGCAGACTTGATAGGCCAAACCTAGTCTGGTATAAGGCCACAAGGAATATTGAACTTCTTAGTCTACATCAATTTTCAACTTTTATAGTTTTGTGGGGTGACAAGTAGTTTAATCTTTTAGTAGTTTAATCTAAATGTAGCTGGTTATTCCTGTTGTGTGTTCTTAGGGTTTGCTTTTAACCCCATCTTATTTGGTGGTCGTTCTGAAAAGGAAGGAATTTAAGGAATGAAAAAAGAAGAGACAAAGACAAAAGGTGGTTTTATGATTTAGGCTTTATTCACTAGTCATAGCCACCACATGGCAAGGAAATATCTCCCTGGCCAATAGTAGTGACTAGACACAGTTAAGGCTTGAACTCGAATGGCCAAAATATTCTCTTGGTAGTCGGATGTAGGTCTTTTTTCCTACACATACTCGGAGTTCTTCGGTGAAGGATGTTGGTTATTTTTTTAATTTTTAATTTTAATTTTATTTCAATTCCATCAGTTTTCAGAACATTACCCAACTGCAGTGAATATGTAAGATTTAAATTTTATTAACTCAAAGAAATGAAAATCCAAAATACTCTTTATCATTAATAAGAAAAAAACCTTCAACAAAAATAATTTAACTAAGAAAATATTCTTTGAATTAAGTTAGTTAACTAAAATTGTAATTTTGTCGATATAATATCTTGTTGCATGCTGTGCAATATTCATAAAATAAATCACTATGTTATGAAGCAGTTATAACCTTGGCATTGATATTATTCTTATAATATCAATGATCAGGTAGTATATAGCAAGCAGCATTAGTATCTTGGTAAGTGTTATCGATAATATGCAAAACTTCTGTTAATCTTCAGATAATTAGTAGAACAAAAAAATAAACCCCTACTGGAATTCACATCTCTTTACCCTGGGAAGCCTGGCTTTATTTATTTTTTTTAACCAGATAAAGCTGCTGAGAACTTACTTTCTGGTGACTAAAAATTTGAAAAAAAAAAACAAATAACATTTGAAATATTTGCAGAACATTATCCAACTGCAGTGAATGCATAAGAATTAAATTCTATTAGGCACAAATAAAATGAAAATAAATACCCTTTATCATTAATGACAAAAATAAACTTTGACAAAAAATGACATGTTGGGAATTTATTAACTCAATCCCACAGAAAAAGAGACATACCTTTTTCTCTCTGGCAAGCGCAGTTACTCATTGAAACATATTCCAATTGAGATACATTCGAATGGATTAACGAGGGAACACATTAGGACTGCTTTTCATAACATGAGGTGTTTAATTTATTTAAAAACAATAACTGAAAACAAAAGGTCAAAGGTCAAGTAACCCGTACAATAAATGGATTAGGGCAGATAACTTCTGACCCCAGAGTCTGTTAGTAATAATTAGTACTGACTAAAGTGAATTTCAACATGACATTTATTACAATGAAGAATATTATGTACTTTTAGAAGTTAGTTAAGAGAAAGATTGTAATTTTGTCAATATAATTTCTACTTATGTGTTCATTTTTATTTCCTTAATAACCTTTAGTTAATTGTTTTCTTCATTAAACTTCTTTGTGTTTGAAGGAATTTGTAGATTAGTATTGTTACAATTTGCCTATTATTCTGCTGAATATATTGCAAAACAAGCAAAATGATAATTTTATAAATAGATCTTTTACTATTATAATTAATAACACAATTTTCTGTTTTGTTAATTATCAAGATTCATCTCTTTTTCTCAGTTTCAATAGAAGGGAAACAACTTGGGACATTACAAACTGCAGCTACCCCAATATATGATTGCGTTTGTCTTCATAAATGAAAATTTATGAAAGTCATTCTTTTATTGATGTAGACCCATGAGTGCCTAATGAAACTTATATGAAATAGGCAAAACCTGTTAAAACGACTACAGGGGAAAGTCTGAGAAGTTGTTGGTTCTGTTATAACACTACAGTTATTATGGAATTCTCTTTTCCTTCACTTTAACACTGTGGCAGTGTTACTGTCAATTTCACATGGAAGTTATTCTTTGATTGGTATAGGCCTACTAATGCCTGATGAAACTTATATGAGATAGGCATGACCTGCAAAACTGGCTCCAGACAAAAGGTCTGAGAAGTTGTTGGTTCTGTTACAACACTATAATTATTATGGCATTCTCTCTTTTAACCCATTTTGACACTGAGACTGTTCTACAAGAGTGATGTTGCTTTGGTGAGGATTTGCCTGTTGGCAGCCTGGGCTGTCCACCATCCATAGTTTATTTCACAAGAGGTGAAAGCTTTTTTTATGTAATAAGTACACCCTGTCCAGAAAGAATAAAAAACATTGTGAATTTAGAAACAAATGAAATGCAATTTGTGTAAGATACCAGTCTGGATTCTTATTAAATGTTTCTTAATTATTCTTAAGTATACATAGATATTAAATATTAGAAAATCTCATGGTTGTGAATTTTTATGTTTATTCCTCCTTTTAGGAGACTGTTTTTTTTTATAATTAAGAAATACAAATGTCAATAGTCTTTGTTAGTAAAAAGTTGATTAATACCTTAAGATTGTTGTTGGTTGGCTGGTTGGATTTTATGGCATGTCAACCCATTGGGTTATTTTAAGTCGAAGACATTTTTTGTTTTCTTTATTCTTGATGGGTACTCATTTTTTTATTTTAATTGTTTATAAACAACTTTTTTTAAAACTCATTTTCTATTTTATTTAAGACATAGATGGGACCCTAACAAGTACTACCACTCTGGGTCAGAGGGGACCTGGGAGCAATGGTGATAAAGGGGTACTGCACATTCCCCAGAGCTCCAGAATTAGAACCTCACCATCAGAAAGTTTAACATCATACCCAGGACATGGAGACCCTCAGCCACCACTTTTTAGCATATATTTGATAAATATGGTTAGAGCTTGCCAAAAGGGCAATGGGGTTGGGACAATCATATAAGAGCTAGGACTTGTGACCAGCTGATCAATTGATAATCATATAGGTGCTAGAGCTTGACATGACCAAAGTAGAGTGTTACATGTCATCAACTGCTCAGCTACCAGTGTTCCATCCTTAAACATCATGGGTTACCACCCACAGCCAACAGATGGTCTCGTTGGTGTTAGGGTCTTACCCCTCTGCAGAGGTGCAGCCGGTGTATTCTAAAGCCTCAGCCAACAGGGCTGATCTTATGGTTGCAATTTTTGATTTTGAATCCTTAATAGAATGATCTATCACCAATTTTGTCAATTCAGAGATTATAGATTGAATGATTTTCTCCCAGGTACCAATGATAACCTGTTTTAGCTCCCCAAGAGTGAAATATTACCAGCTTACACATCTCATGCCATCCTTCACCCCATACATTTTCCATGGGATAGAGATCTGGAGATAAGGCAACAAAATAGTTTTAATTCAACATGTTTCATGATAGTCAAGCAATATAGGAAGTTATTTTAGTTCTGAATTTGATTTATATTTATCAGCTTTAACTGTGACTGTTACTTCCTCCACCTACCTGTGTTTACCTCTGGTCCCTTATGCCATCATAACAATATATCACAACATACAAACACAAATATATATATATATATATATATATATATATATATATTATATATATATATGAGTAAAGGATTGGATAAATCCAATAAAATGTAGTAGAAAATAGAGGAAAATGTACATAAAACACAACTAAATTCAAATGATATTTCACCTCTGTCTTTTGCAAAGCTTTTTCAAATTTATTCTGAAGACAAAATGGATTCCACAATCTACATTTATGCTAAAAAGATAATTTTGGGGGCGGGCAGAAGATGCAGGTGGGGCATACATAATAAGATGAGAGATAAAATGAAAGGAAAAAGAGGAGGATTGTATGTGTAGTGAGAAAGTGAAGAAAAAGAGTAATGGGTTTATTTGTGGGATATGGTAATTTTAATAGGGTCATAAATTGCCATTGAAAAGAATTGATAGTCTAGTGGTAAGTTAGTGTGTGGCAACTGTTGTCTGTAAAGGTTTGTGAAAGTTGGGGGATTGGAATTTTTTCTTCTTTTTTTTTTGAGTATTTAAGAGATTTTGTGATTTTTGGGGTTTATTTTCTAGAAAATGGATAAAAAAAATAGAAAATAAATTTATTCTATTTCCTATGAATCATACTTTCTTTATAAAAATGCATCAATCTCACCACTCAATGCCACCTTTTGCAGGTGGGATTCTATTCTTTATTTAATCATACTTCCTTTATAAAGAAGGATTCTATAAATAATGAATACTTAATTATAATTTTATAATTTATAATTATAAGTTATTTTATAATTAAGTTATTTTTAATTAAGTTATTTATTTATTAAGTTATTATGTTATTTATTTATTAAGTTTATTTATTTATTAAGTTATTTATTTATCAGTTATTAAGTTATTTATAATTTATAATTATAGTTATTTTATAATTAGGTTATTTTATAATTTATAAATACTTAATTATAATTTTATGATACTTTATAAAGAAGGATTCTAATTCTTTATTTAATAATACTTTCTTTATAAAATGCATCAATTTCACCATTCAATGCCATCTTTTGCAGGAAGGATTATATACTTTTCCCCATATTTTTAAGTTGCTTGTAGTTGGCAACCAACTAGCTATGTAACAATGTCAGCTTCCCTTGATCTTTATCTTATAACTATTTCCAGGAAATTGATCTAATACTATCTAATGATTTCCCATTCCTTGAAGAGAGAGGTTCACTGCCTTTATAGTGATTTTCCTCTTGCATATTAATACACACACTTTTCTTTAGCTTCATGTCTTTATAGTGATTTTCCTCTTAATATTAATACACATGAAATTAATGAAAATTATTTCTACCACATCTTGCATATTAATACACATGCTTTTCTTTAACTTCATGTCTATAAATGAATACAAGTAATTGACTCTCAGCCACCATCTCTCTAGAACATATATGATAAGAATAGGTAATTGTTGACCATATGAGCAAGGTATAGAATATGGTCAGGACAATCATATAGTTGCTAGGATGATTGATCGGATGGGACCCCTCTGACTACATGTCTGGCCTGTCATAAGACCGCTTAGTATCCAGATCACAGATCACTCAGCTAATCTAATCCTGTCCTCAGGCATTACTGGTTGCCATCCACAGCCAACAGGTGGCTCCATTAAAGGAAAGTTTTACCCCTTGGCCAAGATCTAGTTGGCATATTCTACAGACCCAGCTGACATAGTAAAAAAAGAGATGATTTCCCCTGATATAAATAAAAAGTAAGCTGTGATAGACAATGAGTATACCTATTAGCAATAAACTAAGAGTGGTACTTAGTCATGGCCTCCTACTCTGATTAGATTATAAAAAAAAGAAAAAGAAAAAGAAAAAAGGGAATGTGGTTGTTGGTTGGTGGTTTATTAATTTTAACGGCATATCAACCCATCCAGGGTTATATCATGCCTAGCGGTTGGGTTGTTATACATATTGTGTATTCATATATATACATTTAGTAATTGGTTTTAACAATGTGTTAGCATTATTGGGAATCATACTGTATGCCATTGATTTGTTTCATGTCTATATTCTATGGTATAATTTTATTTCCCTCAAAAAGGAGAAAATATCCTCTATGTTAACATTTTCAAATAGGTCCTTCATATTGTTTGCTTTAAAATAATGTTTTCTGATGTGAGCAAAAAATCTGCATTCCATCAATAAGTGTTTGACTGTCAGGGGTGTTTGACATGTTTCACATTGTGGTTGTTGTTCTTGTTTGAGTATATAAGAGTGTGTTAGTTTTGTATGACCAATGCATAATCGGGACATAATGACTTGTTCCTTTCTAGACTTCCTTAAAGTTGGTCTGCAGCCTCCCAAAGTCGGTTTGATTAGGAAGAGTTTATTGTGGATACAGTTATTCCAGTGTTGCTGCCATTTTGTATGAAGGAATCTATTAATTTTAGGTTTCAAGTCAGTATATGGTATCTGGAACGTGGTTGTATTTGCGGGGTAGACGAGAAGTCTGATACGGGTTGAGTGCTGATAAGAGAGGTGAGTGACATTAGAAGGTTGAAATTTGAAAAGGCCAGTCTGGAAGGAAACAAAGGCAATAATATAGATTTATCTAGCAGCAAAAATGAATGTAACTTGCTTGTCAATTGTTCTGTCTGAAACCACTCAGCCATTATAATCCTGTCCTCAGGCATTACTGGTTGCCACCCACAGCCAACAGGTGGCTCTATTGAAGGAAGATCTTACCCCTCAACTGAGATGCAGTTGTCATATTCTTCAGACACAGCTGACATAGTTAAAAAAAAAGAAGATAATTTCCTGATATAAATAAAAAGTAAGCTGTGACAGACAATGAGATTATTAGCAATAAACTTAGAGTGATACTTAGTCATGGTTGCATTACAAAGTTTCAATACAAGTAAAATCAATCTCACTATTTTTGATATGCTTATCCAGCAAGTTTTTCATTGATTGAAATATCTCTAAATTATTCAGATCTTACATAAGCCCCTACAATTATCTTCTCTCTCTCTCTCTCACACACATATATATATATATATATATATATATATGAAAACCCCTGGTTACTGACAGTTTCTCGCCTATGCGATCTTCTGAAAATCACATAGATGAGAGACTGTTAGTAATCAGGCTTTGACTCTATGTCCACGCTACCTTAACTCATATATAAACGGTCTATCAATTATATCGAGAACTGTCTGCTTCGAAATATAGCACCAATATCATCTACAATCTTTAAGTGATGTGGAGTTATTTTCAAAGGATGCTTTCGTTTTACATAGTAACCCACAACAGGAATAGAACGCCAAAAACTGTTTGCTTGTTAAAATCAACTTTTATTTCACAGTGGCAAATCATCTAGTAGTAAGCCATCAATATAAAGAGAGAGTGAGGGAGGAAATGACTAATGTATTGTTTACACACATATAAAAGTCAAGCCAGAGAGAAAGAAAGTGAGACAGAAAAGTGGGCAAACTTTTGGCTATCAGCTAATTCCCCAGCTTGTTGCAAGTGTTTCCTTCTTCCATCCAGCAACCTGTCACTTGCTGTCAACCCATTCCTTCCTAAAAATTTTAATTATTATCTCTAATCACTTGGGCGAAGTCAGTACATAAGTCAAAAGACCTTCATGAGTTACCTTTTCTACCAGTGTATTTAATTATTTTGTAGTCAAAACATCAGTGATCATATTACAGAACAGGTGCCTTGACAAGGTGTGATTGTAAATGTTTTTTCAAATGTGAGCTCTGTGAAAATGCAGTTTTGCACACTTCACAAGAAAATGGTTTCTCTCCAGTGTGTGTTCGAATGTGTGTTATCAAAGTGGAAAGGTTTGTAAATGTCGACCCACAGACTTCACAAGAGAATGGTTTCTCTCCAGTGTGTGTTCGCATATGCCTTTTTAAGATGGATCTCAATGAAAATCTTGATCCACATACTGCACAAGAAAATGGTTTCTCACCAGTGTGTCTTCGCATGTGACTTTTTAAGTTGGATTCAAATGAAAATGTTGATCCACAAACTTCACAAGAAAATGGTCTCTCCCCAGTATGTCTTCGCATGTGTCCTTTTAAATGTGAGCTACGTGAAAATGCTGATCCACAAACTTCACAAGAAAATGGTTTCTCTCCAGTGTGTGTTCGCATATGACTTTTTAAATGTGAGCTACATGAAAATGCTGATCCACAGACTTCACAAGAATATGGCTTTTCTCCAGTGTGTGTTCGCATATGTCTTTTCAAATTAGAATTTTCTGAAAATGCTGATGAACAAATTTCACAATAAAATATTTTCTCTTCAGTGTGTTTTTGCATGTGTTTTCTCAAAGAAGAATGGTCGGAAAATGCAGTTTTGCACACTTTACAAGAAAATGGTTTCTCTTCAGAGTGTGTTTGCATGTGACGTTTTAAGTTGAATTCCAATGAAAATTTTGATCCACAAAATTCACAAGAAAGCAGTTTCTCTCCAGTGTGTGTTCGGATGTGTTTTCTTAATGAGGAATGGTCTGAAAATACAGTTTTGCACATTTCACAAGAAAATGGTTTCTCACCAGTATGTGTTCGCATATGCCTTTTCAAATAGGAACTCCGAGAAAATGCTGATCCACAAATTTCACAGGAAAATGGTTTCTCCCCAGTGTGTGTTAGCATGTGTCTTTTCAAATTGGATTTGTCTGAAAATGCTGATCCACAGACTTCACAAGAAAATGGTTTCTCTCCAGTGTGTGTTGGCATGTGTCTTTTCAAGTAGAACCTGTCTGAAAATGTTGATCCACAGACTTCACAAGAAAATGGTTTCTCTCCAGTATGCGTTATCATGTGGGTTTTCAAATGGCAGCTCTGTGAAAATGCTACTCCACAAACTTGACAAGAAAATGGTTTCTCTCCAGTGTGTGTTCTCATGTGAATTTTCAAATGTGAGCTGTATGAAAATGTTGATCCACATATTTCGCAAGAAAATGCTTTTTCTGCACTGTGTGTTTCCATATCTGTATCCAGTTATGAACTCTTTGACAATGCTGATCTGCACAGTGGTGAAGAATTGGCTTTCACTGGAGTCGCTTTAAGCACTTGTTCTTTGAAATATGCTTATGTATTTAATTTTGCAAGAAAAAGAAATTGTCTTGTGAGCTGTCAATAGATCCATGCTCTTAGCAAGAGTAATTTTTCCTTTGATATTCGTTTAATGTCTCTTTAAGTTTTAAAATTATTCTTTGAATTGCTGTTTTTATCTGTGAAGGAATAAAAATCAAAGTATTATTTTTTTAAATTAAAAACAACCAGAGATTATAATACAACAATCATTTCATATTTCAATTAACTACAATTCACATCTCTTAGCTATCTATATTTATACAGCACAAGGTATAATTCATGCTAAGCCATAAATAAAATTATTATACTACTGTTCAACAAATAAAACAAATAAAATAAAACACAAAGTTATAAAGCAATTGTATCCTTGACCCCATATTGGCATTGACATTTTCCTTCAAATACCAATGATCAGGAAGTATATAGCAAGCAGCATTAGTATCTTGGTAAGCATTATAGCTAATATGTAATTAAATTCTATAAATTCTTACAAATAAAATGATATAAAAATACCTTTTATCATTAATGACAAAAATAAACTTTGATAAAAAAATGACATTTATTACAATGAAGAATATTATGTATTTTTAGAAGACCCAAATGTTTTCTAAATTAAGTTAGTTAACAGAAAAATTGTAATTTTGACAATATAATTTCTACTTACATAGTATATGGTGTTCATAAAATAAAACACTAAGATATTAAGCAATTGTATCCTTGACATTTCCTTAAAATACCAATGATCAAGTTTTATACAGTAAGCAGCATTAGTATCTTGGTAAGCATTATAGTTAATATGTAAAACTTCAGTGTTAATCTTCAGATTATTAGTAGAACAATGAAAATAAGTCCCTACTAGAATTCACATCTCTTTCCCCTGGGAACCATGACTTTTTTCTAATTCCAACCAGTGAACACTGCTGGGAACTAAATAGATGTTTACTATCAAAAGTAATAAACATGAAAAGTAATTAACATGAAAAGCTTCACACTAAGATGTGATGACTAAAAATTTGGGGAAAAAAATTAGAATTACATAAAATTTAGATATTTTATAGTAAGAATGTAAAAATTAACATAATTACTTGCTTTGAAGTTCTTTCAGTTTGAATATAAAGTGATATATTGTTACATAATTATTAGATTCCTAATACTTGTGTACAGTAGTGTAGAAACCAAAATGGCTGTTATAAGTTGCAGCCCACGGCCTTGAAGGATTGAATGACAAAGCTTGACCTCATCCTGATCCTTCCTGTGGATACCGTGAGAATCGGTGGAGAAGACCTCTTCCGGTTTAGATTAGAAATAGATTTTAGTCAGATCGGCCAAAGCCACGACGGTGGTAAGTCGTGTTATGCACGGTGCCGACTCAATCTGCACAGGTAGTCTGGTGGGGATTTCAGAATAAAATATGATCTAAGTTAAATCGAAGTCTTGTGTTATTATCTAAAAACTACCAATGACAAAGGGCTTCTGATAAAGAGAAATCCCCAATGGAAGACCAGACATGAAGTCCCCAAGACAAAGTCCCCAAGACAAAGTCCAGACGCTAGAAGAGACGCTGGAAGAAGAATAATAGAAGTAAGAAAGTAAGGAAAGAGAGTATACAACACCGGGTTAAGGGATATATTATGAAGTTGGTATTTGGTATATTATCGCAGTAGTAGCTGGTATGTCGAATAGCAGTACGTCTTCCGAGCAGTCATGGTGTAGTCTGGTGAGTAAGTTTAGGCTGGTAGGCTTAGGCTTAGGTGCTTGTACTACCAATGTCAAATATTTATACATGACACTGTCCAATCAGATTATAGTGAGGAGGCACCAAGGTATTTACATATTCATTACATCATATAGTAAGAATGTAAAAATTATCATAATTACTTGGTTTGAAGTTCTTTCAGTTTGAATATAAAAGTGATATATTACATGCTAATGACTGGTCTAAACCTGCACCAAGGTTTGTGAAAAAGAAATCTGGTAAAATAAAGTATGTGTTAACCTTGGAATAATTTTATATCTCTGTACAAAATAACATTCATCTGTGGCTTCATCATGTATGTTGCCAATTTGTATGGGACCATTTATCTAAACAAGTATACCACCAGGGATTAGGGTCTGAGGTTATCATTTTCTTAATCCATTTATTCTTTGGCACAAAGAAATAGAAAATGCAATTTTGAAATGTTTGAGGAAAGTTAAAAAGACAATTATACCAAGCTATGGTTATATCAGTGCTACTGTATGGCTGCACCACTTGGACTCTAATGGGGTGCCTTAAGAATAAGATAGATGGGAGCTGCAGGCCTAAGGGGTTGTTTATTTCTTGCTCACCCAGTGTGATCTTTTCAGTGAAAGAGAGAAAGAATATGTTAATCTTTTTTATCATAAATTCCATTCATTACCACTATCTTGCAATGTATGAGACTAGTTAAAACACCCCCAATAATGGGGCCCAGAAAACAGATGTTCATTTCCTCTGAGACTCCCAGCTGAAATGGATGAGTCCCCTTTATTCTGTTTGTGTCTTGGGTTGGGAGAAGGGACATATCCAATTCCGCTCCCCTGCAGAAAATTTGGGACTCCCTTTTTTTTATCCACTGCAGGGGTCTTTCACTGGTGACTGGCTGACATACATTGAGTGCTTTTAAAATTTTAGTCTGCTAAAAACTTTCGTTTCTCTAATTTTTTTCTCTTTCTCTTTACCCAGAAATTAGATTACAATATTCTTTTCAATTTAAATTTTCTATAAACTGTTTAATTCCATTACATAATACATTGGCAGACATGATAATTTTGAAAATTACATTCAACCTGATTGAAATTAGTAAAACCAAAATACTGAATACTTTTTTCAATAAGAATATACTAAGTATCATTTGTATTATTTGGACTATTGTCCTCATCTTCATTATTATTTGTACGTTTCGGATGATGTGCCCTCTGGCCTTCTTCAAGTATTTTTAGACTGCAAATTCAATCCTGGTCATGGGCAACAGTAATATAGAATAATAATTAACACAGCTTAACACCAGTACCCTAGCTATAGTTAGCAGAATCAGAACAGGATACTCCCATGGACAATAAAGGGTTAGGTTCAAAGTTCCGTGATGACTTACGATTATGACAAGTAGGTTCCCGAGTCCAAGAAGAAATACCTGAAAAGGCCTAAAGAAGGCCAAAATGTTGTACAAATAACAATAAAGATGAGGACAATGGTACTAATTATCAAGCCTTATCTCAAAATTTCAGAGAAAAAGAATATACTAACTCGAGGTCTAGATTAAAATTAAATCTGACACAGTTTATTATAGACTTATATACAGGGAGGTGTGTGGTGTAATGGTTATAGTCATAGGAAATGGACTTGTCAACCCGAGTTCAAATATTGGACTAGGTTCTTGACATTTCACATAGTGCTATTATCCTTAGGAAAGGTATGATTCCAATTACTCTCCCTTCAACTATGGGTAAATAGTAAGCAAGACTGGGCTCTTTAACCAGGTAACCAGTCTTGGAGAAGGAAAACACTGAATTCAAACCTGTTAAACTCTATTTAAGAAATTGACATTGTGTCATATCCTGCTTGTGTGGAGGGGTTGGTAAATATATATACAGGGAGTGAATCTGTCAGAATTATTGTTTGATGTTTGTTTGTTTATTTTGTTTTATGGCGCATCAACCTCAGTGGGTCATTTAATGCTGGCAAAGTTTTAAAAGATTCGTAGCAATATGTTGGAGGAAAATATTTTAAGCTCAATTTTTATAAACAAATTTTCTATTGAACTCATTGATGGGACCCTAATAGGTACTACCACTCTGGGTCACTGTGGACCTGGGAGTAATGGCAATAAAGGGGTACTCCACATTCTCTAGAGTTGCAGAATTGGGAATTTATTTTTGTAAATCAATTATTCCCCCTCCCTCACAATTATGTAAATTAGGTTAGATATACATAGAGACTGTGACTTGAATACAATGTTATTGTGAATGGATTATTATAGTACTAGCAGGACCTGTGGATATACCACTGTATGATAATTTAATTATTACATTTGATATGTTTACTTAAGAGCTATTGTAATAGTTCAATATGTAAAAAGTATAATTATGTTCGATTGAAACAGATTAGCTTTATTACTTCCACTTGCTCACTCACTCTCTCTATCTTTCCTCTACTCTCTTTCTTTCTTTCTTATAATATTTTTCTGTGTAGCATGTCCTTTTTCTTCCCTTACTTTCTTTATAATAAAAACAGAAGTGTCTATTATTTAGCTGAGGTGACAGCACTCATAAGAAATACGAATTCGGCAAATAAGAGACACCAGATAATAAGGATTTACACGTCATCCTGGACGATTTGGATGGTGTAATTTTTATCCAGAGGGTGTCGCAAGATGATACTGGACAGAATATCAAGGAACATGAGTATTAATATATACATGTTTTGGGTCAGTAAATGAAACCAGTTAAATTAGGTTAGTGATGACCAGCCCTCTCCTCCCTTGTTTTTGGCCTTGTGCTAAATTTATTATAATCTTTATATTAGGGTAATTCCATGTCAAATCATCCAGACCATGTCACCCACCCCTTTCAAAAATGTTGTAGCATCGGTTCTGAGCAAATATGAAACTATCTTTCTGGTACAAATAATGTTCAATATATGTGAAATAATAATAGAAAAAAATTTTTCCCATAGATGCAGTACCACATCAGGATATTGATCTTGCAAGGAAAAAAACTGAAATCATAAATAGCTTAAAATTGATTGAGTTTTTAAAAATTTTTGATAGCATTTTTGGATTCCTTGGGCAAAAATGCTTTTATAAACAAATTTTTAGTAGTAGGGAAGCTCTAGAACTCATTTTACAGACAAAAATAGATGACAAAAAGTCGCCATTTTTTGACAACCCCACCAAATTTGGAGAACTAAAAATCAGCATGACTCCACCAATTTTTTGAAATTGGAAGCTCAAATTTTGGGGATCGTTTAATGTTAACATAGTCCCCACCTGGAATTTCAGAAAAATTGAAGTGGGTGGGTGACAATTTTACTTTTATCTGGTTGATTTGATATGGAATTACCCATTAATAAATAATGGAACTCAGTAGATCCGATGGTTGCAGAACATCTTGTTACTTTTACAAGAAAGAACTTTAAAAATTGAAAGTACACACCTGACACAAAGCCATTCAGGTACTCATAGAGTTATGTATCGGTCAACAGTGAAGGCACGTATGAACACAGATTTTTTTTAGAGGGAGTCTGCAGTAGCAAGAACTCAGCTGGTGATTTGGGAAAAAAATGATATGTAAAAAATAATTCATTTGTGAGGATTGGTGTATTTGAGAAAAATTATTAAAATAAACAAAAAAAACCCTAATAATGTGATAGTGTAAAAAAAAATTTCAAATTAACAAGCTTTTTCTGTTTAATTAATGTATAACTGTTTTCTCCAGGATCTGCCAATTTTGACTTAATACATGTATTTTACGAAGTAAATTTAAACACCCAATTGAAAAAATATTACCAAACATCGGGGAAGATTTTAATGAAATTTTCTGTGTTGATTTATCAATGAATGAATCTTATAATGCATTAGTTATTTTATTTTAAAAATTTCTAATTTTTTTCAGGTCACTTAACTTTGGGGCGCAAATATTATTGGGGTTATATACTTTTGAAACTAATTACAGTATAAATAAAAAGACCAAAGGTGTCAATAGAAAAAAAAAAATTTTAAGGGAGAGACTCAGGTAAAAATTAAGTACTGAATGAAGAATAAGTTCCAATTACCGTCGAACTGGGAAGACAAGGTAGCATGTGATTGTAACTCAATACAAACTCGAAATGCCACAAAGTCCACTGCAAAATGACAAAGTATATATAAGACTCCACAGTGTCATTCAAATCAACCAGTCAAGCAACCAATCAGAACTCAAGGAATGGAATGACCCAAATCACCCTGATTCATGAATGGATCATTCTTGATTCCTATTTATACCAGCTGTCTTGGACACTGCTAGAGTTCTACTTAGCTGCTGTTATTAAAACCAACAGTAGGCTAACTGACTTCAATACTGAATATTGGAATTTTTGAGATTTTTTTTACTCTGTTGTTTTTATCTATTATTGCCTTTTAGAATATCAGTGAAAAAATTATATATCGTTATTTTTCTGTCTAAAAGGACGGGGGAGCCTAAATTTTCAATAGAGTTTTTTTCCAAAAATTATTAGATAACAATACTAAAGTAGGCTTGTTATTAAATTAATATTTGTTTTTAGAATCTTCAAATAGGAAATTTGAAACTTAAAATTAGGAGTTTCATATTTTTTATGAATTATATCTATTAATAAGGTATATAAATTGTTGTTCAAGACGCTACTACGAATGGCACTAATAGTAATATTAATTTTAAAGCATTTCAATTTATTTCCATTGAATCTGTTTGATTGAAACAATTCAGTAATTTTTAAAAAAAGAAGAATTTGTTGATTAATAAGTCAACATAAAATTTTATTAAAATCAGATAATTCCCTGATTTTCTTTTTTTTTTTTTTAATCAAAATGAGCACTGATCGGCCATCGTATTTTTCAACAGTTCTCTGCTGACTTCTGTAAACAAAAAATGCAGGAATTTTTTGTAACTCTTTAGTTTTTGTGTATTTCGAACAAAAAACAAAATGATATTTTTATTTTAATTAATATCAAAAAGTTATTTATTTGTCTGTACATTTATAATTAATGTTTTTTTGTTATTGTATAATTTTTTTTTTTTTTTTTTTGTTTTGTTTTTTTTTTTCTAAACTTTTAATAACGTTTTTTACAACGTAAGTGAAGTAAGTCTTCCTTATTTTCCGTAAAACTTTTAGCCTAATTTAATGTTTAAATTGTCCTAAAAATAAAGTTAATTTCAGATAATGCCCAAGCATAATTTTATCGTAGGAATTTACTATACGAAAGTTGAAAATTACCAAAATTTGACCTTAAGTAATCGCTTTAATTCATTTTGATTCGTTTTTTAAATGAAAATGAGACAACATTTTGGCAAATAATAAAATTATTGTCTATAATGAAATAATTTTAAAAAGATTTGACAGAAATTTATTCGGCTAACACTGAACTAAAATTTATTCGGCTAACACTGAACTAAAATTTTGATGGTGGCTTTGTTTATGTCACCCAACCGATTAAATAAAATATCAATAAGATAAAAAAAAAAGAATTTTAAAAATGAAAGAAAAAAAAACAAATTTAGCTTTCAAAAGATTTGAGATATTTTTTGTATCTATAGAGGAAAAAGTATTGTCACAACTTAAACAATACTTCACTTCTTCGTTAGTGGAAAACAAGTTTTCCTGTACTTAATGTGCATAATGTGTATTTTTGATTTCCAAGAAAGAAAATAACAGAATATTATACTTACTTATTTCTTTTCTTTCGTCTTTCTATCTAAAACAAAAAATCCGATCCTAATAGTTTCTCTCGGTTATCTCCCTTGACTTCCACTCTTTAATGATGAATTTTACTCAATTGTAAATGACAACAGATTTAAAATTTTCAATTAATTCAAATAAGAAAAAAGAAAATATATCATGAGTTATTCAAAATTTTTAAGTTTTTTAATTTCTCAAACGTTACATTGTCCTGAGGGAGAGAAATCAGACAAAATAAGTAAGTAAAATGTTCATATTAATTTTTTGGTCGCAAATATAAAATGAGCAAAAATATTTGTTTTACTTATTATTTTAAAGCGAAAGAGAAACATGAAATATTTAAAATATGTGAAAATAATTTTAGACGAGATATTTAGATTATTAGAATACGTTTAATTTTTTTTAATAAATGCTGTGATTTTACTTATTGAAATATATTCGATGTTTTTAAAAATATTTTTTATTTAATTGTTTGTTTCATTTTCATTTATTTTGTTGTCCTTTCTTCGTGGTTGCATTTTTAATTATTTATTTATTTTTATTTATTTATTTTATAGTTGAATATGGAAAGAAAATCAACATAATTTTCATGATTGAATATTAAAGTTTAGTACAAATAATTTTATAGCAGATTCTTTCTCTTTTTAATTATCTTTTTTAATTTTACTACATAAGACCATAACTCGTAAGCTTAGGAAAAAATGATCTTTTTTCTCTTCGGTAAAAATATCTTTTCTATTAAAAGATATGAAGTCTTGCAGGGAACAATTCAAGTGCACATTTTCACTAAAAAAAATGAATTAGGATTAATGAAATCGATTATTTAAGGTTAAATTTCATCAACAACCCCAGAATTATGGATGGACTAGGACATGCGATTGAAATAGATGAGACGTTTTTCAACAGGAGAGCAACCGTGCCGCTCTGGGTTTTTCAAAAAATGAATATGAAAATTTATAAATAGTTTTGGCGTTCTCTTTTTAAAATTTTGTTTTAGCGTCTCAAAGCTTCTGCATTAGTACCAAAATTTTAGTTTTATTCGAAAAAAGAAAGAGGCATGGCGTGTTCTTTCGAAGCCTCATCCAACTGATTTTTTTCAAACAGTTTTTAATGTAAATATTAGGTACCACCAAAATACGTCACGTGATCGGTTTGGGCCATATTGAAGGAAGAAACGTAAATATTTTTGAAGTTTTTTTTTAATCTCGCAAAAAAGAAATAACCAACATAAAGAGTTGTTACAAACAAAAACAGTTAATTCAAAGATCAAATTATCCGTTTTTTACAACAGGGTCAGTTTCTTTATTGATATTTTCTTTTAGCAGATTCAGAATTCAGAATTGGTTCTTTTACTAAAAAAAACTTTGGCATAGAAACTTATAAAGATCTTCTTATATAATTACTCAGACTCTTATCTTTATAGAAAAAAAAATGAAAAATCGTTTTTTGTCAGTTCATTTTTTCCTATTTCATTAAAAAATTGTAGGGTAGACCTAATAAAAAAAAGTTCCCGTAATATATTTTAGAAAAAACTATTACAGACATATTTTCATCAAAATTATGGAAATTTTCGTAAAGATCGGACCATTAATTGATTTTTCATAGAATTTTTTTTTAAAGCCTCTACTCATAACTTGTTTTTGGCTACATTAAATTTCAATTGATTTAACAGTGTAAAGATGTAAACATTGTATTTTGTTTGTAATTTTCATTATTTCTGTCAGCTGAAAAATTTTTTTAAATCGAATGGACAAAAATTTTTTAAATAATATTAACCTTTATGCAAGTTTCATTGTGTTAAATTTCCGTAAGCTGAAAAAAAATTGAAAATCATCTGGAGTTTTTTTAATGCTTCTTCTTTCGAATGGACAAAAAATGTTCAAGTTTCATTCTGTTAAATGGGGGGGGGGGGTAATTTTCACAGTGAGGAAAGTGAGCAATTTTCACAGTGAGGAAGTGAGCAATTTTCACAGTGAGGAAGTGAGCAATTTAAAATACCTCGGCTCAGTAGTCAGTATAATGTCAAGAAGAAGTCATTGACAGACACATTCATACCACTCACTTTGCTTTCTGTCGTCTTTGTGCAAGACTGTGGTCCAGACAAGAGATAAAACTGCAGAGAAAAATGCTTATCCACCAAGCTCTAGTTCATATCATCCTCCTGTATGGCTGTGAAACTTGGCCAATGGGGGCTGGGGACCTGCACAAACTTTGGATGTTTGACCATCATTGCCTTTGCCACACCCTCCATGTTCAATGGGAGCAATTCATCTCTAACACCACTGTTCAGGCAAGATGCAGAATCTCTTCCCTCCAGTAGGCTCTTCTTGTGAGACATCTTTGCTTGCCCAGTCATATTTTTTGTCGACAACCTGGTGATATCATCCATGAATCCATCAAACCTGTACCACCTTAGGGATGGAAGAAACATCAAGGGGGTCAACTGATAACCTGGCTCAAAACAGTCAGGCAAGATGCCGAGCTGATCCTGGGTCTAGATTGGAGTTTGTCAATGTAACTGTAAATGGCTAACACTCATATCTTCTATTGCATTGGATTGCTGCACATTGTCTGGCTTCGGTGAATTTATTGGGTGGAGCTGGCTCAACTGACCCATGAATGCCATCACAGATAATTTATGAAAGTAGACAGTAACTTACATACCATTTTTTTTTTTTTTTTTTGTAAATGTTTTTCTTATGAAAGTTTCTTCTTAGAAATGGATAGCAAAAAACATTAAGTACACTATGTACAGAAAAATTACTTACAGGTTGATATTTTATTTCATTTTTATACATTTTTGTTCAAAACATGCAGAGAAAAAAATTCAACTCGGAACATTTACGTTTGTGAAATTCCAGCAAAATATTTCAAATTATGACAGCCAAAATCTATTATGATTTTCTTTTTTACAGTAACAATTCGCTAACCCTGATTGATAAACAAAAAATTTCCAAAAGTCAGAAAGTTGTTTAATTTTGATAAAATTTTCTGTTTTGACTTCTAAGTCAGTGAGTATATGCCTAAGGCAATGAAGGAAAAAGTTATTTAGCTACCACTATTGGTGAGAATACAGGGACTAGGTTTTGCTGCTATACAAGAGAGTGCTAATAACACATGCCTGATGTTGTCCCACACTCTCACTGTGAGCTTCCCAAAAGTTGAGGCAGCTTTATCTTTAATCTAATTTTTGAATATTTAATGGTGATAAGCAGCATGCTTGAACAGTATCTGAATATTTTCACTCAGTTTTAACTTCTTCAATAATTGTGATGACTTCCTCAATTATTTTGTGTTTGTTCTTAAGCCCTAAAGCAGTAAGTTAGCTATTCTTATTTATAAGTTTGTTGAATAAGTGTGATACTCTCCAAATTCAAAATTCTTTGGCTTATTCATTCTGATTGAAGAAAGATGGATGAATGAAGAACTTATGATTTAAACAGCTATTGATAATTCCATACCCCTATCTTTATTTACAGATTAGAACATTGCAGAAGAAAAACAGTTTTCAACTTTGGAATCAGACATGGAAACATGTACAGATAAGAAGCCATTTCCTTCTGAAGTGTGTGAATCAGGATTTTCGGATAGTTCAAGTTTAAGAAGCCACTTGAAAAAACCAAGTGGAGAGAAACCATTTTCTTGTAAATTATGTGGTTCTGAATTCTTACATAGTTCCAGTTTGAAAACACACATGCGAATACACTCTGGAGACAAACCATTTTCTTGTCAAGTTTGTGGATCTGCATTTTTACAAGAAATCAATTTGAAAAAACATGTGCGAGTCCACACAGGGGAGAAACCCTTTTCCTGTGAAGTATGTGGATCTGCATTTTCACAGAGTTTTACTTTGAAAAGACACATGCGAATACACACAGGAGAGAAACCATTTTCCTGTAAGATATGTAGTTCGGCATTTTTAGAGAGTTCCAATCTTAAACGTCACATGCGACAACACACAGGAGAAAAAACGGTTCCTTCTGAAGTGTGTGAATCAGCTTTTTCAGAAAGTTCCAGTTTAAGTAGCAACTTGAAAAACACACTGGAGAGAAACCATTTTCTTGTCAAGTTTGTGGATCTGCATTTTCACAGAGATTCAAGTTAAAAACACACATGCGTACTCACACAGGAGAGAAACCATTTTCTTGTGAAGTATGTGGATCTGCATTTTCACAGAGTTTTACTTTGAGAAGACATATGCGTATACACACTGGAGAGAAACCATTTTCCTGTAAGATATGTGGTTCGGCATTTTTAGACAATTCCAATCTTAAACGCCACATGCGACAACACACGGGAGAGAAACCCTTTTCTTGTCAAGTGTGCAGATCAGCATTTTTGTCAAGTTCACAATTAAAAAGACACATGCGAATACACACTGGTGAGAAGCCATATTCCTGTGAGATATGTGGTTCAGCATTTTCAAGCAGTTCCAATCTTAAAAGCCACATGCAAACACACATAGAAGAGAAACCATTTTCTTGTGAAGTATGTGGAGCTGCATTTTCTAGGAATGTTCGTTTAAAAAATCATATGCGAATACACACAGGAGAAAAACCATTTTCTTGTGAAGTGTGTGGATCAACATTTGCTCTGAATGTTTATTTAAAAAATCATATGCACATACACACCGGAGAGAAACCATTTTCTTGTGAAATGTGTGAAGCCCGATTTTTACACAGTAAGAGTTTGAAAGTCCATATGCGAATACACACCGGAGAGAAACCATTTTCCTGTGAGGTATGTGGTTTGGCATTTGTAGACAATTCCAATATTAAACGCCACATGCGACAACACACAGGAGAGAAACCATTTTCTTGTCAAGTGTGCAGATCAGCATTTTTGTCAAGTTCACAATTAAAAAGACACATGCGTGTACACACTGGTGAAAGCCATATTCCTGTGAGGTATGTGGTTCAGCATTTTCAAGCAGTTCCAATCTTAAAAGCCACATGCAAACGCACACAGGAGAGAAATTATGAAATTGATATCTATAATTTTTTCTATTTTTTCACTGACAAAGTCAAAGTGTGAAACTTTAGTTATCACCAATAATTCCGTATTTTGAACATGCCTAATGATTAGATATTTATGGGGACCAATTTTCTGTATTCACAGAATTGTTAATCTTAAATGTAATTTTCAGTAATAAATGACAAAATTAAGCACTATCTTGTCTTTTTTATTAGTTTGTTTTAATTCTTCTTTAATTAATGTTAGGATTGTGGGGGAAGGCATTATTTGATTTTAAGAATTTCTAGTCCTTAATTTTTACATTTCTAGAAAGATAAATCCAGAAGGCCACATCATGAAAATAAAATAAAAAGATTCAAAATTCAAAGATATCAGGACCTGAAACAAGTTATTCGAAAATTTAAGTTATTTTTTCAAAACTCAAAATATTATTTTTTATAGTAAGTTTTATGTCCACATTTTGAACATTCCTAATGATTAGATATTTAGTGGGTCCAATTTTCTAGATTCTCAGAAATGTTAATTTCATGTGAGATTAACATTTCTGAGAATCTAGAAAATTGGACCCACTAAATATTCTAATCATTAGGAATGTGATTTTCAATAATGAATAACAAAATGAATAATTGTTTTTGGGTTGTTTTTTTTATCTTTCAAAGCTTGTTAATAAAACTGTTTTCACCATGAATCAAAATTTATTTAATCTATCAAAAAATGTCCAATTTTGTACTATATATTTTTCAAGATTTTTATATATTTAAAAAATGATTGTGTTTTATTTATTCATTAAGGGATCACTATGGACCTCCAATTCAATGTATAAAATTACCCACTCCTTATATTTTTTAATCTTTCAAAGCTTGTTAATGAAATTGTGGTCATTCAATATTTACTTGAATTGTTCCATTATTTCCATAATGACAGTGTCAATTTTTTTATTCAGTCATGAGTTTTATTGAGTTGTCTGTTAAAATCAAACTTTTATTATTCAATTTTAACAGTTAACTTCTTAAAACAGTAACCAGATCCATCAAAGATTTCTGAAGAATAAAACCTTGAATTTCCATTCTGTCTAATTCTTTAACTCCTCAGAAATTAAAATACAATTCAGAAGTTGACTTTGCAGATTACTTGTGTTTCAATGACAAACTACTACATTGAGTTTGCAAGTATAACAAATTTTTAGGGTGATGTAAAGTCCGTTAAACATACACATTTGACACTTTCTGAAGGACCCGGTGAATCAATATTGGGGCAGGGAAACATTGGCATGCATACCTGTCTAATTTATAACCGCATGTGAAGCATCTGCAGCATCCACTTAACTCTTAAGGATGGAACCCTGGTGACTGAGAAGTCCATGACATGCAACACTCCACTTTGGCCCTTACTTAGTCTAGATGGGTGGTCGGAGAGGCCTCCTCCAATCAATCAGTTTATTACGTCAAGCCCTAGCACCTATATAATTGTCCCAACGCTATTGCCCTTATGGCTAGCCCCAACTCTTTTTATCATATGGTTGCTAGAAGGTGGTGGCTGAGGCTCTTAATGCCCTGGGTATGACATTAAACACTATCTAATGGTGAAGTTCTAGTGCTGGAGATCTGGGGAATGTGGAGTACCCCTTCATCACCATTACTCCCAGGTCCACTCTTAATGCCCTGGGTATGACATTAAACACTATCTAATGGTGAAGTTCTAGTGCTGGAGATCTGGGGAATGTGGAGTACCCCTTCATCACCATTACTCCCAGGTCAGTTCTGATCCAGAGTGGTAGTACCTGTTAGGGTCCCATTTATGGGTTATATAGAAAAAAAAATGATTGTTTTAAAAAATATTTTGGACAAAAATGTGGAATACTCATCAAGAATGAATAAGTTGTCGTCAGTTTCCGTACAACCCATTTCTATTTAAACAATGTTCTATTATGCAAGTACTTATGCCAATACCCATCCTATCCAAACTAGTACATTTATCAAATCTTGGTTTACTTTGTATCATGCCTTCTACTTCACAGTGAATATCCTGTCCAAGGTGTAAACACCGCTTTTCGTCACATGTAGTTTAACTCTTTCAAGCAAGAATAACAAAACCATGGGTAAGGTAATTTGTCTTTATTCCGTTCGCCAGAAAGCGTAAGAAACTGAAACATGAAAGAACAATTTACAGTCACAATGCAGCAAATACAGGGAGTACAATAGGTACAATAAAGATGAGAAAACATGGACGGGAAAACAGTGGTAGGATAACTAATGAGTCGGGTTTAAGAAAGCCAGCAGTTCCACAATACAAGGGCAGTATAATTTAGAAGGCAGTGGCAAACAGCCAGGGAGGAGATGACAAATGGGACAAAATGGAAGGCAGTCAAAGGGTAGCAAGCACATCCGACTTTGGGAGGCTGCAGACCAACTTTAATGAAGTCTAGAAAGGAACAAGTCATTATGTCCCGGTTATGCATTGGTCATACAAAACTAACACACTCTTATATACTCAAACAAGAACAACAACCACAATGTGAAACATGTCAAACACCCCTGACAGTCAAACACTTATTGATGGAATGCAGATTTTTTTACTCACATCAGAAAACATTATTTTTAAAGCAAACAATATGAAGGACCTATTTGAAAATGTTAACATAGAGGATATTTTCTCCTTTTTGAGGGAAAAAAATTATACCATAGAATATAGACATGAAACAAATCAATGGCATACAGTATGATTCCCAATAATGCTAACACATTGTTAAAACCAATTACTAAATGTATATATATGAATACACACACTATGTATAAAAACCCAACCGCTAGGCATGATATAACCCTGGACGGGTTGATATGCCGTTAAAATTAATAAACCAACCAACCAACAATAATATCAACATGTAAGAGTTCAGAAAGTACAGACAAGTTGGGGGTAGAGAGTCCTCACTTGGGAATATGTCATGGAGTGAAAAGGGGATACATTATCGCCAATACATAAAGTACACAAAGTTTTTAAGAGATAAAACTTGAATATAAAAGTGATACAACAAAGAACGATAAAATCTAATAAGTTAAATGATAAGAGGAGGTTGGCCAAGAGGGAGTTTAATCTTACCACTTTAATGTTACATAATTTATGTGGTAGCATAATTAAAAATAAATATAAAAGTGAATATAAAAAGTGATACAACAAAGAACGATAAAAGTCTAATAAGTTAAATGATAAGAAGAGGTTGGCCAAGGGGGAGTTTAATCTTACCACTTTAATGTTACATAATTTATGTGGTAGCATAATTAAAAAATGAATATAAAAGTGAATATAAAAAGTGATACACAAAAGAACGATAAAAGTCTAATAAGTTAAATGATAAGAAGAGGTTGGCCAAGAGGGAGTTTAATCTTACCACTTTAATGTTACATAATTTATGTGGTAGCATAATTAAAAAATAAATATAAAAAGTGAATATAAAAAGTGATACAACAAAGAACGATAAAAGTCTAATAAGTTAAATGATAAGAAGAGGTTGGCCAAGAGGGAGTTTAATCTTACCACTTTAATGTTACATAATTTATGTGGTAGCATAATTAAAAATAAATATAAAAAGTGAATATAAAAAGTGATACAACAAAGAACGATAAAAGTCTAATAAGTTAAATGATAAGAAGAGGTTGGCCAAGAGGGAGTTTAATCTTACCACTTTAATGTTACATAATTTATGTGGTAGCATAATTAAAAATAAATATAAAAAGTGAATATAAAAAGTGATACAACAAAGAACGATAAAAGTCTAATAAGTTAAATGATAAGAAGAGGTTGCCAAGAGGGAGTTTAATCTTACCACTTTAATGTTACATAATTTATGTGGTAGCATAAATTGCTGACAAGACCCTGTAGTTAATTTGAAAGGGTTAGAGTTAAAAGCGTAGGCAGGTAGATTTCCGTTGGATGACCCCAACTGACCCCTAGAGAGGCGCGAACCTCGTACACTATGAAAAAAACTTAACTAGCTTAGATTTCAGTTTCAACCTGAGATCGACACAGAGTAGACGTGCTACTGCAAGGTTGATTCTCACCACGCAGTGAATAAGAATGGGTTAAATAAATCTTGATCAAGAAAATAAAAGTCTTGTGGTTTAATTAATTGCATGAAAGAAAAATGCTAAAAAGTTAGCCCTTAGAGGAAGCCCTTAGTAAGGAGACAGATAGATGAAAAGATGGCGGCCAAAAAAGTAGAGGAATAGTCAGACAAGAAGTTAGCAGAAGTTGTAAAGAAGAAATAAAATAACAAGTAAGTTTCAAGTTCTGTCTCTGTCTCTTTCTCTCTCTGTCTATCACCTGAGTCTCCTCTCTGGAGAAGCACATGAGAGAGGAGAGTCATGTCTACTTGATAGGCAAGCTAGTTGGGAGTGAATTAAAAATCCCACTATTCACTGGGAATGCTGGGTAGCCGGTGTAGGCGGAAGGTCGTCTTTCCGGTAGTGAGATAGCAGCAGGGGAGTGAACAAGGCGAGAAGGAAATATTACGGTGTAAGGGGAACAACTCCTACAAGATTCTAATCTGGGCGAGCCATGACACTTTAATTTTGTCTGGCTTAGAGTGTTACAGTTGTGACTTTGCAGGCATGCTACTATCACACCAAGCCTCCATCCACACTCTCTACTTCCTGGTGTCTCCAGCCTAGCCGTCTCTGCAGCCAAAGAATCCCATCCCCAGTGCCTGGCATTTGGCAAGCAGTTATGTTATAAATAAAATTCACAAGCATTGTACATTCATCAAATATTGGTGAACTTTGATTTCTGTCAACTGCTCCTACTTGGGCCTTTGATGGATGGTCTGCGAAAACATTCTTCTTTCCCTGAATATGAACTGCCCAAAGGGAAATGTTTTAATCTGCTGCTCATTGAAATATTTCCTACTGTCAAAAATGAAGTATTTTGGCTTCCATGCTATTTCCATGTTTTATTTAGCTACTGCTGGAGAAGTAAGGATGAACTCATAAGTGATGTCCTTCAATAGAAACCAGCACATAGACATGCTAGTGTGGGTCCTCCAGCAGAGACCTACATAAACCAGCTTTATGTGGATACTGCCTGCTGTGAGGAGGACCTCCTGGGGTCAATGAATGATAGGGATGGTTGGTGAGAGATTGTCATAGAAATCTGAGCTGCTAGTGTGAATTGATTATGATGATTCAGCTAGACGAAAATGAGGCAGGGGATCAGTTTATATAGTTTGTGTGAGCAAGTCCTGATCAGGTTCCATACAACTCATTT
This sequence comes from Doryteuthis pealeii, assembly GCA_023376005.1. Classification (NCBI taxonomy): domain Eukaryota; kingdom Metazoa; phylum Mollusca; class Cephalopoda; order Myopsida; family Loliginidae; genus Doryteuthis; species Doryteuthis pealeii. The sequence goes on from CM042151.1 coordinate 88,683,337, forward strand.
TTATTTAAATACTGTTCTATTGTGCGAGTACTTACGCCAATATCCATCATATCCAAACTTATAGCAATGTCTTTCAAAACAACAATTGGGTTTATGTAAGACATGTGATTTACTCTTTGGAATTTGAAATTTGTTTGAATTGATCAAATCAAATTAAGAAAAATATATTTTCAGACAAAGATTTATTGGTTTATTTGAATATTTTAACTTGGTTATAACATTACAAGTTACTAGGTACTATTATTTCATCTACAGAAAGCAGTGTCAATATATACATAAGAAAGGCTATGGACTGCCATAGGCAGATTATTGGCCATATGGAAATCTAATCTCTCTGAGATAAATCAAAAATTCTTGCAAGCTGTATCAGGGCTACTGTATGGCTGCACCACTTGGACTAACAAATCGTTTTCATGCAGTTCTTGGTGACATTTTACATTTTCTTCCATGCCCAGGCAAATTCTCTGTCATACTAAACTGTTTAAACTTCTTGCTAATGGACTGTACTATAGATTTAGGGATAGCTAACCAGTTTGAAATAGTGCTGTAACTATTTCCCAACTTGTGGAAGTTAATAATTCTCTGTCTCAAATCAACATAAAGCTCCTTTGTCTTCTCCATCATGTTGATAATGTAAAAATAACAATGGTGACATTATGCATCACATGATGTTCTTTGCTTGAATTATCATAAATATTCAACTGAAGGCCTCACCAATATAATAAGTATGTGAATTACTTATACTTGCATGAACCAATAAATTTAAAATGATACTTTCTGCTCTACAAATAATTTTGTCTTTTCCAATTTTGTATAATTTACCTGTCAAATTTGTACCAAACCTATTCAGAAAATTGAGTCTCATATACCTTTTTTGATGAAGGAGACACAGAGAGGAACAAAAAAGGCTATTTAGAACTTAGAACAGTTCTTAGATGACAAAGGCTTATTGCTGATAATGAAAGGAGTTTCAGATGATGGAAGAATAGCCCTAAGGATACTATGTGACCATTGTTCAGGAAAAGGAAAACCCAGGGTTATCTCAATAAATAATGCATTAATGTCACTTAAAAATGGGTATGTCCAGAGATCTTAAGGGGATATAATATAAGAATTTAAATTTTCAAACAATGACCAAAAATCAGGGAATTGTCTAATTTTAATGAAATGCTCAGTACCTTATTTATTAAGGACTTAATTTCATAATGATTAGCTTATTTTATTTTCAAAATGTCCAAACTATTGCCAAAGATCAGGTAATTGGTTGGATTTAATGAAATTTTTCACCAAATTATTCATTAATGACTTAAATTTATATTGAATAGCTTATTCTATTTAAGAAAAAAATTGAAATTTTTTTTTTTATGATTATGATGGTAGGGGAAGGTCAACCTTTGGTCATTTGAACAAAAAAAATCCTGTCCCTAATTTTTTCATTTATCAAATCCTGAAGACCACATGAAAAAATAAAAATAGAAAAAAAAAATCAGTATTAGGAAAAAGTATCGAAATCTTCATGAAAATTTGACTCTTTAATGATTTTTCATAGAATTTTTAATTTTAGAATTTTAGGAAAAAGTTATTTGACAATTTCAAAAGTTTTTTTCTTAAAAAGATGATTTTGTAGCATGTTTTCTTTTCTTTTTTTTTTTTTTTGTAGTTTTAAAAACAATATTTTTTTTGAATTGATGCAAAAAAAAGTATTGTCTCTGATTCAATTAGCCTATTTTTATTCATTTAAAAAATCTATAGTGAATTTTAAACATCTGTAAGGTAGCATGTTGCACTCAATATTTTCACCATAAATCAAGGTTGATTTAATCTATTAAAAAATATAGGTTAAAAATGTGCAATTTTGTACTATATATTTTCCAAGCTTTTTATATATTTAAAAAATCATCATTAGTGGGTTTTTTTTATTCATTTGCGGATCACTATGGACCCCCAATTCAATGTATAAAATAACCCACTTCCTATATTTTACACAAAGAAACTTGAATACTGGTTAATATTATCGTCAAAGGTTTTTGACTATTCAAAGGAAAAAACATTAAAAAAAACTCCTAATGATTTCTAAAAGATTTTTTCAGCTTATGAAAATTATATACAAAACAAGGTTTACATTTTCACACCATTGAATCAATTAAATTTTATGTGGCTACATTCAAGTTATGTCTAAAGATTTTAAAAAATTCTATGAAAAATCAATTAAAGAGTCAAATTTTCATGAAGATTTCGATACTTTAGATGAATTTATGTTTAAAATAGTTTTTGTCTCAAAATACATTAGGGGAGATTTTTTTTTTTTTTTTTTTCTACTAGGTTGACTCCCCGCTTCTGTGTCTTATTTTATAAAATCTGAACAAAATATATTTTACTCATACAATTTTTAAATTTTTCTATAAAGATAAGAGTCTGAATAATTACATCAGAAATTTTTAGAAATTTTTAAATGCCATTTTTTGCTAAAATGGCCCATAAATTCTAAAATTAAAAGTGCTAAAAAATGCCGTAATATTATGCTTGGAAAATTTTTACTAACTTTTTTTAATTGATATATTCTATATTCTATATGCAAAGAAGAAAATTTTAAGAAATTAATTTTTGAGAGATTTTGATTTCTTTATGTGATTAAATAATTTTGATTTTTTAATATTTAAAAATCATTTTTTTAGTATAAAAATCCAATTCTCCAGTACAGGTTGGGTAGATTTTTGAGTATGAATAAGTACAATCCTATGGTAGCCTATACAGTAAAATGTTATTGCATATTCTTAGTCCAAGTCATAAGGTGTGGAGAATTTTTTTAATGTGTTTTGGTGATCCGTAGTGACCCCTCAGAATACTGACCCAGACGAATTAACAAAAAATTGCCAAAATTCAGGGAATTATCTGATTTAATAAAATGTTCAGTTGATTTATTAATCAACAAATTCTTTCTTTTTGAATTACTGAATCGTTTCAATCAAACTGATTCAAGAGATTCTAATATATAGAAAAAAGACTACCTTTTTTTCATATTTGTTCAAAAGAGAACATCTTTCTTTATATTCAAAACATCCAGAAAAGTTATATTATATATATTATATTTTATAAAGTAAAATTGTCGGGGTGGCCTAAAGTCGGTATCAGCCAATCAGGAGTCTATCCCTTTTCACTAGCGCTAGACCAAGGAGATCATTTTTGCATCTGGGATGGAGCGCCACACCTACCATCAGCTCCTTACTTTACTGCACAGATATCTGTGCTACTCATATGCTGAGTTAGCGAGGGACGGAATCGAACTAGGAACCTTGTGGTTTCTAGCTGAACACTCTACCAACTGAGCTAACCCGGCCTTTCGTTTTTATTTACAAATTCAGCAAGAAATATGTTGATAAATGGGGAGGCCCGGGAGGTTTACATAAATAAAATGACCAAACATCAGGGAGTTATTTAATTCTAATAAAAATGTCAGTGTTGACTTATTAATCAACGAATACTTTCATTTAGATTACTGAATCGTTTCAATCAAATTGATTCAATCGAAATAATCAATTTTTTTTTAGAATAAATATTACTATTAGAGCCAACCATACATGCTTTGAGGAAACCATTACTTAATTAATAGATGAAATTCATTTGAAATATGAAACGCCAAATTTTGAGTTTCAAATAAAAGTAATATTTTTATATTCGTTATTATTTAGTTCGTTAGTCTTTCTAATTTAATATAATACTTTATTACATTAAAACTTAAATAAGGGGCGCATACTTTTGTAGTTATTAAATTTAATTGTTCCATTCAATGAATCATATGAAATCAAAACAAAAATCTTAATAGTATGTCTCAGTTATCTCCCTTAAATTCCACTCTATAACAAATGAATTTAACACAATCGTAAATGATAGTAGTTTTTTAAATTTTAATTCAAAGAAAAAGAAAAGAAAGAAAAAATCATCAGTTGTTTAAGATTTTTAAAGTTTTCTTACTTTCTCTAATGTTTCATTGCCCTTAAAGAGACTGTAACCAGACGAAAGAAGTAAGTAAAATGTTGATATTCCTTTTTTTGGTTGTAAATATAAAATGAGCAAATATATTTGTTTTACTACTAAAGCAAAAGAGAATGTTGAAATATTTTAAATAAAACCCTGAAAATAATTTTAGACGAGATATTCAAATTATTGGAATATGTTTTAAAATTGTTTTTTAAATGCTGTAATTTTTGCCTTATTGAAATATATTCGATACATTTAAAATATATTTTTTTTTTTTTTTTTAGTTTTTCTTTGTTCATGTTGTTCATCTATTTACGTTGGTCCTTTCTTCGTGGTCGTATTTATTTATTTATTTAATTGAATGGTTAACCATCGAAAATCACATAATTTACGTGATTGGATATTAAAATTTTTAGTACAAATCATTTTAAATAGCAAATTCTTTCTCTCGCTTTTGTCTTTTTAATTTTAGTACAGAAACTATAAATTCCGTCCAGATTCTGCCTTTTGAATGGTGAAAAGTTTTGTTTTATTTTTTCTCTTCAAGTAAAATTTAGGACAGTGCCAAATCCCACTCATTTCAATTTTTATAAACCGAATTAGAATTAATTAAATAGTTTTTATCTAAAATCAAATTTTTTGTTTTAGCCGAAAAGTTGTAATTTATTTTTAATACTTTTTTAAAGTAAACTTTGCTAAAAAAAAAAAGAAGTTAAGTGAAGATTTATGCAGAAGCTCTAAACAGAACCTATATCATCAAGCATTTTTAAAAACGTTTTTAAAAGTTTCTTCTTAGAAAACAAAAAACAAAAAAAACAACTGAAAATTTTATTAAAATCAGATGAATTCCATGATTTTTGGTAATTTTATTTCATATCAACTCAGCCTCCCTATTTCATATTTCTCGCTGACTTCTGTAAACAAAAACCTAACGACTAGTTTTTCTGCGTTTTGGAAAGAAAAAAAAGGACGTTTATCTTTCCGAATTATATTTTTCTGTATGTATTTAGTGTTTTTTGTTCATTGGATTTCTAAGAAGAAACTTTTAAAAACGTTTTTAAAATGCTGATGAATAGGTTCTGTTTTAGGCTCTGCATAAATCTTCACTAACTTCTTTTTTTTTTTTAAGCAAGTTTACTTTTTAAAAATGTATTAAAAATAAATTACACCTTTTCGGCTAAACAAAAATTTGATTTTAGATCAAACGATTTAATTAATTCTATTCGTTATAAAAATGAAATGAGTGGGATTTGGCAATGCCTAATTTTTACTGAGAGAAAAATAAAACAAACTTTTCACCATTTCTAAGGCAGAATCTGACGAGTTATAGTTTCTGTACTAAAATTTAAAAAAAACAAGCGAGAGAAAGAATTTGCTATTAAAATGATTTGTACTAAAATTTTAATATCCAATCACGTAAATTATTGTGATTTTCGATGTTCAACCATTCAATAAATAAATAAATAAATACGACCACGAAGAAAGAACAACGAAATAGATGAACATGAACAAAGAAAAACTAAAAAATATATATATATTTTAAATGTATCGAATATATTTCAATAAGGCAAAAATTACAGCATTTAAAAACAATTTTAAAACATATTCCAATAATTTGAATATCTCGTCAAAAATTATTTTCAGGGTTTTATTTAAAATATTTCAACATTCTCTTTTGCTTTAGTAGTAAAACAAATATATTTGCTCATTTTATATTTGCAACCAAAAAATGAATATCAACATTTTACTTACTTCTTTCGTCTGGTTTCAGTCTCTTTAAGGGCAATGAAACATTCGAGAAAGTAAGAAAACTTTAAAATCTTAAACAACTGATGATTTTTCTTTCTTTTATTTTTCTTGTTTGAATTAAAATTTAAAAACTACTATCATTTACGATTGTGTTAAATTCATTTGTTATAGAGTGGAAGTTAAGGGAGATAACTGAGACATACTATTAAGATTTTGTTTTGATTATATTAATTTAGAAAGACTAACGAACTAAATAATAACGAATATAAAGATATTACTTTTATTTGAAACTCAAAATTTGGCGTTTCATATTTCAAATGAATTTCATCTATTAATTAAGTAATGGTTTCCTCAAAGCATGTATGGTTGGCTCTAATAGTAATATTTATTCTAAAAAAAAAAAATGATTATTTTGATTGAATCAGTTTGATTGAAACGATTCAGTAATCTAAATGAAAGTATTCGTTGATTAATAAGTCAACACTTAAATTTTGATTAGAATTAAATAACTCCCTGATGTTTGGTCATTTTATTTACCTCCCGGGCCTCCCCATTTATCAACATATTTCTTGCTGAATTCGTAAATAAAAACGAAAGGCCGGGTTAGCTCAGTTGGTAGAGTGTTCTAAGGAATAATGCATATACATTGATTAGACTAGTATAAATGGTAGAAATATATATATATAAATGTTTTGAATATAAAAGAAGATGTTTCTTTTTGAACAAATATGAAAAAAAAAGGTAGTCTTTTTTCTATATATTAGAAACTCTTGAATCAATTTGATTGAAACGATTCAGTAATTTAAAAGAAAGAATTTGTTGATTAATAAGTCAACTGAACATTTTATTAAAATCAGATAATTCCCTGAATTTTGGCAATTTTTTGTTAATTCGTCTGGGTCAGTATTTTGAGGGGTCACTACGGATCACCAAACACATTAAAAAAATTCTCCACACCTTATGACTTGGACTAAGAATATGCAATAACATTTTACTGTATAGGCTACCATAGGATTGTACTTATTCATACTCAAAAATCTACCCAACCTGTACTGGAGAATTGGATTTCTGTACTAAAAAAAAGATTTTTAAATATTAAAAAATCAAAATTATTTAATCACATAAAGAAATCAAAATCTCTCAAAAATTAATTTCTTAAAATGTTCTTCTTTGCATATAGAATATAGAATATATCAATTAAAAAAGTTAGTAAAAGTTTTCCAAACATAATATTATGGCATTTTTTAGCACTTTTAATTTTAGAAATTTATGGGCCATTTTAGCAAAAAATGGCATTTAAAAATTTCTAAAAATTTCTGATGTAATTATTCAGACTCTTATCTTTATAGAAAAATTTAAAAATTGTATGAGTAAAATATATTTTGTTCAGATTTTATAAAATAAGACACAGAAGCGGGGAGTCAACCTAGTAAAAAAAAAAAAAACTCCCCTAATGTATTTTGAGACAAAAACTATTTTAAACATAAATTCATGTAAAGTATCAAAATCTTCATGAAAATTTGACTCTTTAATTGATTTTTCATAGAATTTTTAAAAGTCTGTAGACATAACTTGAATGTGGCCACATAAAATTTAATTGATTCAATGGTGCGAAAATGTAAACCTTGTTTTGTATATAATTTTCATAAGCTGAAAAAATCTTTTAGAAATCATTAGGAGTTTTTTTTAATGTTTTTTCCTTTGAATAGTCAAAAACCTTTGACGATAATATTAACCAGTATTCAAGTTTCTTTGTGTAAAATATAGGAAGTGGGTTATTTTATACATTGAATTGGGGGTCCATAGTGATCCGCAAATGAATAAAAAAACCCACTAATGATGATTTTTTAAATATATAAAAAGCTTGGAAAATATATAGTACAAAATTGCACATTTTTAACCTATATTTTTTAATAGATTAAATCAACCTTGATTTATGATGAAAATATTGAGTGCAACATGCTACCTTCCAGATGTTTAAAATTCACAATTAAATTTTTAAGTGAATAAAAATAGGCTAATTGAATCAGAGACAATACTTTTTTTTGCATCAATTCAAAGAAAAATATTGTTTTTAAAACTACAAAAAAAAAAAAAAAAAAGAAAACATGCTACAAAATCATCTTTTTAAGAAAAAAACTTTGAAATTGTCAATAACTTTTTCCTAATACTGATTTTTTTTATTTCTATTTTATTTTTTCATGTGGTCTTCAGGATTTGATAAATGAAAAAATTAGGGACAGGATTTTTTTTGTTCAAATGACCAAAGGTTGACCTTCCCCTACCATCATAATCATTAAAAAAAAAATTTCAATTTTTTTCTCAAATAGAATAAGCTATTCAATATAAAATTAAGTCATTAATGAATAATTTGGTGAAAATTTCATTAAATCCAAACAATTACCTGATCTTTGGCAATAGTTTGGACATTTTGAAAATAAAATAAGCTAATCATTATGAAATTAAGTCCTTAATGAATAAGGTACTGAGCATTTCATTAAAATTAGACAATTCCCTGATTTTTGGTCATTGTTTGAAAATTTAAAAACATTTAAATTCTTATATAATATCCCCTTAAGATCTCTGGACATACCCATTTTTAAGTGACATTAATGCATTATTTATTGAGATAACCCTGGGTTTTCCTTTTCCTGAACAATGGTCACATAGTATCCTTAGGGCTATTCTTCCATCATCTGAAACTCCTTTCATTATCAGCAATAAGCCTTTGTCATCTAAGAACTGTTCTAAGTTCTAAATAGCCTTTTTTGTTCCTCTCTGTGTCTCCTTCATCAAAAAAGGTATATGAGACTCAATTTTCTGAACAATAGGTTTGGTACAAATTTGACAGGTAAATTATACAAAATTGGAAAAGACAAAATTATTTGTAGAGCAGAAAGTATCATTTTAAATTTATTGGTTCATGCAAGTATAAGTAATTCACATACTTATTATATTGGTGAGGCCTTCAGTTGAATATTTGTGATAATTCAAGCAAAGAACATCATGTGATGCATAATGTCACCATTGTTATTTTTACATTATCAACATGATGGAGAAGACAAAGGAGCTTTATGTTGATTTGAGACAGAGAATTATTAACTTCCACAAGTTGGGAAATAGTTACAGCACTATTTCAAACTGGTTAGCTATCCCTAAATCTATAGTACAGTCCATTAGCAAGAAGTTTAAACAGTTTAGTATGACAGAGAATTTGCCTGGGCATGGAAGAAAATGTAAAATGTTACCAAGAACTGCATGAAAACGATTTGTTAGTCCAAGTGGTGCAGCCATACAGTAGCCCTGATACAGCTTGCAAGAATTTTTGATTTATCTCAGAGAGATTAGATTTCCATATGGTCAATAATCTGCCTATGGCAGTCCATAGCCTTTCTTATGTACATATTGACACTGCTTTCTGTAGATGAAATAATAGTACCTAGTAACTTGTAATGTTATAACCAAGTTAAAATATTCAAATAAACCAATAAATCTTTGTCTGAAAATATATTTTTCTTAATTTGATTTGATCAATTCAAACAAATTTCAAATTCCAAAGAGTAAATCACATGTCTTACATAAACCCAATTGTTGTTTTGAAAGACATTGCTATAAGTTTGGATATGATGGATATTGGCGTAAGTACTCGCACAATAGAACAGTATTTAAATAAAAATGAGTTGTATGGAACCTGATCAGGACTTGCTCACACAAACTATATAAACTGATCCCCTGCCTCATTTTCGTCTAGCTAAATCATCATAATCAATTCACACTAGCAGCTCAGATTTCTATGACAATCTCTCACCAACCATCCCTATCATTCATTGACCCCAGGAGGTCCTCCTCACAGCAGACAGTATCCACATAAAGCTGGTTTATGTAGGTCTCTGCTGGAGGACCCACACTAGCATGTCTATGTGCTGGTTTCTATTGAAGGACATCACTTATGAGTTCATCCTTACTTCTCCAGCAGTAGCTAAATAAAACATGGAAATAGCATGGAAGCCAAAATACTTCATTTTTTACAGTAGGAAATATTTCAATGAGCAGCAGATTAAAACATTTCCCTTTGGGCAGTTCATATTCAGGGAAAGAAGAATGTTTTCGCAGACCATCCATCAAAGGCCCAAGTAGGAGTAATTGACAGAAATCAAAGTTCACCAATATTTGATGAATGTACAATACTTGTGAATTTTATTTATAACATAACTGCTTGCCAAATGCCAGGCACTGGGGATGGGATTCTTTGGCTGCAGAGACGGCTAGGCTGGAGACACCAGGAAGTAGAGAGTGTGGATGGAGGCTTGGTGTGATAGTAGCATGCCTGCAAAGTCACAACTGTAACACTCTAAGCCAGACAAAATTAAAGTGTCATGGCTCGCCCAGATTAGAATCTTGTAGGAGTTGTTCCCCTTACACCGTAATATTTCCTTCTCGCCTTGTTCACTCCCCCTGCTGCTATCTCACTACCGGAAAGACGACCTTTCCGCCTACACCGGCTACCCAGCATTCCCAGTGAATAGTGGGATTTTTAATTCACTCCCAACTAGCTTGCCTATCAAGTAGACATGACTCTCCTCTCTCATGTGCTTCTCCAGAGAGGAGACTCAGGTGATAGACAGAGAGAGAAAGAGACAGAGACAGAACTTGAAACTTACTTGTTATTTTATTTCTTCTTTACAAATTCTGCTAACTTCTTGTCTGACTATTCCTCTACTTTTTTGGCCGCCATCTTTTCATCTATCTGTCTCCTTACTAAGGGCTTCCTCTAAGGGCTAACTTTTTAGCATTTTTCTTTCATGCAATTAATTAAACCACAAGACTTTTATTTTCTTGATCAAGATTTATTTAACCCATTCTTATTCACCGCGTGGTGAGAATCAACCTTGCAGTATCACGTCTACTCTGTGTCGATCTCAGGTTGAAACTGAAATCTAAGCTAGTTACGTTTTTTTTCATAGTGTACAAGGTTCGCGCCTCTCTAGGGGTCAGTTGGGGTCATCCAACGGAAATCTACCTGCCTACGCTTTTAACTCTAACCCTTTCAAATTAACTACAGGGTCTTGTCAGCAATTTATGCTACCACATAAATTATGTAACATTAAAGTGGTAAGATTAAACTCCCTCTTGGCCAACCTCTTCTTATCATTTAACTTATTAGACTTTTATCGTTCTTTGTTGTATCACTTTTTATATTCACTTTTTATATTTATTTTTTTAATTATGCTACCACATAAATTATGTAACATTAAAGTGGTAAGATTAAACTCCCTCTTGGCCAACCTCTTCTTATCATTTAACTTATTAGACTTTTATCGTTCTTTGTTGTATCACTTTTTATATTCACTTTTTATATTTATTTTTTAATTATGCTACCACATAAATTATGTAACATTAAAGTGGTAAGATTAAACTCCCTCTTGGCCAACCTCTTCTTATCATTTAACTTATTAGACTTTTATCGTTCTTTGTTGTATCACTTTTTATATTCACTTTTTATATTTATTTTTTAATTATGCTACCACATAAATTATGTAACATTAAAAGTGGTAAGATTAAACTCCCTCTTGGCCAACCTCTCTTATCATTTAACTTATTAGACTTTTTATCGTTCTTTGTTTGTATCACTTTTTATATTCACTTTTTATATTTATTTTTTAATTATGCTACCACATAAATTATGTAACATTAAAGTGGTAAGATTAAACTCCCCTTGGCCAACCTCTTCTTATCATTTAACTTATTAGACTTTTATCGTTCTTTGTTGTATCACTTTTTTATATTCACTTTTTTATATTTATTTTTTAATTATGCTACCACATAATTATGTAACATTAAAGTGGTAAGATTAAACTCCCTCTTGGCCAACCTCCTCTTATCATTTAACTTATTAGACTTTTATCGTTCTTTGTTGTATCACTTTTTATATTCAAGTTTTTATCTCTTAAAAACTTTGTGTACTTTATGTAATTGGCGATAATGTATCCCCTTTTCACTCCATGACATATTCCAAGTGAGGACTCTCTAACCCCAACTTGTCTGTACTTTCTGAACTCTTTACATGTTGATATTATTGTTGGTTGGTTGGTTTATTAATTTTAACGGCATATCAACCCGTCCAGGGTTATATCATGCCTAGCGGTTGGGTTTTTTATACATAGTGTGTATTCATATATATACATTTAGTAATTGGTTTTTAACAATGTGTTAGCATTATTGGAATCATACTGTATGCCATTGATTTGTTTCATGTCTATATTCTATGGTATAATTTTATTTCCCTCAAAAAGGAGAAAATATCCTCTATGTTAACATTTTCAAATAGGTCCTTCATATTGTTTGCTTTAAAATAATGTTTTCTGATGTGAGCAAAAAATCTGCATTCCATCAATAAGTGTTTGACTGTCAGGGGTGTTTGACATGTTTCACATTGTGGTTGTTGTTCTTTTTGAGTATATAAGAGTGTGTTAGTTTTGTATGACCAATGCATAACCGGGACATAATGACTTGTTCCTTTCTAGACTTCATTAAAGTTGGTCTGCAGCCTCCAAAGTCGGATGTGCTTGCTACCCTTTGACTGCCTTCCATTTTGTCCCATTTGTCATCTCCTCCCTGGCTGTTTGCCACTGCCTTCTAAATTATACTGCCCTTGTATTGTGGAACTGCTGGCTTTTCTTAAACCCGACTCATTAGTTATCCTACCACTGTTTTCCCGTCCATGTTTTTCTCATCTTTATTGTACCTATTGTACTCCCTGTATTTGCTGCATTGTGACTGTAAATTGTTCTTTCATGTTTCAGTTTCTTACGCTTTCTGGCGAACGGAATAAAGACAAATTACCTTACCATGGTTTTTGTTATTCTTGCTTGAAAGAGTTAAACTACATGTGACGAAAAGCGGTGTTTACACCTTGGACAGGATATTCACTGTGAAGTAGAAGGCATGATACAAAGTAAACCAAGATTTGATTAAATGTACTAGTTTTGGATAGGATGGGTATTGGCATAAGTACTTGCATAATAGAAACATTGTTTTAAATAGAAATGGGTTGTACGGAAACTGACGACACTTATTCATTCTTGATGAGTTATTCCACATTTTTGTCCAAACATATTTTTTAAAACAATCATTTTTTTCTATATAAACCCATAAATGGACCCTAACAAGGTACTACCACTCTGGATCAGAACTGACCTGGGAGTAATGGTGATGAAGGGGTACTCACATTTCCCCAGATCTCCAGCACTAGAACTTCACGCATTAGATAGTGTTTAATGTCATACCCAGGGCATTAAGAGTGGACCTGGAGTAATGGTGATGAAGGGGTACTGCCACATTCCCCAGATCTCCAGCACTAGAACTTCACCATTAGATAGTGTTTAATGTCATACCCAGGGCAATAAGAGCCTCAGCCACCACCTTCTAGGCAACCCATATGATAAAAAAGAGTTTGGGGCTAGCCATAAGGGCAATAGCGTTGGGACAATTATTAGGTGCTAGGGCTTGACGTAATAAACTGATTGATTGAGGAGGCCTCTCCGACCACCATCTAGACTAAGTAAGGGCCAAAGTGGAGTGTTGCATGTCATTGGACTTCTCAGTCACCAGGGTTCCCATCCTTAAGAGTTAAGTGGATGCTGCAGATGCTTCACATGCGGTTATAAATTAGACAGGTATGCATGCAATGTTTCCCTGCCCCAATATTGAATTCACCGGGTCTCTTCAGAAGTGTCAAATGTGTAGTTTAACGGACTTTACATCACCCTAAAAATTTGTTATCTGCAAACTCAATGGTAGTAGTTTGTCATTGAAACACAAGTAATCTGCAAAGTCAACTTCGAATTGTATTTTAATTTCTGAGGAGTTAAAGAATTAGACAGAATGGAAATTCAAGGTTTTATTCTTCAGAAATCTTGTGGATCTGGTTACTGTTTTAAGAAGTTAACTGTTAAATTGAATAATAAAAGTTTGATTTTCAACAGACAACTCAATAAAACTCATGACTGAATAAAAAAATTGACACTGTCATTATTGAAATAATGGAATAATTCAAGTAAATATTGAATGACCACAATTTCATTAACAAGCTTTTTGAAAGATTAAAAAATATAAGGAGTGGGTAATTTTTATACATTGAATTGGAGGTCCATAGTGGATCCTTAATGAATAAATAAAACACAATCATTTTTTAAATATATAAAATCTGAAAAATTAATAGTACAAAATTGGACATTTTTTTGATAGATTTAAATAAATTTTTGATTCATGGTGAAAACAGTTTTATTAACAAGCTTTGAAAGATAAAAAAAACAACCCAAAAAACAAATTATTCATTTTGTTATTCATTATTGAAAATCACATCTAATGAAATCACAATTTCATCTGTGAGAAATTAACATTTCTGAGAATCCAGAAAATTGGACCACTAAATATCTAATCATTAGGAATGTTCAAAATGTGGACATAAAACTTACTATAAAAAATAATATTTTGAGTTTTTGAAAAAAATAACTTAAATTTTCGAAATAACTTTTTCAGGTCCCTGATATCTTTTGAAATTTTGGAAATCTTTTTATTTTTATTTTCATGATGTGGCCTTGGATTTATCTTTCTAGAAAATGTAAAATTAAGGGACTAGAAATTCTTAAAATCAAATAATGCCTTCCCCCACATCCTAATTAAATTAAAGAAGAATTAAAACAACTAATAAAAAAGACAAGAAGTGCCTTAATTTTTGTCATTTATTACTGGAAAATTCATTTAAGATTAACAATTCTGTGAAATACAGAAAATTGGTCCCCCATAAATATCTAATCATTAGGCAATGTTCAAATACGGAATTATTGTGATAACTAAAGTTTCACACTTTGACTTTGTCAGTGGAAAATAGAAAAAATTATAGATATCAATTTCATATTTCTCTCCTGGTGGTGCGTTTGCATGTTGGCTTTTAGATTGGAAACTGGCTTGAAAATGCTGAACCACAATACATCATCAGGATATCGGCTTTTCACAAGTGGTGTACACGCATGTGTTCTTTTTAATTGTGAACTTGATACAAAATGCTGATCTGCAACACACTTGACAGAAAATGGGTTTCTCTACTGTGTGTTGTCGCATGTGGCCGTTTAATATTGAATTGTCTACAAATGCCCAACCACATACCTCCACAGGAAAATGGTTTCTCTCCGGTGTGGTATTCGCAATATGGACTTTCAAACTCTTACTGTGTAAAAATCGGGCTTCACACATTTCACAAGAAAAATGGTTTCTCTCCGGATGTGTAGTGGCATATGATTTTTTAAATAAACATTCAGAGCAATGTTGTATCCACCACTTCACAAAGAAAATGGTTTTTCTCCTGTGTTGTATTCGCATATGATTTTTTTAAAAACGAAACATTCCTAGAAAATGCAGCTCCACATACTTCAACAAGAAAATGGTTTCTCTTCTATGTGTGTTTTGACATGTTGGGCTTTT
>CM042151.1:88698646-88793084 GCA_023376005.1 Doryteuthis pealeii
AGCTGCCTCAACTTTTGGAAGCTCAACAAGTGAGAGTGTGGGACAACATCAGGCATGTTTATTAGCACTCTCTTGTATAGCAGCAAACCTTAGTCCCTGTATTCTCACCAAATAGTGGTAGCAAATAACTTTTTCCTCATTGCCTAGGCAATATACCTCATGACTTAGAAGTCAAAACAGAAAAATTTTATCAAAATTAAACAACCTGTCTGACTTTTGGAAATTTTGTTTATCAACAGGGTTAGCGAATTTGTTACTGCTAAAAAGAAAATCATAATAGATTTTTGGCTGTCATAATTTGGAAATATTTGCTGGAATTTCACAAACGTAAATGTTCCGATGTGAATTTTTTTCTCTGCATGTTTGAACAAAAATGCTATAAAAAAGTGAATAAAAGTATCAACCTTGTAAGTAATTTTTCTGTACATAGTGTACTTAATGTTTTTTGCTATCCATTCTAAGAAGAAACTTCATAAGAAAAACATTTACAAAAAAAAAAAAAAAAATGGATATGTTAATGTTACTGTCTACTTTCATAAATTATCTGTGATGGCATTCATGGGTCAGTTGAGCCAGCTCCACCCAATAAAATTCACCGAAGCCAGACAATGTGCAGGCAATCCAATGCCAATAGGGAAGATATGAGTGTAGCCATTACATACATTGACAACTCCAATCTAGACCCAGGATCAGCTCGCATCTTTGCCTGGACGTTTGGCCAGGTTACAGTTGACCCCCTTGATGTTTCTTCCATCCCTAGGTGTACAGGTTTGATGGTTCATGGAGATATCACCAGGTTGTCGACAAAAAAATTATGACTGGGCAACAAAAGACTGTCGTCACAAGAAGAGCCTACTGGAGGGAAGAGATTCTGCAATCTTGCTGACAGTGGTGTTAGAGATGAATTGCTCCCATGAACATGGAGGGGTGTGGCAAAGGCAATGAGGTCAAACATCCCAAGTTGGTGCAGGTCCCCAGCCCCATTGCCCAAGTTCACAGCCATACGGAGGATTGATATGAACTAGAGGCTTGTTGGTGGATAAGCATTGTTCTCTGCAGTTTATCTCTTGTCTGGACCACAGTTTGCACAAAGGACGACAGAAGCAAAGTGAGTGGTAGGAATGTGTCTGGTCAATGACTTCTTCTTGACATTATACTGACTACTGAGCCGAGGTATTTTAAATTGCTCACTTCCTCACTGTGAAAATGCCTCACTTCCCTTCACTGGTGAAAAATTGCTCACTTTCCTCACTGTCGAAAATACCCCCCCCCCCCCATTTAACAGAATGAACTTGAACATTTTTTTGTCCATTCGAAAGAAGAAGCATTAAAATAAAAACTCCAGATGATGCAAGTTTCAAATGTGATAAATTTCCGTAAGCTGAAAAAAAATTGAAAATCATCTGGAGTTTTTTTTAATGCTTCTTCTTTCAATGGACAAAATGTTCAAGTTCATTCTGTTAAATGCGGGGGGGGGGTAAAATTTTCACAGTGAGGAAAGTGAGGCAACATTGTTCACAGTGAGAAGTTGAGCAATTGCACAGTGGGAAGTGAAGCAATTAAATACCTAAGGCTCAGTAGTCAGTATAATGTCAAGAAGAAGTCATTGACAGAACAACATTCATACCACTCACTTTGCTTTTCTGTCGTCTTTGTGCAAGACTGTGGTCCAGACAAGAGATTAAAACTGCAGAGAAAAATGCTTATCCACCAGGCTCTAGTTTCATATCATCCTCCTGTATGGCTGTGAAACTTGGCCCAATGGCGGGCGGGACCTGCCACAAACTTTGGATGTTTGACATCATTGCCTTTGCCACACCCTCATGTTCATCGGGAGCAATTCATCTCTAACACCACTGTTCAGGCAAGATGCAGAATCTCTTCCCTCCAGTAGGGCTCTCTTGTGAGACATCTTTGCTTGCCCAGTCATTATTTTTTGTCAGACAACCTTGGTGATATCATCCATGAATCCATCAAACCTGTTACCACTTAGGGATGGAAGAACATCAAGGGGGTCAACTGATAACCTGGCTCAAAACAGTCAGGCAAGATGCCGAGCTGATCCTGGGTCTAGATTGGAGTTTGTCATGTAACTGTAAATGGCTAACACTCATATCTTCTATTGCATTGGATTGCTGCACATTGTCTGGCTTCGGTGAATTATTGTTGTGGAGCTGGCTCAAACTGACCCATGAATGCCATCACAGAATAATTTATGAAAGTAGACAGTAACTTACATACCATTTTTTTTTTTTTTTTTGTAAATGTTTTTTCTTATGAAAGTTTCTTCTTAGAAATGGATAGCAAAAAAAACATTAAGTACACTATGTACAGGAAAAATTACTTACAGGTTGATATTTTATTTCATTTTTATACATTTTTTCAAAAAACATGCAGAGAAAAAAAATTCAACTCGGAACATTTACGTTTGTGAAATTCCAGCAAAATATTTCAAATTATGACAGCCAAAATCTATTTGATTTTCTTTTTACAGTTAAACAATTCGCTAACCCTGATTGATAAACAAAAAAATTTCCAAAAGTCAGAAAAGTTGTTTATTTTTTGATAAAATTTTCTGTTTTGACTTCTAAGTCAGTGAGTATATGCCTAAGCAATGAAGGAAAAAAGTTATTTAGCTACCACTATTGGTGAGAATACAGGGACTAGGGTTTGCTGCTATTACAAGAGATGTGCTAATAACACATGCCTGATGTTGTCCCACACTCTCACTGTGAGTTCCAAAGTTGGGGCAGCTTTATCTTTAATCTAATTTTTTTTGAATATTTAATGGTGATAAGCAGCATGGCTTGAACAGTATCTGAATATTTTCACTCAGTTTTAACTTCTTCAATAATTGTGATGACTTCCTCAATTATTTTGTGTTTGTTCTTAAGCCCTAAAGCAGTAAGTTAGCATTCTTATTTATAAGTTTGTTGAATAAGTGTGATACTCTCCAAATTTCAAAATTCTTTGGCTTATTCATTCTGATTGAAGAAAGATGGATGAATGAAGAACTTATGATTTAAAACAGCTATTGAAATTCCATACCCCTATCTTTATTTACAGATTAGAACATTGCAGAAGAAAAACAGTTTCAACTTTGAATCAGACATGGAGAACATGTACAGATAGAAGCCATTGTCCTTCTGAAGTGTGTGAATCAGGATTTTCGGATAGTTCAAGTTTAAGAAGCCACTTGAAAAAACCCAAGTGGAGAGAAACCATTTTCTGTAAATTATGTGGTTCTGAATTCTTACATAGTTCCAGTTTGAAAACACACATGCGAATACACTCTGGAGACAAACCATTTTCTTGTCAAGTTTGTGGATCTGCATTTTACAAGAAATCAATTTGAAAAAAACATGTGCGAGTCCACACAGGGGAGAAACCCTTTTCCTGTGAAGTATTGTGGATCTGCATTTTCACAGAGTTTACTTTGAAAAGACACATGCGAATACACACAGGAGAGAAACCATTTTCCTGTAAGATTATGTAGTTCGGCATTTTTAGAGAGTTCCAATCTTAAACGTCACATGCGACAACACACAGGAGAAAAAAACGGTTCCTTCTGAAGTGTGTGAATCAGCTTTTTTCAGAAAGTCCAGTTTAAGTAGCAACTTGAAAAAACACACTGAGAGGAAAACCATTTTCTTTTGTCAAGTTTGTGGATCTGCATTTTCACAGAGATTCAAGTTAAAAACACACATGCGTACTCACACAGGAGAGAAAACCATTTTCTTGTGAAGTATGTGGATCTGCATTTTCACAGAGTTTTACTTTGAGAAGACATATGCGTATACACACTGGAGAGAAACCATTTTCCTGTAAGATATTGGTTCGGCATTTTTAGACAATTCCAATCTTAAACGCCACATGCGACAAACACGGGAGAGAACCCTTTCTTGTCAAGTGTGCAGATCAGCATTTTTGTCAAGTTCACAATTAAAAAAGACACATGCGAATACACACTGGTGAGAAGCCATATTCCTGGAGATATGTGGTTCAGCATTTTCAGCAGTTCCAATCTTAAAAGCCCACATGCAAACACACATAGAGAGAGAAACCATTTTCTTGTGAAGTATGTGGAGCTGCATTTCTAGGAATGTTCGTTTAAAAAATCATATGCGAATACACACAGAGAAAACCATTTTCTGTGAAGTGTGTGGATCAACATTTGCTCTGAATGTTTATTTGAAAAAATCATATGCACATACACACCGGAGAGAAACCATTTTTTGTGAAATGTGTGAAGCCCGATTTTTACACAGTAAGAGTTTGAAAGTCCATATGCGATACACACCGGAGAGAAACCATTTTCCTGTTGAGGTATGTGGTTTGGCATTTGTAGACAATTCCAATATTAAACGCCACATGCGACAACACACAGGAGAGAAACCATTTTCTTGTCAAGTGTGCAGATCAGCATTTTTTGTCAAGTTCACAATTAAAAAGACACATGCGTGTACACACTGGTGAAAAGCCATATTCCTGTGAGGTATGTGGTTCAGCATTTTCAAGCAGTTCCAATCTTAAAAAGCCACATGCAAACGCACACAGGGAGAGAGAAATTATGAAATTGATATCTATATTTTTCTATTTTTCACTGACAAAGTTCAAAGTTGTGAAACTTTAGTTATCACCAATAATTCCGTATTTTGAACATGCTATGATTAGATATTTAATGGGGACCAATTTTCTGTATTCACAGAATTGTTAATCTTAAATGTAATTTTCAGTAATAAATGAAAAATTAAGCACTATCTTGTCTTTTTTTATTAGTTTGTTTTAAATTCTTCTTTAATTAATGTTTAGGATTGTGGGGGAAGGCATTTATTTGATTTTAAGAATTTCTAGTCCTTAATTTTTACATTTCTAGAAAGATAATCCAGAAGGCCACATCATAAAATAAAATAAAAAGATTCAAAATTCAAAGATATCAGGACCTGAAACAAGTTTATTCGAAAAAATTTAATTTATTTTTTCAAAACTCAAAAATATTTTTATAGTAAGTTATGTCCCACATTTTGAACATTCCTAATGATTAGATATTTAGTGGGTCCAATTTTCTAGATTCTCAGAAATGTTAAATTTCATGTGAGATTAACATTCTGAGAATCTAGAAAATGGACCACTAAATATCTAATCATTAGGAATGTGATTTTCAATAATGAATAACAAAATGAATAATTGTTTTTGGGTTGTTTTTTTTATCTTTCAAAGCTTGTTAATAAAACTGTTTTCACCATGAATCAAAATTTATTTAATCTATCAAAAAATGTCCAATTTTGTACTATATATTTTTCAAAGATTTTATATATTTAAAAATGATTGTGTTTATTTATTCATTAAGGATCACTATGGACCTCCAATTCAATGTAAAATTACCCACTCCTTATATTTTTTAATCTTTCAAAGCTTGTTAATGAAATTGTGGTCATTCAATATTTACTTGAATTGTTCCATTATTTCCATAATGACAGTGTCATTTTTTTATTTCAGTCATGAGTTTTATTGAGTTGTCTGTTAAAATCAAACTTTTATTATTCAATTTTAACAGTTAACTTCTTAAAACAGTAACCAGATCCATCAAAGATTCTGAAGAATAAAACCTTGAATTTCCATTCTGTCTAATTCTTTAACTCCTCAGAAAATTAAAATACAATCAGAAGTTGACTTTGCAGATTACTTGTGTTTCAATGACAAACTACTACATTGAGTTTGCAATAACAAATTTTTAGGGGATGTAAAGTCCGTTAAACATACACATTTGACACTTTCTGAAGGACCCGGTGAATCAATATTTGGGCAGGGAAAACATTGGGCATGCCATACCTGTCTAATTTATAACCGCATGTGAAGCATCTGCAGCATCCACTTAACTTTAAGGATGGAACCTGGTGACTGAGAAGTCCATGACATGCAACACGTCCACTTTGGCCCTTACTAGTCTAGATGGGTGGTCGGAGAGGCCTCCTCCAATCAATCAGTTATTACGTCAAAGCCCTAGCACCTATATTAATTGGCCGAACGCTATTGCCCTTATGGCTAGCCCCAACTCTTTTTATCATATGGTTTGCTAGAAGGTGGTGGCTGAGGCTCTTTAATGGCCCTGGGTATGACTTAAACACTATCTAATGGTGAAGTTCTAGTGCTGGAGATCTGGGAATGTGGAGTACCCCTTCATCACCATTACTCCCAGGTCCACTCTTAATGCCCTGGGTATGACATTAAACACTATCTAATGGTGAAGTTCTAGTGCTGGAGTCTGGGGAATGCTGGAGTACCCCTTCATCACCATTACTCCCAGGTCAGTTCTGATCCAGAGTGGTAGTACCTGTTAGGGTCCCATTTATGGGTTATATAGAAAAAAAATGATTTGTTTAAAAAATATTTTGGACAAAAATGTGGAATACTCATCAGAATGAATAAGTTGTCGTCAGTTTCCGTACAACCCATTTCTATTTAAACAATGTTCTATTATGCAAGTACTTATGCCATACCCATCCTATCCAAACTAGTACATTTATCAAATCTTGGTTTACTTTGTATCATGCCTTCTACTCACAGTGAATATCCTGTCCAAGGTGTAAACACCGCTTTTCGTCACATGTAGTTTAACTCTTTCAAGGCAAGAATAACAAAACCATGGGTAAGGTAATTTTGTCTTTATTCCGTTCGCCAGAAAGCGTAAGAAACTGAAACATGAAAAAGAACAATTTACAGTCACATCAGCAAATACAGGGAGTACAATAGGTACAATAAAGATGAGAAAAACCATGGACGGGAAAACAGTGGTAGGATAACTAATGAGTCGGGTTTAAGAAAGCCAGCAGTTCCACAATACAAGGGCAGTATAATTTAGAAGGCAGTGGCAAACAGCCAGGGAGGAGATGACAAATGGGACAAAATGGAAGGCAGTCAAAGGGTAGCAAGCACATCCGACTTTTGGGAGGCTGCAGACCAACTTTAATGAAGTCTAGAAAGGAACAAGTCATTATGTCCCGGTTATGCATTGGTCATACAAAACTAACACACTCTTATATACTCAAACACAAGAACAACAACCCACAATGTGAAACATGTCAAACACCCCTGACAGTCAAACACTTATTGATGGAATGCAGATTTTTTTACTCACATCAGAAAACATTATTTTAAAAGCAAACAATATGAAGGACCTATTTGAAAATGTTAACATAGAGGATATTTTCTCCTTTTTGAGGGAAATAAAATTATACCATAGAATATAGACATGAAACAAATCAATGGCATACAGTATGATTCCCAATAATGCTAACACATTGTTAAAACCAATTACTAAATGTATATATATGAATACACACTATGTATAAAAACCCAACCGCTAGGCATGATATAACCCTGGACGGGTTGATATGCCGTTAAAATTAATAAACCAACCAACCAACAATAATATCAACATGTAAAGAGTTCAGAAAGTACAGACAAGTTGGGGGTAGAGAGTCCTCACTTGGGAATATGTCATGGAGTGAAAAGGGGATACATTATCGCCAATTACATAAAGTACACAAAGTTTTTAAGAGATAAAACTTGAATATAAAAAGTGATACAACAAAGAACGATAAAAGTCTAATAAGTTAAATGATAAGAGGAGGTTGGCCAAGAGGGAGTTTAATCTTACCACTTTAATGTTACATAATTTATGTGGTAGCATAATTAAAAAATAAATATAAAAAGTGAATATAAAAAGTGATACAACAAAGAACGATAAAAGTCTAATAAGTTAAATGATAAGAAGAGGTTGGCCAAGGGGGAGTTTAATCTTACCACTTTAATGTTACATAATTATGTGTAGCATAATTAAAAATGAAATATATAAAGTGAATATAAAAAGTGATACAACAAAGAACGATAAAAGTCTAATAAGTTAAATGATAAGAAGAGGTTGGCCAAGAGGGAGTTTAATCTTACCACTTTAATGTTACATAATTTATGTGGTAGCATAATTAAAAAATAAATATAAAAAGTGAATATAAAAAGTGATACAACAAAGAACGATAAAAGTCTAATAAGTTAAATGATAAGAAGAGGTTGGCCAAGAGGGAGTTTAATCTTACCACTTTAATGTTACATAATTTATGTGGTAGCATAATTAAAAATAAATATAAAAAAAATAAAAAGTGATACAACAAAGAACGATAAAAGTCTAATAAGTTAAATGATAAGAAGAGGTTGGCCAAGAGGGAGTTTAATCTTACCACTTTAATGTTACATAATTTATGTGGTAGCATAATTAAAAATAAATATAAAAGTGAATATAAAAAGTGATACAACAAAGAACGATAAAAGTCTAATAAGTTAAATGATAAAAGAGGTTGGCCAAGAGGGAGTTTAATCTTACCACTTTAATGTTACATAATTTATGTGGTAGCATAAATTGCTGACAAGACCCTGTAGTTAATTTGAAAGGGTTAGAGTTAAAAGCGTAGGCAGGTAGATTTCCGTTGGATGACCCCAACTGACCCCTAGAGAGGCGCGAACCTCGTACACTATGAAAAAAAACTTAACTAGCTTAGATTTCAGTTTCAACCTGAGATCGACACAGAGTAGACGTGCTACTGCAAGGTTGATTCTCACCACGCAGTGAATAAGAATGGGTTAAATAAATCTTGATCAAGAAAATAAAAGTCTTGTGGTTTAATTAATTGCATGAAAGAAAATGCTAAAAAGTTAGCCCTTAGAGGAAGCCCTTTAGTAAGGAGACAGATAGATGAAAGATGGCGGCCAAAAAAGTAGAGGAATAGTCAGACAAGAAGTTAGCAGAAGTTGTAAAGAAGAAATAAAATAACAAGTAAGTTTCAAGTTTCTGTCTCTGTCTCTTTCTCTCTCTGTCTATCACCTGAGTCTCCTCTCTGGAGAAGCACATGAGAGAGGAGAGTCATGTCTACTTGATAGGCAAGCTAGTTGGGAGTGAATTAAAAATCCCACTATTCACTGGGAATGCTGGGTAGCCGGTGTAGGCGGAAAGGTCGTCTTTCCGTAGTGAGATAGCAGCAGGGGGATGAACAAGGCGAGAAGGAAATATTACGGTGTAAGGGGAACAACTCCTACAAGATTCTAATCTGGGCGAGCCATGACACTTTAATTTTGTCTGGCTTAGAGTGTTACAGTTGTGACTTGCAGGCATGCTACTATCACACCAAGCCTCCATCCACACTCTCTACTTCCTGGTGTCTCCAGCCTAGCCGTCTCTGCAGCCAAAGAATCCCATCCCCAGTGCCTGGCATTTGGCAAGCAGTTATGTTATAAATAAAATTCACAAGCATTGTACATTCATCAAATATTGGTGAACTTTGATTTCTGTCAACTGCTCCTACTTGGGCCTTTGATGGATGGTCTGCGAAAACATTCTTCTTTCCCTGAATATGAACTGCCCAAAGGGAAATGTTTTAATCTGCTGCTCATTGAAATATTTCCTACTGTCAAAAATGAAGTATTTTTGGCTTCCATGCTATTTCCATGTTTTATTTAGCTACTGCTGGAGAAGTAAGGATGAACTCATAAGTGATGTCCTTCAATAGAAACCAGCACATAGACATGCTAGTGTGGGTCCTCCAGCAGAGACCTACATAAACCAGCTTTATGTGGATACTGCCTGCTGTGAGGAGGACCTCCTGGGGTCAATGAATGATAGGGATGGTTGGTAGAGATTGTCATAGAAATCTGAGCTGCTAGTGTGAATTGATTATGATGATTCAGCTAGAACGAAAATGAGGCAGGGGATCAGTTTATATAGTTTGTGTGAGCAAGTCCTGATCAGGTTCCATACAACTCATTTATTTTAAATACTGTTCTATTGTGCGAGTACTTACGCCCAATATCCATCATATCCAAACTTATAGCAATGTCTTTCAAAACAACAATTGGGTTTATGTAAGACATGTGATTTACTCTTTGGAATTTGAAATTTGTTTGAATTGATCAAATCAAATTAAGAAAAATATATTTTCAGACAAAGATTTATTGGTTTATTGAATATTTTAACTTGGTTATAACATTACAAGTTACTAGGTACTATTATTTCATCTACAGAAAGCAGTGTCAATATATACATAAGAAAGGCTATGGACTGCCATAGGCAGATTATTGGCCATATGGAAATCTAATCTCTCTGAGATAAATCAAAAATTCTTGCAAGCTGTATCAGGGCTACTGTATGGCTGCACCACTTGGACTAACAAATCGTTTTCATGCAGTTCTTGGTGACATTTTACATTTTCTTCCATGCCCAGGCAAATTCTCTGTCATACTAAACTGTTTAAACTTCTTGCTAATGGACTGTACTATAGATTTAGGATAGCTAACCAGTTTGAAATAGTGCTGTAACTATTTCCCAACTTGTGGAAGTTAATAATTCTCTGTCTCAAATCAACATAAAGCTCCTTTGTCTTCTCCATCATGTTGATAATGTAAAAATAACAATGGTGACATTATGCATCACATGATTTCTTTGCTTGAATTATCATAAATATTCAACTGAAGGCCTCACCAATATAATAAGTATGTGAATTACTTATACTTGCATGAACCAATAAATTTAAAAATGATACTTTCTGCTCTACAATAATTTTGTCTTTTCCAATTTTGTATAATTTACCTGTCAAATTTGTACCAAACCTATTCAGAAAATTGAGTCTCATATACCTTTTTTGATGAAGGAGACACAGAGAGGAACAAAAAAGGCTATTTAGAACTTAGAACAGTTCTTAGATGACAAAGGCTTATTGCTGATAATGAAAGGAGTTTCAGATGATGGAAGAATAGCCCTAAGGATACTATGTGACCATTGTTCAGGAAAAGGAAAACCCAGGGTTATCTCAATAAATAATGCATTAATGTCACTTAAAAATGGGTATGTCCAGAGATCTTAAGGGGATATAATATAAGAATTTAAATTTTCAAACAATGACCAAAAATCAGGGAATTGTCTAATTTTAATGAAATGCTCAGTACCTTATTTATTAAGGACTTAATTTCATAATGATTAGCTTATTTTATTTTCAAAATGTCCAAACTATTGCCAAAGATCAGGTAATTGGTTGGATTTAATGAAATTTTCACCAAATTATTCATTAATGACTTAATTTTATATTGAATAGCTTATTCTATTTAAGAAAAAAATTGAAATTTTTTTTTTTATGATTATGATGGTAGGGGAAGGTCAACCTTTGGTCATTTGAACAAAAAAAATCCTGTCCCTAATTTTTTCATTTATCAAATCCTGAAGACCACATGAAAAAATAAAATAGAAATAAAAAAAATCAGTATTAGGAAAAAGTATCGAAATCTTCATGAAAATTTGACTCTTTAATGATTTTTCATAGAATTTTTAATTTTAGAATTTTAGGAAAAAGTTATTTGACAATTTCAAAGTTTTTTTCTTAAAAAGATGATTTTGTAGCATGTTTTCTTTTCTTTTTTTTTTTTTTTTGTAGTTTTAAAAACAATATTTTTCTTTGAATTGATGCAAAAAAAAAGTATTGTCTCTGATTCAATTAGCCTATTTTTTATTCATTTAAAAAAATCTATAGTGAATTTTAAACATCTGTAAGGTAGCATGTTGCACTCAATATTTTCACCATAAATCAAGGTTGATTTAATCTATTAAAAAATATAGGTTAAAAAATGTGCAATTTGTACTATATATTTTCCAAGCTTTTATATATTTAAAAAATCATCATTAGTGGGTTTTTTTTATTCATTTGCGGATCACTATGGACCCCCAATTCAATGTATAAAATAACCCACTTCCTATATTTTACACAAAGAAACTTGAATACTGGTTAATATTATCGTCAAAGGTTTTTGACTATTCAAAGGAAAAAACATTAAAAAAAACTCCTAATGATTTCTAAAAGATTTTTTCAGCTTATGAAAAATTATATACAAAACAAGGTTTACATTTTCACACCATTGAATCAATTAAATTTATGTGGCTACATTCAAGTTATGTCTAAAGATTTTAAAAAATCTATGAAAAATCAATTAAAGAGTCAAATTTTCATGAAGATTTCGATACTTTAGATGAATTTATGTTTAAAATAGTTTTTGTCTCAAAATACATTAGGGGAGATTTTTTTTTTTTTTTTTTTTCTACTAGGTTGACTCCCCGCTTCTGTGTCTTATTTTAAAAATCTGAACAAAAATATATTTACTCATACAAATTTTTAAATTTTCTATAAAGATAAGAGTCTGAATAATTACATCAGAAATTTTTAGAAATTTTAAATGCCATTTTTGCTAAAATGGCCCATAAATTCTAAAATTTAAAAGTGCTAAAAAAATGCCGTAATATTATGCTTGGAAATTTTTACTAACTTTTTTTAATTGATATATTCTATATTCTATATGCAAAGAAGAAAATTTTAAGAAATTAATTTTTGAGAGATTTTGATTTCTTTATGTGATTAAATAATTTTGATTTTTTAATATTTAAAAATCATTTTTTTAGTATAAAAATCCAATTCTCCAGTACAGGTTGGGTAGATTTTTGAGTATGAATAAGTACAATCCTATGGTAGCCTATACAGTAAAATGTTATTGCATATTCTTAGTCCAAGTCATAAGGTGTGGAGAATTTTTTTAATGTGTTTGGTGATCCGTAGTGACCCCTCAGAATACTGACCCAGACGAATTAACAAAAAATTGCCAAAATTCAGGGAATTATCTGATTTTAATAAAATGTTCAGTTGATTTATTAATCAACAAATTCTTTCTTTTGAATTACTGAATCGTTTCAATCAAACTGATTCAAGAGATTCTAATATATAGAAAAAAGACTACCTTTTTTTTCATATTTGTTCAAAAGAGAACATCTTTCTTTTATATTCAAAACATCCAGAAAAGTTATATATATATATATATTTTATAAAGTAAAATTGTCGGGGTGGCCTAAAGTCGGTATCAGCCAATCAGGAGTCTATCCCCTTTTCACTAGCGCTAGACCAAGGAGATCATTTTTGCATCTGGGATGGAGCGCCACACCTACCATCAGCTCCTTACTTTACTGCACAGATATCTGTGCTACTCATATGCTGAGTTAGCGAGGGACGGAATCGAACTAGGAACCTTGTGGTTTCTAGCTGAACACTCTACCAACTGAGCTAACCCGGCCTTTCGTTTTTATTTACAATTCAGCAAGAAATATGTTGATAAATGGGAGGCCGGGAGGTTTACATAAATAAAATGACCAAACATCAGGGAGTTATTTAATTCTAATAAAATTCAGTGTTGACTTATTAATCAACGAATACTTTCATTTAGATTACTGAATCGTTTCAATCAAATTGATTCAATCGAAATAATCAATTTTTTTTTAGAATAAATATTACTATTAGAGCCAACCATACATGCTTTGAGGAAACCATTACTTAATTAATAGATGAAATTCATTTGAAATATGAAACGCCAAATTTTGAGTTTCAAATAAAAGTAATATTTTTATATTCGTTATTATTTAGTTCGTTAGTCTTTCTAATTTAATATAATACTTTATTACATTAAAACTTAAATAAGGGGCGCATACTTTTGGTAGTTATTATAAAGTATAATTAATTGTTCCATTCAATGAATCATATTGAAATCAAAACAAAATCTTAATAGTATGTCTCAGTTATCTCCCTTAACTTCCACTCTATAACAAATGAATTTAACACAATCGTAAATGATAGTAGTTTTTAAATTTTAATTCAAAGAAAAAGAAAAGAAAGAAAAAATCATCAGTTGTTTAAGATTTTAAAGTTTTCTTACTTTCTCTAATGTTTCATTGCCCTTAAAGAGACTGTAACCAGACGAAAGAAGTAAGTAAAATGTTGATATTCCTTTTTTTGGTTGTAAATATAAAATGAGCAAATATATTTGTTTTACTACTAAAGCAAAAGAGAATGTTGAAATATTTTAAATAAAACCCTGAAAATAATTTTAGACGAGATATTCAAATTATTGGAATATGTTTTAAAATTGTTTTTAAATGCTGTAATTTTTGCCTTATTGAAATATATTCGATACATTTAAAAAATATATTTTTTTTTTTTTTTTAGTTTTTCTTTGTTCATGTTGTTCATCTATTTCGTTGTCCTTTCTTCGTGGTCGTATTTATTTATTTATTTATTGAATGGTTGAACATCGAAAATCACAATAATTTACGTGATTGGATATTAAAATTTTAGTACAAATCATTTTAATAGCAAATTCTTTCTCTCGCTTGTTCTTTTTAATTTTAGTACAGAAACTATAATTCGTCAGATTCTGCCTTAGAAATGGTGAAAAGTTTGTTTTATTTTTCTCTTCAGTAAAAATTAGGCATTGCCAAATCCCACTCATTTCATTTTTATAAACGAATTAGAATTAATTAAATCGTTTATCTAAAATCAAATTTTTGTTTTAGCCGAAAAGTGTAATTTATTTTTAATACATTTTTAAAAAGTAAACTTTGCTAAAAAAAAAAAGAAGTTAAGTGAAGATTTATGCAGAGCTCTAAACAGAACCTATCATCAGCATTTTAAAACGTTTTTAAAAGTTTCTTCTTAGAAATCAATAACAAAAAACATTAAATACATTATGTACAGAAAATATTAATTCGAAAGAAAACGTCCTTTTTTTTCTTTCCAAAACGCAGAAAACTAGTCGGTTTTGTTTACAGAAGTCAGCGAGAAATATGAATAGGGAGGCTGAGGTTGATATGAATAAAATTACCAAAAATCATGGAATTATCTGATTTTAATAAAATTTTCAGTGTTTTTTTTTGTTTTTTGTTTTTTTTTTTTCTTTCTTTAAATCACTGAATCGTTTCAATCAAACAGATTCAATAGAAATAAATCCAAATTCTTTAAAATAAATATTACATTTTTCGCCTACCATACATGCTTTGAGGAAACAGAACAAATATCGATGTATCATTTTTTTTCACTTATAATAGGCAATTACATAATTATAGAAAAGAGTAAAAAAAAAAATTTAAAAATTCCTAATAATTAAAAAAAATTTTTACATTTAATTTTCAGATATTCGGTACTTATTTTCTACCAGAGAGTAGCTCGCTTAAAATTTGTTTCAAAGTTAAATGACCTGAAAAAAATCAGAAAGTTTTGAAATAAAATAACTGGTGCATTTTAAAATTCATACATTGATAAATCAACACTGAAAATATCATTAAAATTGGATAATTCCCTGATTTTTGTTAATTTTTTTTTTTTTTCAGCCAGGGGGGTTAAATTTATTTTGTAAAATATGCATATGACAACAAAATTGGCAGACCCTAGTAAAAATTAAAATCTTAAAAGAAAAAAATAAATCCATATAAAATCAATATATTTCATCTGAATAGGATTTCTGCATGGAAAAAAAAACAATTGAATATTTTTTATAATTCGTGTATCAAAATTTTATTAAAACTGTTTCCTTTGAATTAAAAGTGCTTATTCAACAATTGATTTTTCACTTTTAAATTAGACGGTAATGTTAATATAAAAATACCTAATAAAATTCACTTAAGCAAAAGCATATATTATAAGCAACCTGAGTCATTTGTTTATCAAAATGACTTGATTTGGCATTAAATAACCCGAAAAGGGTTAATATACCATAAACCATAAACAAACAAAGCTGAAACCCATTAAAAATATACATGAAAGTAGTAAAATTGGTTTCTAATTTATTCATTTGACTGTATGAAAAAGAAAATTTAAAAAGATATGAATGTTTCTTATTTTTGCAAAGGTCAAATCCCCTTCAGAATATTGAAAGTTGATATTAATGACTAGCACAATATGATGATTTAATTATTACAACATTTGCTATGTTTACTTAAGAGCTATTGCAAATAGTTCAATATGTAAAAAGGATTATATTTTTTATTTAACTCTCTCTCCATCACTCTTTTTTTCTTTCTTTCCTTCCTTCTTTTCATTATGCTCAATACAAACAGATTAGCGTTATCGCTTCTGTGCACTCACCCCCTCTCTATCTTTCCATACTCTCTTTTTTCTTTCTTTCTTATTATTTTTCTGCTTAGCATGTCCTTTTTCTTTCCTTCTTAATGATAAAAATGGAATGGTCCATTATTTAGCTGAGGTGACGACACTTGTGATAAATAGAATTTGCTGAATAAGGAACACCAGATAACCAGGATTTACATTTTTGTATTTAATCTTGGACGATTTACATGCTGTAAAAGCCAACGAACCAACCAACCCAGGCAGAGGATTGCTCAAAATGCAAGTTTTTCCTTTTTCAATACAGATCGTTCATAATTTATGCTTTTTTAATTTTTTTTATCAATGATTATCTTTTTTTCCAATCAAATAACATCTCTATTTTGTCGCAGTTATAATCCAGAAGGATTTATAGTTCATGTCCATAAGTGATAGGTAAAAGTAAGGCTCTTAAACATGTAGGATCGGAATGAAAGTCTTGTCCGATACAAAGTAACATTTATTTAACTAATAAAGGAAATAAGTAAATTGAGAAATATATAAACACAACACCATTCGTCCATGTCTCTAAAATGTTAAATGATGTTTTGTTTTTATTTTTCAATTTACATGTTGTCATTATTGGTTAAATAAATACTATTTTGTATCAGACTAGACTTTCGTTCCAATCTTATATTTATTTTTTCAGTGCAAGTAACCAATAAGCACCCCAGATGGGATCTGTTTTGAAAGGAATACCTTTTGCTTTTCCTGGTTGTTTGTTTACAAACAGGCGATTTTTTTGCATTATAATTTCACTGTAAGATTTTTTTAAAGTTTGTTCATGTATATTTATAACCAAAAGGCATTTTTATACTAAAATAGTTTTCAATTTTAATTTTTTAAAATTAGTTATTTCATGTTGTTGTTAATTCAATAGGAAATTTTTTTTTTAATTATAAAACTTTAAACGAAAGACACGTTTTTATATTAAAGACACATTTTTATATTGAAATAGTTTTTGTTTAATCAGAAGAGAAATGCAGATATTTATTTAAATGAAAATAGTTTTTATTTACAAGATATTTTTAATGTTTATTTAAATAAAGGATGTTATTTGGAAATGGTATCACTCAATTTATAAATTTTATTTCCATGCACCTCTCGTACCACAACTGGAAGTGTGCGGTGAAAAGTAAAAGTTCCTTTTAAAGCGGCTCCCAGCTGTGGTGCCTATTGGATACTTAGTCCACTTTTTCCAATAGAGAAAGAGAGTGGTTGAAAAATTAGCAAAAACTAATTGTCTACTTTTATTTGCTTTGTTATATATAAACTTGTAAAATCCAAGATTAACACAATTCAGGGAAAAATAACAACAACAAATAAAAGGCTCAACCCATCATCTTAGCAATTTTGTGGGGGTCACATATTCATTTCTCTCGATAATTCATGAATTTAGTTTTCATCAGCTTTTTGGGGATCTTCTCGTAATAGTAAATAGTTTTTGAAATTTTTGTTTTTAATGTTTCCATTTACCACAACAATAACTCTGACAAGTAACAATAATAGTCATGAGAGCCATCTTCTTACTTAGCCTGCTAGTCACCCACAGTGCTCTTGTCACAGCAGTATGAAGAGGTTGTTGGGCATGAATATGACAACTCTGTCATAAAAAAAGAGATGAAGACAAGCAGAAAATAAATAGAATCATATCATCGCCATCTATGACAAGAGTAACTCCTACCCCAATCAGTTGTGTAGAAATATAAAAAAGAAAGAAGATGAGGGGATAAGGGAATGATTGCAATGGTGGAGATAGCAAAAAGAGAAAAAATAAATAAATCAAGTAGACATTTATTCTCTGCTAATTTTTCAACCACTTTCTTTCCCTGAAAGAAAAAGTAAATATGTTTAAGAGTGTTACCCATCACTTATGGAAACGAACCAGAAACCCCTCTTGATCATAACTGAAAAAATAGAGGTTTATTTTATTGGAAAAAGGATAATTATTCATAAAAATAAGCATAACTTATGAACAATCTTTATTCAAAAAGAAAAGAATCATTCTAATGATGGGGATAGCAAAAAAAAGTAAGAAGAAATAAATCAAGTAGACGTTTATTCTCTGTTAATTTTCAACCACTCTCATTCTCTGTTGGAAAAAGTAAACATGTTTAAGAGCCTTACTTTTACCTATCATCTATGGAAACGAACCAGAAATCCCTCTTGATAACTGGGACAAAATAGAGATTTTATTTTATTGGAAAAAAAGATAATTATTGATAAAGATAAGCCTAAATGTATATTTAGAAACACAGCTTCTCCATTTAAATAATATTCAAGTAATTATGCCTGTTTGACAGTAGAATAAAAATATTATTTATGTCTGAACCTGAATTATGTAACATACTGTCATCCAATGAATTGCAATAAAAAGCATGTTGCAAATAAACAGATGTCTCATATTTAATAATAGTTATTCTTTATTTACAGATTTGAATATTACAGAAGAAAAACAGTTTTTAACTTTGGAATCAGACATGGAAACATGTACAGAGAAAAAATCATTTCCTTCTGAAGTGTGTGAATCAGGATTTTCAGACAGTTCCAGTTTAAGAAGCCACTTGAAAAAATACACTAGAAAGAAGATATTTACTTGTGAAGTATGTGGTTCAACATTTTCACAAAGTTCCAGTTTGAATAATCATGTGCGAATACACACTGGAGAGAAACCATTTTCTTGTGAATTATGTGGTTCGGCATTTTCAGGCGGAACCCAACTTAAAAGACACATGCAACAACACACTGGAGAGAAACCGTTTTTTTGTGAAGTATGTGGTTCAGCATTTCCACGAAAATCCAATCTTAAATTACACATGCGACAACATACAGGAGAGAAACCATATTCTTGTGAAATTTGTGGTACAGCATTTATGCAAACTTCAACTTTAAAAATACACATGCGAGTACACACTGGTGAGAAGCCATATTCCTGTGAAATATGTGGTTCAGCATTTTCACAAAGTTCCACTCTAAAATACCACATACAAAGACACACTGGAGAAAAACCATACTCCTGTGAAATATGTGATTCAGCATTTTCACAAAGTACCCAACTTAAAATACACATGCGAATACACACAGGAGAGAAACCATTTTCTTGTGAAGTATGTGGTTCAGCATTTTCACGAAAAGCTTGTCTTCAATTACACATGCGAATACATACAGGAGAGAAACCATATTCCTGTGAAATTTGCAGTTCAGCATTTGTGCAAAGTTCACATTTAAAAAGACACATGCAAAAACACACTGGTGAGAAGCCATAATCTTGTAAATTATGCGGATCTACATTTTCTCTGAAATTTATATTAAAAAATCACATGTAAATACACACAGAAGAAAAAACATTTTCTTGTGAAGTGTGTGGATCAGCATTGTTGTTGGAATGATTATTTAAAAAATCACATGCAAATACACACCATAGAGAAACCATTCTCTTGTGAAGTGTGTGAAGCAGCATTTTCATAGAGAAGCAGCTTGAAAAACGATATGCAAATACACACAAGAGAAAAAACATTTTTGTGAATTGTGGCATTTTCACAGAGTTCAAATGTAAAACAACATATGTGAACACATGCAAAAGAGCAGGCTCTTTCCGAAGTCTGTATATTAGAATTTTCGGTAATTTATGAGGAAGACCGTCCCGATCTCCTGCCTCAAAACTTGCTAACGGTGAGTGGTGAAAAACCAACCCCAGCTATGATTGAAGTCCGTAGCTGAAGCAATAGATAGATATGAAGACGACTAGATAGATAGTTTTTTATTTTATTAAAATATAAAAGAATATCTAAATACTCAGAATTTCTTTTATTCTGTTTGTTTAATGTCTTGTTTTTAGTTTAAATAAGCAAGAATATCTAAATATTTTGATTTTTTTTTTAAACTTGTAATTGATTGTTGTTAATGAATATATTAAAATAAAATGAAAATACCAAAAAAATAAACGTTTTGGATTTTTTTTATATGTAAGTGAATGTCGAAAAAAAAAAAAAAAAACGCCCAAGTTGGTTGTTTACTTTCAAGTGACACTGCCTCGGCTACGGACTTCAATTGTAGCTGGGTTGGTTTTTCAGCAATAACCCGTAGCAAGTTTTCCTCATAAATTACCGAATTTTCAATGGTTCTAATTACATAGCTGAATGTAAGTTATAAGAATTGTAAAATACATGTATCAATATTTTTACAGAGTTTCACATTTAAAATCCAAATAGACCTCAACACGAGAAGGAATGTTTCTTATTCAGGAAGATCCTTAAACCATTCTCAGAATTACAGGTGAGAGCAGAATCATAATTCTGTGGATATACAAATCAACTCTGAAATACACTGAAAAACATGTTACCATAAAATGTTATTCTTTATTTTCAATAAAAATGTACATGATTTATGTAAAACAATGAAAAGAAAGAAAAATATATGGAAAGGAATTTGGTATTGCAATTATTTGGAAAGATTTTCTTTCATTTATTTCTTTTCTTTATTGAAATATTTTTTGGACTGGAAATGAAAATAATGAACTATGTACAACAAGTTTAAGTTTTAGCAAAAAGTGATATATTTTGAATTTCAACAGCTTAACTGTTTCACTGTCAGATAGTTTTTTTTATTTTTTTAATTCAAGTAGAGTGGTTGAAAAATTTGCAAAATAGAGGCTATTTTTTTTTTTAAATCTCAATTAAACATATATATAAAAAAAATAAAAACATGATAATTTGATCAGCAATTTTTGGTCATTGTACAAAAAAACAATAAAGCACTCACTTTTAATTTATGTATTTTTCAAAACAAACTTTAGGCAATCCTACACCACAGTGGCGCCTCCTAGTGATGTTTTTATACATTAACATTGACTTGGACAATGACCAGCCAATTGAAAAATGCCTTACATTGAGTTACTAAAAAAAGGCTAAAACTGACATTTTGTCTATGTACCATTGCTAAAGATTTAATTTAACAAAGAATACATTGGCTAAAAATGTGATAATAGAAGAAAAGTTACCATGTAAGTGAATATATATTATTATATTGGGGGGGGGGTATGTGCTTAATTGAAGTCATACCTAATTTTGAAAATTAATTAGTTAATAATTAATGAATTTAGGTGGGCATATATGTTCAAGTTTGAGTCATACACAGAGCAGTCTTCCATGTCTATAACCTTGCTGATGAGACATAATAGGTCAAAATGTACATTTAGGGATTGACATTTTCTCGACTTGTTTAGCCTTACATTTGAACATATATGCCACCTAAATTCATTAATTATTAACTAATTAATTTTCAAAATTAGGTATGACTTCAATTAAGCATATATCCTCCAAAAATTGTCGGCTTAAAGCCATATAAAAAATAAACACATTTGTTTGTTTACTTACCCTCATACTATGTCACATATTCCATTACAAAGACGTATGAACTGAATATTTAGAAAATTTTTCACTATGCTAAAGAACTTTTTTTTTTCTCTTACTCGACACAAGCAAGCTTCCCATAACCAGAAAATTTTGCTAATTAAATACTCAAACATATAAATATGTTATTATTTTTTTTTTTTTGAATAGTTGAAAAATTACTGTATGCACATGGTATTTTTTCACAGGTAATAACTGTAATATTACTGGAACAAGAGTGATATGCAGTGTAAGTTATAAGTTTTTGTCTATTGACTAGCATTCCAAGATAAAAAGATTTTTTTTAAAAGAGTGGGGCCTAGTTTCTATCTCTGGAGTGACGTCAGTGAAGAGTTATACTCAGGTAATAACCTGTTATGACTATATGATAGATAATTAGTTGAAAACTATTTTTCTTTTTTCAATTTTTGTTGTGTTACATTTTAACATTCTAAATGTGACCATGTCAGGGATAACAAAAATTACTTACTCTGTAACCTTTGCTTAGTGTACACCTTTGACAGGCTGAAGGCGTCTCTGCTGCATAATGCTGTTAGGGAGAGAATCGGATACTCTCTAATAAGGAGGGACAAAATACTGACAGGTAGACAAGCACCATATGTATGTATATACATCTAGCTGAACTGTTATCCAAAACCATCCCACTGTATTTCCCTGTCAGTGAGGTAACATATCAAACATATATAACAATAGCCTTTAATGAAATTAAGTCATTTTAAAAGTAAAGTCATCGGGGTGGCCTAAAAGTGTCAGCCTATCAGCGAGGGAGTCTATACCCTTTTCACTAGCGCTAGACCAAGGAGAGTGTTTTTGTGTCTGAGGTGGTGTGCCACACCTACCATCAGCTCCTTACTTTACCAGACATATCCCTGTGCTACTCATACGCTGAGTTGACGAGGGCTGGTATCAAACTAGGAACCTTGTGGTTTCTAGCCGAACGCTCTACTGACTAAGCTAACCCGGCCCTTTTTTTTAGAGGTAAATACTGTTGTGGGTGACTCACCTATGACACGAACATGGACTTACCCAAAGGGTATATATTTAACAGAGTAAAGCTACTCAAACGAGTAGTACCAGATACAGTTCTTCGTGTAAGATGAAACAAGGTGTACGTTGATATATATATTTACCAACCCCCCGCACGAGCAGGATGCGAGGTCAATTTCTTAAGCGGAGTTCAACAGGTTTGAATTCAGAGTTTCCTTCTAGACAGTGCCTAACCAAGGTTAAATAGCCCAGTCTGCCCTACTATTTTCCCATAGCTGGAGAGAGAGTAGGATCATACCTTCCCAAGGGTATTGCGCTAAGTGAAATGCAATGACCACATCCAGGATTTGAAAGTGACGAGTCCATTCCCATGACTTTAACCATTACACCACGCGCTTCCTATTGTACGTTGATATATATTGCTGAATACAAATCTGTTCCCTACATTTTATATACGTGTTGAGTTATTATTTATTGACCCTTAAACAGGTCATAACAAATACTTTTAATTTATACTTCATTTTAATTTTACTTCAATGACAAAATCACACCCACATACACATGTGGCATCTTAAATGTTTTTATTCTGGTTTAAAGGTCGTTGTTTATTTCTTGTGCATGATCCCAGGTTTTCATTTTACCCCCATTATATTTGACTAGAAACAGTTACCCGGTGTCACCTGGGTGGAAGGGTTGGGGCAAAACATTAATCTTGCAGATCCATTATTACAGAATCATGAGTTGTATCCTCACAGGATGTCCCATTAAAATCCCTACATAAAAAAAGAACTTTGATTCAGCCTGGTGGAGCGTCATAAAAAGAAAGTGCACAGACACACTGAAAAGAAAAATCAGTGTCTCTTATTTGAAATATCAAGTGCAAAAAATCCGTACTGTTACTTTTTAAATTTTATTTTTTAATTATCTTCATGAATATAAATCTAATCTTCATTATTTTTGCTCCAAAAGCAAAATCTGGTGAGAGTGAATGTGTATGTAGATTTACTTGGCCCTTGATTGTTTTATTTTTGTAGTTTCAGCTGGACATACACACATACATATATAGACAAAACTGCACTATATATATATAGATGGTCAAGCTGAAAAGGAATTAAAGGAAGTCCCAATGTTTGGCCTTCAAACTCCCCCGATCTTAATCCCATGGATTATTATGTATGTGGCACTGTTGAGAAAGACACCAATTGCCAATCCAGTACTACAAAAGCCCAGTTATTCGACAGAATTAAGGTAGTTTTTGAGACCCTTCCCAGGGAAACTGTAGCAGGATTGAGGCTCTGATTGAGGCTAATGGCAGTTAATTTGAATGAAACTTGTTGACAGTATGTAATTTCCATGCCTGTTGAATTTCTTTACAATCCATTAAATTTTGTAGTTACCAAGCACTTTTTCTTTTTCCTTATGAAACTGTCAAATTTCTCCTGAACACCCATATATATATATATATATATTTGAGAAATTTGACATTTTCATAAGGAAATAATATATATATATATATATATATATATATATATATATACACACTCACAAGGGTAATTCTATAAATAAGGTGAATTTTGCCTAAGGACCAGAAAATAGGAAGTATTGTTTAGAGTTTCAACTTTTTCAAGGAAATCAATATTGATGGGTCCTTTCATATGCCAGATGACTGTCAGCATGACATACTTTACTGATCACTGCACCTGGAACTTTTTCCTAACTGGAGAGTCTGGGTATTTCCACTCCATGGATTGTTTTTTTCAACTCTGGCTCATAGCCCATTTGTAAATATTTTTCTCTAAAACATGCTTCTCTGTATCCATCACACATTCTACTGTGAATTTTAAATGGTTTGCACTACTCAGCCACCAAAAATCTGATGACAAACCTCTGTTCAAGTCTGGCGCACTGTTTTATTTGCCTTCATTTTGAATAGCCTCAAAAGAGATATTTCTGTGAGATTAAAATAATTTTTGCTTTAAACCAATCTCCAAAAAATGCAGACTTTACACCAATGAAAAAAGGTTATGCTACTATTACTAATACTACAATTATCTATATATTAATTTGCTTGTTCCTATATCTTCCATCTGTTATCATCATGCATCACCCCCTGGTTAAAAATAGGACCGTCCAAATTGTTCAATATGTAATACAAAAATGTAAATCCAGACTTACTGGTGTCACTTAATTTTCTTATTTGTCCTATTTAAATTCACCCAATTTTAAAAATGAAACATACATGCCCAATGTAAAATTAAAATTTAAATTGAAGAAAAAAAAAAGAAGCTACATGTTAATTTTATTTATTATATTGAAATTGTGAATTACAGAATGACATGCAATACTCCACTTTGGCCCTATCTTGGGCTAGACGGGCGGTCGGAGAGGCCCCCTCCGATCAATCGGCTGGTCACGTCAAGCCCTAGCACCCATATGATTTTCCCAACCCTATTGCCTTTATGGCAAGCCCCAACACCTTTTTATCATATGGGTCCTAGAAGGTGGTGGCTGCGGGTCTATATGTCCTGGGTATGATGTTGAACTCTATCTGATGGTGAGGTTCAAGTTTTGGAGGTTTGGGGAATGTGGAGCACCCCTTCATCACCATTGCTCCCTGGTCCACTCTGACCGGAGAGGTAGTAACTGTTAGGGTCCCATCTATGGGTTAAATAGAAAAATGTATTTATAAAAAAATTGTATTATCCATTAAGAATTGATTTATTTCAAAACTTTATCGGCATTAAATGACCCACTGAGGTTGATATGCCGTAAAACAAAACAAACCAAACCAAACTGACTTACAGAATATATTTTGGTAACTTTGATTACATGTCATCCCAGCCTCCTGACTTAATTTAGGTTATGTTTTAACAAGCAAGCTTCAGGCAAATTTTCAGCCCAACTTTTTCAAATCATGTTTTTGTCATTTTTCTGTCAGCAAATTAATGTTGATATATTATGATAATTGTTGATATTTTAAAAGCCTCCCCCCCCACAGATTTTTATCGGAAGATCAATGTAAATATTTTATAACCCCCTTTTAAGAAAGAGCAAGAGAGAATTAAATCAGTATTATTATACATTTTACGGTAATCTTGAACTTTAAGTGGCTAAATTCCTACCATAGAATTGTACTTGCGCATTATTTGAAATGAACTTAATTGTTACTAAAAATACATTTTATATTTTGGAGTTAAAAACATGTATTAAAATGAATTTGAAAAGTGTCAATGTTATCTCTGATTTTGGATAATTTTTATTTCAATAAATTTATTTTGTAAAATACGGATTTTACAGCAACTTTGGCATTGCCTATATAAAATGAATTAATTGTTGAGGAAATGAGAGTGAAGTCCTTTGTTCTTTTTCCAAGAAGAAGAATGTAAACAATGGTAACCATCTTTGATTGAAATTTTCACTGTAAAAACATGATGCTTTTCAAATCCATTTTAGTACATGTTTTTAACTCCAAAACATCATAATATAATAATTTGCACTTAATTGTATGGTTTCAAGTATTAATATCTAATACTAATAATTTGCATATAGTTGTATGTTTGCTAATATTCCAATCTGATATTAATAATTATGTGGTTTCAAGTAATTATTTCTATTTAATAATTTCTGTTGAGTTTGATTTTTCATTTGATTTAGACTAAAATTAGCATGCTGATTTCAAAACTAGTCAGTTTTCTGCTATCACATCAAGTTTTTTTTCTCTACAGCTTACTCTCCAAATAAGCACAATTGTATTGTTTGTCTGTAAATATTCAGACTGGTCAACTGATTGTGTTGATTATTTTATTGAAAAGGAAGAACTTTTCAGAACTGATGACTAAATTGATTCCCAGTCAAAGAGTAAACATCATCACATTTGTGAAGCTAGTTTATCTTGCATATTTTGAATTAAAACTAGGTGGGCCCCTCACAAGATGTGCAAGTACTGTGTTGAGAGTCTATGGATGTGGATCTTGCAAAAAAGAAATAATGAACATAAAGAGTTGTTACAAAGGAAAACAGTTAATTCAAAGACCAAATTATCTGATTGGGAAAAAATTACTCACCATTATCTTGAAAAATAAGTAAAACAGACCGTTTTTTTTTACAACAGAATGAATTTCTTTATTGATATTTTTAGCAGGATTCTATATTCATGGTTCTTTTACAAAAAGCTCTTGCATCAACACTTATAGAAATCTTCTGATATAATAATTCAGACTCTTATAGGTATACTTGATTTTCGTACTTCTTAAAAGCACGTGATTTGTTAAAAAATATTTTAAAACATCAATAAAAAATGGAAAATTAACTTTTTAATGTTTTCTTTTATGTTTGATATTGTTGGCAATTATAAAGGCAAAATAAAGACAAGGATAAAGATAACACGCAATGAACACAACTCAAGGCTTTACAACAAAACAATGCGTTTATCAATCACAAGAACATGTAACATACAAAATACAATATGTGAGTTGAGATACAAAGTATATGTAAGGTTTACAAAGTGTATTGTATAATGGTGTATAATGGTTTGCAAAATAATGCTTTTGCGAAACTTATCTGTCTCTTGTATTTGAAGTCTTGACTTTTACAAAATCTATGGCTCCTCCCCTGGGCAGGTTTCAAATATGTCGTTCTCGACGTCATAGCTGGCAGGCTTCAAAAGCACGTCTTATCTCGACCTCTGTTGCTGGGGAAAGAGAGAGATTCATGGTATCATCCCTCGAAATTGGCGGGTAATCTAGGCTAGTAATATAGGCTCTGGTTGGTTGCTGACAAAGGCTCCTAACCAATCGCACGAGGGTTCTCAACAGGTGATTGGCAAGGGACCTACGATCTCTGTATTTTGGCAATGGTCAAAGGTAGATAATTGATTAAGGTAATATTTCTTATAATATGAAGAACAATTCCAATTTTATGTGTTACAAAAAAGAAAAAACAATTTTCTGTTACGTAAAACCTCCATTTTTGCATTTTAAATTAAATTCTCATAAATTTTTGTTGACATAGTTATCGCATCTTTATGTGAACATTTCAATCCGACTAATTTTTTTATGGAGGATCATACGTGAAATATTATTATTATTTCATTCATACTTAATAAATATTATGTGGCTATTATCAATAAAATTTCTATTCCTAAAACATAGCTAGAACTTTGAAGAATTATAACACTGTTCGATTAGCAACATTATTTTATTTAAATTTAAGTTTGTTTTAATTGTTCTAATATTATATTCTTAGTTCTTTATTAAAATGATAAATAGATATATTAGTTAGGAGAATGAAATACAAATTTACAAAGCACAAATTTGGCCATTATGTACTTGTAAATTTCTTAGCGTCTACAATGTCGAGATTTTTTTTTTTTTTTTGGCAATACAATACACAAAATAAATAAACAAAACAAAATTAAAATATTATTTACACCAGCAGCCACGCCTCAACAACAACAACAACAACAATTTCCCCCAAAAACGAAGAGTATTATTTCCCTTATATCCCTCCATTAATAAGAATGACAACAATTTTTAATTCAAACATTATTTTCAATATTTTTTAAAATAAAGACTGTTTGTTCTATATTATGTTATTATTTTAGCTAGATATATTTTATACAATATTTTCTTTGATTCAATAAATACGATTTTGCAAGACACTAAACAAAAGTATTTATTTTACATTTCATAAATTTTTTAAAATCCCTAAAAAAAATAAAAATAGAAAAGTAGACAACAGTTCGTGTTTAATATAAAATTCTTTAGAAAATAATCTAACAATTTAGAAAAAAAAAACAAAAGATACATATTTTTTTCTTATTTACGAGATTTAAGTTTCAAATATTTAAGATTTCCTAACCTGGTCTAGTAGCGATTTTTTTTCTTTTTTTTTTTACATATATTCTGTCATTAAATTATCTTTCCAAAAATGTAAAATTTATTTTTATCCAAAAAAAATTACAAAGATATTTGTATGGGGGATCAATGCGCAAAACAAAAACTAACGAAATAAATTATTAGTTTTTCAATCTAGTAAACATTTATTTACAATAAAAAGTTCGTCTTTATTACCTCATATCCTGAAAGCTTTATAGGAAATCGAATTGTTAATTTATTTTATATGATTTTTAGAAGAATTTCCTGTGATCACCCTTTTTAGAGTCAGTGAGAAATTGAGCCTCCCTAGACTCTTATCTTTATAGAAAAAAAGTAAAAATCGTTTTTTTTTTTTTTTGTCGGTTCATTTTTTCATGTTTCATAAATTAAAATAGGGGATAGACCTCGTAAAAATATATTTCTCCTAACATATTTTAG
The DNA here is from genome assembly GCA_023376005.1 of Doryteuthis pealeii. Classification (NCBI taxonomy): domain Eukaryota; kingdom Metazoa; phylum Mollusca; class Cephalopoda; order Myopsida; family Loliginidae; genus Doryteuthis; species Doryteuthis pealeii. The sequence goes on from CM042151.1 coordinate 88,727,369, forward strand.
GAAAAAAAACTATTTCAGACATATTTTCCTCCAAAGGTAAGTAATTATGAAAAATATTCGTGAAAATTAATTGATTTTTCATAGAATTTTTTAAAAGGCCTCTCGTCATAACTTGTTTTTGGCTACGTTAAATTTCAATTGATTTAACGGTGCAAAAATGTAAACATTGATTTTCGTTTATAATTTTCATTATTTCCTTTAGCTGAGTTTTTTTTTTTTTAATCATCAGGAGTGTTTTTAATGTTTCTTCTTTCGAATGAACAAAATTCTTTTCAAGATAATAATAACCTTATGCAAGTTACATTGTGTTAAATATAGGGGGGGGGGTAAATTTCACAGGGAAAATTGGTGGTACCTAGTATACATGATGTATTATATATTTATTGGTAAAGTTCACACAAAATTCTAAAAATGTGTACATAACATATTTGGAACACGAAAAAAAAAACTTTTTTTATTGGTGGGGCACTGGTACTCATGGAATCTGAGATAAGGAGACTAACTCTGGCACCACGGCGAGTCTTGGGCTTTTGTATATTAAAACTATTACATTTTTTTCTCTAAAGTTTAAAAAAGAAAGAATTATTATTTGTAAAGTTTAATAATTCCATTTAATGAATCATGATATTGATCAAAACAAACCAAAAATCGATCTAATTATGTCTCGGTTATCTCCCTTGACTTCCACACTGGAACAGTGAATTTTACTCACTCATAAAGACAGTAGTTTTAAATATTAATTCAAACAAGAAACAAAGAAAGATAATCACGAGCTATTTGAAATTTTAGATTTTTTTAAAAAATTCTCAAACGTTACATTGTACCGAGGAAAAGAAATCAGACGAAAGAAGTAAGTAAAATGTTCATATTAATTTTTTGGTTTCAAATATAAAATGAGTAAAATTATTAAATAATAAAAAGCGAAAAAGAATTGTGAAATAATATTTGAATTATTGGATTATATTTTAAAATTGTTTTTAAATGCTGTGATTTTACTTATTGAAATATATTCGATGCTTTTAAAATATATTTATGTATTTATTTGTTCATGATAATTTCGTTGTCCTTTATTCGTGGTCGCATTTAACTTTTTTTCTTCTTTCGAATGGTTGAATATGGAAAATAAACATAATTTACTAGGTACCACCAATTTTCCCTATGAAATTTACTCCACCCTACCCCTATATTTAACACATTAAAACTTGCATAAAGGTTAATATTATCTGGAAAATGTTTTGTCCACTCGAAACAAGAAACATTTAAAAAAAATAAAAACTCCTGATGATTAAAAAACAAACAAATCAGCTTACGGAAATAATAAAAAGGATGTAGGTACCACCAATTTACCCTGTGAAAATTACCTCCCCTATATTTAACACAATGAAACTTGCATAAAAATTAATATTATATTGAAAAAAATTTTTCCATTCAAATGAAGAAACATTAAACAAACTCCTGGTTTTCAACGATTTTTGAAATTTTTTTTTTTTTGTGGTAGTTTGAGAATAACTCCGGAATATTTTTTTAGTTGAACTTATAGTGTAACTAAAGCAAAGAAAAGAAGTATTACATAGGGATACCCATTTTTGTCGGCTGCTAGGTTTTTAAAAACGAATTAAAATTAATTAAATCTATTATTGTAAGGTCAAACTTTGTCTAAATCGATAAGTAGTAACATACTGACCATCATTAAAAAAAGAAAAATATCATTACATATGCAATTTATTTTTAATACAAATTATACATTAAAAATCGTCCAAATTTCTACGAAAAGTTAAGTTGGATTTATTTTGATTTATCGTGTTCAATAATGGTTTTAAAATAGTTTTAAAATACTTATAAACATTTCTTTTTAGAAATAAGTGAGGCGTTATTTTAAATACATATTTATTAAATATTACTGAAATTTTACTCACTCGTTTTAACTTTTAACCAAGTAAAATCCGTCTTTTGCATGTAAAAAGATAAATTTGTTTCGTTTGAAATGAAAATGTGTATGCTCACTTCCGGTTTCTTTATCATACAATTAATTTTCGGAAATTATGTAGATTATATTGAAAATAAATTTAATTGTTTTAAAATATGAAAAGCCTTATTTTAAGTTTAAAATGTTATATTTATAGATTCTAGAAATAAATATCTATTTAATGCAAACCTTATTTTATTACATCAAAGTATACTTTTTAAAGTAAAACTGGATTGAAAATGTACCCCCCCCCATTTTTAAGCAGAAAAAATATCGATGTATAATTTATTCTTTTATAATCTTATAAAAGAATAAATTATACATCGATATTTTATAATAGCCAATTAAATAATTATCGAAATGAATAAAAAGACAATCTCCAAAAAATTAATTATTTATTATTTTTTTTACATTTTATTTTTCGATTTTCGATACTTATTTTCTCATAGAAAAGCACCATAAATTTTTTTGTTTGTGTCTATTCATAACTTCGGTCTTTTATCTCTTTATTTATAGTGTAATTAGAAAACTATAAGACCAACTTGAAAAAAAAAGTTACGCCCCCAACATAAGGGGGGGGGGTAAAAATAAGTGACCTGAAAACAATGAGAAAGCTTTGAAATAAAATAAATAATACATTATAAAGATCATTCATTGATACATAAACACTGAAAATTTCATTAAAATCCGATAATTCCCTGATTTTTGGTAAATTATTTTTGTAGGTGGGGGGCTAAAGTTATTTTGTCAAAAATGCAATTTAGTCTCATTTTGGGTATCCTTAGACTATTACAAATGTTGTCAGTTTTAAGAATCAAACATTACTATTCAACAATAAAAATTACAAATTCTTTTTAAAATATTAATATATCGTGGATCAGACAAATTTTTAGTTCACCTGAATTCTAAAATTCATATATTTAAATATTAGTGAAAAATTCGATTTATACACACAAAAAAGATTTTTAAACATTTAAAATATTTTTTTCTTGATAATTTAATACAATATAGTACATATCAATTAAAAAAGCCAAAAAAAAAAAGTTTTCAAATAATGATATTATGGCATTGTTTTGCACTTTTTATTTCAAAATTCATTTTTTTTTCTACAAAAACTACTGCCTTGAGTATTATACAAATTTTTTATATAGTTTTCAGACTCTTATCTTTATAGAAAAAAGTAAAAACGTTTTTTGACAGTTCCTTTTTTTTTTATATCTCATAAAATAAAATAGGGAGGGTAGACCTCGTAAAAAAAAAATCCCATAATATATTTTTAAAAAACTATTTAAGACATATTTACATCCAAAGGTAAATAGTTATGGAAATTTTCGTGAAAATCGGACTATTAATTGATTTTTCATAGAATTTTTTAAAAATCCTCTTGTTGTAACTTGTTTTTGGCTAGGTAAATTTCAGTTTTTTTTAAGGGTGGAATATGAATAGAGATGGGAGGGGGTAAGGCAATGATTTCAATGATAGAAATAGCAACAACAAAAAAAAAGAAAGAAGAATTAAATCAAGTAATCGTCTTTTAAAACACAGACATTCTATTTAAATGATGTTCATGTAATTATGCTTGTTTAACAGAATAAAAATTATATTTATCTCTGAACATGAATTATGTAATAGTTTGTCATCCAATGAACTGCAATAAACTGCAAGTTGCAAATAAATAGTAGTCTCTTATTTAATAATAGTCATTCTTTATTCACAGATTTGAAATTTACAAAAGAAAAACAGTTTTCAAAAATTGGAATCAGATATGGAAATATGTACAGAAGAGAAACCATTTTCCTGTGAAGTGTGTGAATCAGCATTTTCAGACAATTCCAGTTTAAGAAGCCACTTGCAAATACATGCTGGAGAGAAGCCATTTTCTTGTCAAGTTTGTGGATCTACATTTTCACAGAGATCCAAGTTAAAAGCACACATGTCTACTCACACAGGAGAGAAACCATTTTCTTGTGAAGTATGTGGAGCTGCATTTTCACGGAGTTTTACTTTGAAAACACACATACGAATACACACTGGAGAGAAACCATTTTCATGTAAGGTATGTGGTTCAGCATTTGTTGACAATTCCAATCTTAAACGCCACATGCGACAACACACAGGAGAGAAACCATTTTCTTGTCAAGTGTGCAGTTCAGCATTTATGTCAAGTTCACAATTAAAAAGACACATGCGAGTACACACTGGTGAAAAGCCATATTCCTGTGAGGTATGTGGTTCAGCATTTTCAAACAGTTCCAATCTTAAATGCCACATGCAAACACACACAGGAGAGAAACCATTTTCTTGTCAAGTTTGTGGATCTGCATTTTCACAGAGTTTCAATTTAAAAACACACCTGCGTACTCACACAGGAGAGAAACCATTTTCTTGTGAATTATGTGGATCTGCCTTTTTTCAGAAATTTCTGATGAAAAGACACATGCTAATACACAAAGGAGAGAAACCATATTCCTGTAAGGTATGTGGTTCGGCATTTTTAGACAATTCCAATCTTAAACGCCACATGCGACAACACACAGGAGAGAAACCATTTTCTTGTCAAGTGTGCAGTTCAGCATTTATGGAAAGTTCACGTTTAAAAAGACACATGCGAGTACATACTGGTGAAAAGCCATATTCCTGTGAGGTATGTGGTTCAGCATTTTCAAGCAATTCCTATCTTAAATGTCACATGCAAACACACACAGGAGAGAAACCATTTTCTTGTCAAATTTGTGGGTCTGCATTTTCACAGAGATTTATATTAAAAACACACATGCGTACTCATACAGGAGAGAAACCATTTTCTTGTGAAATATGTGGATCAGCATTTTTAACGAGTTCAAATTTAAAACATCACATGAGAATACACACAGAGAAAAACCATTTTCTTGTGAAGTGTGTGGATCAGCATTTGCTCAGAATGTTCAATTAAAAGCTCACATGCGAATACACACTGGAGAGAAACCCTTTTCTTGTGAACTGTGTGAAGCTGCATTTTCACACAATCAAACTTTGAAAGTCCATATGCGAATACATACTGGAGAGAACCATTTTCTTGTGAAGTGTGTGGAGCAGCATTTTCACACCGTCAGGGTTTGAAAGTTCATATGCGAATACATACAGGAGAAAAACCATTCTCTTGTGCACTATGTGTAGCAGTATTTTCACAGAGCTCAAATTTAAAAAAAACACATGCAAACTCATACAAAAGAGCAGTTTCTTTCCTAAGTCTGTGTATAAGAATTTTCAAAGAGTATTAATGTAAGTTAGTTAATATAATATAATATAATGTAAAATATGTGTATCAACATTTTTACAGAGTTCTACATTTAAAATCCATGTGAACCAAAACACGAGAAGCACTGTCTACACTTTTCAAATTGCTAAATCAGCAATTATCAGTGGGTTTATAACAAGCAAATTCCCATTAAAGAGAAATCAAATTTTCATTAAGTATATTTCAATATTTTACATGAGATACTCTTTAAAAGATAATCAGCAATAGAGTTGGGCAGTTTGGCAATTTTGGCTATCTATCTATCTATCTATCTATCTCAGTCTGTACGTATCTATCTATCTATCTATCTATCTATCTCAGTCTGTTCTATCTATCTATCTATCTATCTATCTATCTATCTATCTATCTATCTCAGTCTATTTATATCTATCTGTCTATCTATCTATCTATCTAAGACTGTACATATCTCTCTCTCTCTCTCTCTCTCTATCATGAAGCAGAGTCTCCGATGACAAAGTCTACGGAGGCAAAATCTTCAAAGATGAAGATGAAGTTGACTCAATATGTCGGTTCCAGATGGTGTCATTATGAGAGATTATAAAAATAAATAAATAAATTACCGTGAGGGGATGCGAGTCCTCCATACCACTATGCCATAATTGCCTTTTTTTTCTTCCTTGATTCTTCAGTTTTAATTTAGCATTTATTTTTCTAAGAAAATCTTGGAGTTATTCAATGTTTAGTTGAATTATGCCGTTATTTCCATAATGACAGGGTCAAATTTGTGACTCAATCATATAATTTTTATGAAGTTGCCTGTGGAAATCAAACTATTATTACTTCATTTTCAACAGTTAACTCCTTAAAACAGTAACCAAGGATTCATGAAAGATTTCTGAAGAATAAAACTTTGATTCTCTATTCTGTGTAATTCTTTAAGCCCTCAGCAACTAAAATATAACATTTGTAAGATTTTCTCTCCTGTCACGTAAAATGAATGCTCCATAATTGGTATCCTTTTGGATGCTTGATATTCTGTCAACTGGTTGGTTTAAAGTACAGGTAATAAAAATTTATAGTCATGCGTAAAGACCTTTTTACCTGAAAACTGCAAATCAATTAAATATAATCGATTTCTAATTGAATAAAGGAAAGGTGTGAGAAGGAACTGACTGAGAATAGTTAGATTTTGGCCATTGGTCAAAAGGAGCAGATGCAACAATAGTCTTCTCCCAAAATGCCATCTTCTCATCACTCAGTTAAACACTTCGGGCTTCAGGATTTTAATAAAAACATCTAAAAGTAAACAATCAAAATTTTCCAAAATATAACATTTCTCCTGTCTTGTAAAATAATAATTGCTATCCTTTTGGATGCTTGAAGTTCTGTCAAGGGGTTGATATTTAGGGCCGGTTTAGCTCAGTTCGTAGAGTGTTCGGCTGAGAATCTCAAGGTTCCTGGTTCAATACCATCCCTCACCAACTCAGTGTATGAGTAGCAGAAGGATCTGTGTGGTAAAGTGAGGAGCTGACAGTAGGTATGGCACTCTGCTTCAAACACTAAAAACAATCTCCTTCATCTAGCTAGTGAAAAGGAGATAAACTCCCTCACTGTATAGCTGATACTGACTCTAGGCCTCCCTGATTACTTTACTTACAGGTAATAAAAATTTATAGTCATGTGTAAAGAATAGTGTACCTGAAACCTGCAAATCACGGTTAAACAAAGGATGGTAAATAAGTAGGAATTACAGTTCTGCAGTTGGTTGAGATGTCTACTCTAAGTCCCAGGAATCTGAAAGCCCTGGTAATTTTCTTTTGTTAGAGTTCATCAGTTCACGAGTTTCAAAAATAAAGAAAACATCTCCACCCTCAACGGCAAGCCTCTTAAGCCAGTAGAACAATTCATGTACCTAGGTGGTAATATCTCCTCCACAGAGAGCGATGTTAATACACGGATAGCAAAGGCATGGTCGGCCACAAATAGTTTATCAGTCATATGGAGGTCCGATCTCCCTGGCAAGCTGAAGCAACAGTTCTTCCAGGCTGTGGTTGTGTCGGTGCTGCTGTATGGCTGCACCACCTGGACCCTAACAAAGCGTCTTGAGAATAAGCTAGATGGGAGCTGCACAAGAATGCTGTGTGCAGTCTTGAATAAGTCGTGGAAACAGCACCCCACAAGGAAACAGCTGTATGGTTACCTGCCCCCCATCTCACAAACTATCCGAGTGAGATGGACAAGGCATGCAGGACACTGCTGGAGAAGCAAGGATGAACTCATAAGCGACATTCTCCTGTGGAAGCCAACACATGGACATGCAAGTGTGGGGCGCCCAGCAAGGACCTACATTGACCAGTTATGTGAAGATGCTGGCTGCTCTGCAGAGGAGCTTCCAGATGACGATGATTAATCTGTGATCCTTCATGCCTGCAAGAAGGATCTCAGTTGCTTTGGCATTGCCCTTTCCAGCTGGGAAAATTTGGCTCAGGACCGCACTCGGTGGTGGCAGACTCTCCGTAGAAGACTGTTCATGTCAGAAGTCACCCTGACGCAACACCATGAAGCTAAGAGGTCCAGAAGAAAGCAGCAGCAACAAAGCACTGGCACATCAACATCTTCAGGGACAGCCTTCAAATGCGACATTTGTGGTCGAAAATGTTTTTTAAACATCAGACTTCACAGTCACAGGAGGCACTAGTCTTCCGAGACTGAAATGCCAATAACCTGAAAACTGCAAATCACGGTTAAACAAGTAGGAATTATTAAACATGTGCCAATAATGATGAAAAACAAACATCCAGTCGACATCATGCTGTTTGTGGTCATTATTAGTGATGATGACGTTACACTGCCCTTAATCTGTCCACATTACCTCAGACTCAACACAGAGGCCTTCATCAAGTGCTCGGTTGAGTAGGTTGCTGCTGGAAGACCCTATGTATGGTAACAGGGTTCTGCACCATGCCACTCTCACAGGAGAACCAAGGGTTGGCTGTGAGATGATTTCTGTCACCACATCAACCCTAATATCGGGCTGCCTAACTTCTCAAGCATTCCCCTTGATGTGTGGGACACAGTTGAGCAAGAGACCAAAGATGAACTGATAGCAATGATAATGGTAGCATTTATCTATTACCAAGGAGACCATCAGAAAGTCTTGCAGGAGATTTTTTCAGGATTTTCGTTCAACAATTTTAGAAAAAATTTTTTTTCATTTTTGATTAATAAATATGAATTTTCAGTTATTCTCAGGAATAAGTTGGATAATTCTGACTTCAGAAACTGCCCAGATCAGGGGCAAACCAAAAATACCACTATTGCATCCTATCGACCTTCAAACGGCAACCACAACAATCCCACTCCCTACAAACACAAGAACACTTTATTGACAAACTCTCTTTCATTGTTCAACAACAAACTCCTCCCTTTGCATGAATTCTTTCCATGATATCATCTACATAAATATACCTTTCTTGTTTTAACTCTTGTTGTTTGTCTTCCTTTATTATTTACCATTTCCTCTTCTCTCTATCCCAGACCCCACATAATCATGCATGTATATAACAATGGAGGTGCGTGGGCTAGTGGTTAGAGTCGTGGGAAATGGACTCGTCGATTCGAGTTCAATTCCTAGACGAAGCTGTTGGCATTTCACATAGCGCTAATACCTTTGGGAAAGGTATGAATCCATATATTCTCTCTCCAGCTATGGGTTAAATAGTAGGGCAGACTGGGCCCTTCAACCTTGGGTAGGTAACCAATCTAGGAGAGGGATAACTCTGAATTCAAAATTCCTGAGGTCGGTCATTGATTGGATTGTGGCAACCCTTCATGCACCAATTCTTTCCTATCGACTGTGCCAAAAAGTGTGGATGGTCCAACACAAGCCTTCACCACTATAAACAAATCACTGTGTGGGTGTTCATTGTGTGTGTGAACCCTCATGCATCGAAAATCGACGAGAGAGTCCATTTATATAACACTGGTATCACACATGTGCGCAGAGTCCAAGGAACAAAATTAAATCCAATTCTCAAATCCCACATTTCTCCCTTGCAACCATATGCCTTATCTTTGACAATAGCCATTTAAACTACCCAGTGTTGGCCGTGGGTGGCGACCCATAATGCTGAATGGAATCCTGATGGATGAGCAGTCCATGACATGCAACACTCCACTTAGACTAGACAGGTTATCAGAGAGACCCCCTCCGATCAATCGGCTTGTCATGTCAAGCGCTAGTACCTATATGATTGCCCTAACTCTTTTTATCATATGGGTGCTAGATGGCGCTGACTGAGGATCTTGATGGTGAGGTTCCAGTTTTGGAGGTTTGGGGAATGTGGAGCACCCCTTCATCACCATTGCGCCCTGGTCCACTCTGACTCGGAGTGGTAGTACCTTTTAGGGTCCCATCTATGGGCTAAATAGAAAAATGTGTTTATTTAAAAAAATTGAGCATACATTAAGAATAAATTATTTCAAAACTTAATCAGCATTAAATGACCCACTGAGGTTGATATGCCGTAAAACAAACCAAACAAAATGAAAGCAATGAACAAAATTAAATCGAATTCTCTATCCAACATTTTCTCCCTTGCAACCATATTCCTTTTCTTTAACAATAGCCACTCAAACTACCCAGTGTTTCAAAACTTAATCAGCATTAAATGACCCACTGAGGTTGATATGTCATAAAACAAACCAAACTACCCAGATCTATACCAAATACTAGTGTGACAAAATATGAAGGTGTATCAGAGATTCATTTGTTAACTAGAAGCGGCTACCCAGCGTCGCCTGAAAGAGGTAGGGTAAAAAATGGTAGTCTTGCAAATCCATTATTGTTGAATTGTAAGTTGGATCCTCGCAGGATGCCCCATTAAAATCCCTATGTAAAAAAAAATACTTTGTGTTGTTCCAGACACTCTGAAAAGAAAAATCCTATTTGAAATGCTAAATGCCAAAAAAATCCCCAAAATGCAGATATGATATAAATTTTATTTTTTATTTATCTTCACGAATATAAATCAAATCTTTATTATTTTTGTTCAAAAAGCAAGATCTGGTGATAGTGAATGTGTATACATATTTACTTTGTCATCAATTGTTTTATTTTCATAGTTTCCTCCGGACATACATACACACTAACTGCCCTTTATATAAGTATAGATGAGAAAAATCTGATATTCTATTTAAAAAAAAAAAAAAAGCTGATATTTTACAATGGTTTTGTAAAATCTAAAGTACTCTGAGAAGTAAGAGTAAATTTGATAATTGAGTTCAGTCCCCAAATCAAAGTAGCTCAAATATTTAGTCGGTTCCCTGGTGTGAACAGATCAGCAGGGTTAATCATGACAAAGTGAGAACAAATAGACCATGAAATGTATTTCCAGACTACGAAGACAGATAATCAGTTGCCTGCACTTGAAGAAAAACTTTGCCTAGGAAATTTGAAAAGAGGTAAGCCAGTTAGGAGAGGGGTAGAGATTTTCTATAAGCAGCCCCTGAGGGTGGCAGTAAGAGATGTCAACTATAGTAAGTTTAAGTGAGGAAGGTGGAGACAGTTCCCAAATTTGAAAAGGAACTATCATTTTTGGGAAATATTTTTGGGTGAAGTGGCCAGGAAAATCGCATCACACTCAAGAGAGTAATTATTATTTAATCCGGGACATTTGAGTATCGATAGAGTCGAAATTTACTTGCTACTAAAGTCCACACCATTTTGTTTTTCAATTAGGGGGAAGGGGTATATTGATTTTGTAAAAGATGTCTGAGACTTCACAATTGGCTGTACCTAATTAATTTTAATCTGTTTTTAAAGTGAAAATCAGTGCCCATTTTGGTGGTACCTAATTTGGTAATTTATGAGGAAGTACGTCCCAGTCTCCTGCCTCAGAAATTGTTACCCGGTGACTATTAAAATAACGTCCCCAGCTATGTCGTCTCGGCGGTGTTACTTGAAAGAAAACAACCAACTTAGGGCGTTAAATGTATTTTAGAGGGGGGGGGGAAGCTTCTCTTTTTTGATATGAACAAATAGAGATGGGTGGATAGATATATATAAGTCGTCGGGGCGGCTTAAAGTCAGTATCAGCCAGTCAGCGAGGGAGTCTATCTCCTTTTCAATAGCGCTAGACCAAGGAGATTGTTTTTAGCATCTGAGGTGGAGCGCCACACCTTCCATCAGCTCCTTACTTTACTGCACAGATCCCTGTGCTACTCTTACGCTGAGTTGGCGGGGACCGGTATCGAACTAGGAACCTTGTAGTTTCTAGCCGAACGCTCTACCGTCTGAGCTAAACAAAGTAAAAAATGAACAAATTGAGGTAGATAGATAGATAGATATCCATCTTCATATCTAAACAAGAATTACGACAAATTTCTATAAATAAACAAGAATTACGACAAATTTCTATAAATAAATTTCTAAACAAATTGCGATAAATAAATAAGAATTACGACAAAAAAAGAGAAGCCCCCCCCCTCTAAAATACATTTAACGCCCTAAGTTGGTTGTTTTCTTTCAAGTAATAGTCACCGGGTAGCAATTTCTGAGGCAGGAGACCGAGACGCACTTCCTCATAAATTACCCCTAATTTTTTTTTTTTATCAATTCAGCTTTTGTAAATTAGAATTATTACTTTTTTTTGGGGGGGGGGTACTGAAAAGTTTTTAAAAAATCAATTTCTTATGTTTTTGAATTACAAGAAATAACAAAAAATAACAAAAAAAAAAGATTATTATAATAATAATCTTTTTTAATGATTCCATTCAAAGAATCATGATATTAGTATTTTTAAAAAATCAATCCTAATATTATCTCTCGGTTATCTCCCTTGACTTCCAAATTTTAACAGTTAATTTTACTCCGTCGTAAATGACAACAGTTTTAAATTTTAATTCGAATAAGGATAAAGAATTTTTAAAAATCATCCGCTATTTAAAATTTTAAAGTTTTCCTACTTTCTCAAACGTTACAATGTCCTGAGGGAAAGAAATCAGATGAAAGAAGTAAGTAAAATGTTCATATTAATTTTTTGGTCGCAAATATAAAATGAGCAAAAATATGTTTTACTTAGTAAAGCGACTGAGAAAGATAAAATATTTTAGATATGTGAAAATTATTTTAGACGAAATATTTAAATTATTGGAATATGTTTTTAAATTGTTTTTAAATGCTGTGATTTTACCTATTGAAATATATTCGATGCTTTTAAAATATTCTTTCATCTAATTTTTCATTGTTCATTTTTTTCATCAATCTCGTCCTTCGTGGTCATTTTTTTTTTTTTTTGGCAGTTAAATATGGAAAATCAACATAATTTACGTGATTGAATATTGAATATTGAATATTGAATTTAAGTACAAATAATTTTTATTGCAGATTCTGTCTATCGATTATTCTTTTTAATTTTACTACTGAAGACAAAAACCCGTAAGCATCTGCCTTAAATTTTAAGGCAGGTCAAAATTAAGTGACCTGAAAAAGATCAGAAAGTTTTTAAATAAAATAAATAATTCATTATAAAGTTAATTCATTGATAAATCAACACTGAAAATTTCATTAAAATCCGATAATTACCCGATTTTTGGTAAATTCTTTTCTATAGGGGGGGGGGCTAAATTCGTTTTGTCAAAAACGGATTTTAGGTCAATTTTGGGTATAGAAATTGGCAAAAGTTTTTTTTTTTTCTCTTCGGTAAAAAGATGTTTTCTATAAGAAAAAAAAATGAAGTCTTGGTATATTATTATCGCTGATATATTACGGAATAATTAAAAGAAAAAAATAAATCCATGAAAAATATTATTCGTGTATTGAAGAAAAATTGAATACTTTCATAATCCGTGAATCAAAATTTTATTCAAACTGAAATAGTTTGAATAAAATTTTGATTCAAAAATTTGAATTAAAAGTGCATATTTAACAATCTGAAAAATAATTTCATTTTTAAATTGAAAAATAACGTTAGGCATTCATTAAAAAAAAACGCTAGCTTTTTTATCGGCAATGTTATGATTTATTACTGACAAGCCACGCCCCTTTTCTTTTAAAGTATGGATTATCAGAAGCGTCATAATCATGTTTTTTATGTTAATAAATTCTGGGAAAATGTTTATCTCCCTGAAGTTACATTTATATATTGGTTCACACTAAAAAAAACTAGTTACCACAAATTCAAGCATTAAAGTCAAATTTGACAATGCTTGTGTCAACCCACCGAGAGAAAATAAATTACCAAAAATAAGGGAATTGACCTATTTTAATGAAATTTTCAGTGTTCATATATTAATGAATGAATGTTATAATGCACGTTATTTTATTTAAAAACTTTCACATTTTTTCAGGTCAGTTAACTTTGACCCCCACCGCCATTTTGGGGTGCAACATATATATTGGTTATTTAAGGCTGACTCAAATTTTTGTATAAATAAAAAGAGAAAAGGCTGAAGATATGAAGGGAATGTAACATATTTTTAATTGAGAGGAAAGGGAAGAAAAATACTAAAAATCGAAATAATTTTTTTTTTTTGTATATATGAAGGGAATATAAAATATTTTTAATTGAGAGGAAAGGGAAGAAAAAATACTAAAAAATCGAAATAATTTTTTTTTCGGATTTTTTAGTTACTCTAATGTACATGAAATATAAAATTCTTTTTGATTATTAGAAAAAATAATTCTTTATCTATCATTTTTTTTTTTTTTTTTTTTTTTCACTTAAATAATGGGAGGCTATAATCTAAACTAAGATTTAGATTAATGTTCTTTTGTGTTCCACAAATCTTAACATGTTATTAAATAAATATTTTTTTTACTAATCTGAAAATATAAATATTAATGCTAGAAATTGAACGGTTATAATTTTAAATAGATTTTATTTATTTATAAAGTTAAACATTTTTTATTTTTTTCAGACATATAAAATTGTCATCAGTAGATTATAAAATCTAATTCTCCATGGATTTATCTTTTAAACATATAAAGATCATTCGGTAATCTGAACATTACTTGCATAAATGAGAGTAATCCCCTCTTGTTTGTTTCACTTTGAGGAAGCCATTTGTTTTGGTCAGCCATTTTCATTTCACCATGAATCTACACTGAAAATACGAATTTGTTCGAATCAATACAACTGCATGTTTTAACATGAAAATATCATAAAATGTGTATCTCTTTTATACCTAAATATTGTATCTAGTATTTACCATTCATGAATGTGTCCTTATATCTTATTGTATCTTTTATCTCTATTCTTGTATATGTATTTACATGTTCTATTTTTCTGTATCTTATCATTTCCATTTGCTGTTATATATATTAAATGTTTCGTCTCACAATGTGTTGGAACTGTATGTTCATTAATTAACTTTGAATCTTACAATAGCAACAAATAGTAGGCTTAGCTCATTATAAACTTTTTCAGGGGTGGGGGTCACATATTCTTGTTTTTGTTATACTAGTTGTTTTTTCCTGCCTAGCTTTTTGGGGGATCTTCTAGTAATAGTAATTATTACTATTTAGTAGAAAGGTACAGATCGATAACCTAATTAAGTTTCACCAAAAAAGGATCATCAAGGTTAATAATGAATTAATCAAGAAATTGATTAAAATGTTTCAGATTTTTTTCAACATTATCATTTACCACAACAATAACAACTATACTATAGTAGTCTTTAGATCCCTCTTCTCCTTACTTAGCCTACTGGCCACCAACCCCTCTCTTGTAGCAGGAGTATAAAGAGGTTGTTAGGTATGAATATGACAACCCTATCAGAAAAAAGAGAGAAAACAAGCAGAAACATAATACAATCATCATCATCAATCTATCTAGTAACATCCACCCCAATAAAAAATGTTTCTAGTCAATGATGGAGATAGCAACAAGAGAATGAAGAATTAAATCAAGTAGTCATCTTTTAAAACACAGCTCCTCCATTTAAATAATATTTGTGTAATTATGCTTGTTTGACAGTAGAATAAAAATGTTATTTATGTCTGAACATGAATTATGTAATAGACTGTCATCCAATGAATTGTAATAAACTGCAAGTCACAAATTAACAGTTGTCTCCTATTTAATAATAGTTATTGTTTATTTACAGATTTGAATATTACAGAAGAAAAATAGTTTTCAACTTTGGAATCAGACATGGAAACATCTACAGGAGAGAACCCATTTCCTTCTGAAGTGTGTGAATCAGTATTTTCAGATGTTTCCAGTTTAAGAAGCCACTTGCAAATACACACTGGAGAGAAACCATTTTCCTGTGAAGTATGTGGTTCCGCATTTTATGAAAGTTCCAGTTTGAATTCACACGTGCGAATACATACTGGAGAGAAACCATTTTCCTGTGAAGTGTGTGGATCTGCATTTTCACAAAGTTCACAACTTAAAATACATGTACGAAAACACACTGGAGAGAAACCATTTTCTTGTGAAGTATGTGATTCAGCATTTTCACAAAGTTCGCAACTTAAAAGACACATGCGAATACACACAGGAGAGAAGCCATTTTCTTGTGAAGTATGTGGTTCAGCATTTTCACGAAAATCCAGTCTTCAGTTACACATGCGACAACATACAGGAGAGAAACCATATTCTTGTGAAATTTGCAGTTCAACATTTATGCAAAGTTCACATTTAAAACTACACATGCGAATACACACTGGTGAAAAGCCATATTCATGTGAGGTATGTAATTCAGCATTTTCAAGCAGTTCCAGTCTAAAAACCCACATGCAAACACACACAGGAGAGAAACCATTTTCTTGTGAAGTATGTGGATCTGCATTTTCACAGAATGTTAAATTGAAAAATCACATGCGAATACACACAGGAAAAAAGCCATTTTCCTGTGAAGTATGTGGATCTGCATTTTCTCGGAATGATTATTTAAAAAATCACATGAGAATACACACTGGAGAGAAACCATTTTCTTGTGAAGTGTGTGAAGCAGCATTTTCACAGAGTAACAGTTTGAAAGTCCATATGCGAATACACACCGGAGAGAAACCATTTTCTTGTGAAGTGTGTGGATCAGCATTTTCTCAGAATGTTTATCTAAAGAATCACATGCGAATACACACTGGAGAGAAACCATTTTCTTGTGAAGTTTGCAGTTCAGCATTTATGCAAAGTTCACATTTAAAAAGACACATGCGAATACACACTGGTGAAAAGCCATATTCCTGCGAGGTATGTGGTTCAGAATTTTCCAACAGTTCCATTCTAAAAACCCATATGCAAACGCATACAGGAGAGAAACCATTCTCTTGTGAAGTATGTGGATCTGTATTTTCTCTGAAATCTATATTAAAAAATCACATGCGAATACACACAGGAGAAAAACCATTTTCTTGTGAAGTGTGTGGATCAGCATTTTCTCGGAATGATTATTTAAAAGATCATATGCGAATACACACTGGAGAGAAACCATTCTCTTGTGAAGTGTGTGATACTGCATTTTCACAGAGAAGTAGCTTGAAAATCCATACACGAATACACACAGGAGAAAAACCATTTTCTTGTGAATTGTGTGAAGCAGCATTTTCACAGAGCTCAAATTTAAAACAACATATGCGAACACATACAAAAGAGTAGTCTCTTTCCTAAGTCTGTGTATTAGAATGTTCATATAATACAAATTACATAGCTGAATGTTAGTTATAAGTATTGTAATATAAGTATTTTTACAGAGTTCCACATTCTACAACACAAGAAGGAGTGTTTTTTGTCCAGGATGACTCTTCAGTAAACCATTCACAGAATTAGTCAGGGTTATAAAGAATATAAAAGTACTCAATACATTAGCAGAGCCAATTTAGTAGAAAGATACAGATAGATAACCTACTTAAGTTTCACCAAAAACAGATCATCAGGGTTAATCCTAATGAAATTAATCAAGGACAATCACGGAGGTGAATAATACAATTATAGCCTCGTACAAAAAATATAGCTGTTAAAAACCAGGTCTGTAGTGAAAATGGAGACTATATAGTTGACTGTATCATTCAAAATCTAAATGACAGACATGTCTGCTGATATGAAATAGCTGATTTGAAATGTCAAAGAACCATTTTGTAGAATAGGCTTATAAGAGGTCCACCGAGTGTTAACTCTGGTTCTTATAAAACATTGGGTTACTTAAAGGATAAGTACCCAAAGTGGAATACTTCAGTTAGGAAAACAACAAACGCGTTAGTTACATTTATATAACTTTATTATAACATATTAGAGGAACAAAGTTCTCCAGGCTATTTAATGTCACAAGTGTCCAAACATACACGATAGTGTTAATAGACAAAGTGGTAACCACTTACTGTAAGTAAAGGCTGTGGCATCTGGTGTGCACCATAGTTGTCTGCTGGAAAGAGATGACAAGCATGTCCAGGCTTGTTCAGTTTCATCGGAAGAAGAGCGTTCTCTCCTTGTGTTCCTGTGTCACGTGACCAAAATAGCGTCTCCTGACACGGAAGATTCACCAAAACCCTCAGACAAGAGAGACTGCCCTTACAGGCTTTTTATAATAACAGACAATATTTGTGTATGACATTTGCATTAAAAAAGTGGGTTTGTTAAGATTTATAATTTTTAATTGGTAATTACAAGGAAAATTTAAATGTAAGTGATATATATATGTAATACATTACTACATCACCACATATTCCCATTACAAAGACGTATGAACTGAAAACGGAGAAAATTTTCCGCTATGCTAAAGAACAATTTTTTTTTCTGTCAGTTGACACAAGCAAGCTTGATGTTACCATAACCAGAAAATTTTGTGAATTAAATCTCTCAAAAATATAAATATGTTATTAATTTCTTAAAAAATAATCTGAGAAATTCTAATATGTGCATGGTATTTTTTTTACAGGTAATAACTGTAAGATTATTGGGACAAAGTCAGTTATTATGGACAAGAGTGTTACACTGTGGACATTTTAAATTTTATAACAAACGATACATTATGTCAGTACTGACCAACATTCTGAAATAAAAATGAGCGAGCCCAAGTTTCTATCCCTGGAGTGATGTCAGTGAAGAGTTCCACTCAGGGGGAATAACCTGTTATGACTCTATGTCACAGGTAATAATTAGTTGAAATTTAATTTTCTTCAGTTTTCTTTTCAACGAGTAATCTTTTTTACACATAATTTTTATTTTCAGTTAATATATATATGTGCTCTCCACCACTGGTGAGTTGAGCACTTTGGAGGGGATTTTCACTGACAACAGCTGACTAAACTTGAAGGCAACGGTCTCGCATAGAATGGATGGAGCACTCTCTGACAGCCTTTACATATATACATATGTATGTATTTATCAGCTAAAATCCTCGTCTCAGTCTGTTGGTGCTGATGGCTAAGTGGTTAAGAATACTAACTGATGATAAATCAATCAGGTTTCCACCCCAGTTGGAAATAGCCTGCTAATGTCTAGCCACACTGAAGAGACATCATGTTGAAACATGGTGCTTGTGGATGACATTATACATATATATATATATATATATATATATATATAAAGGATATGAAAACATACAATGCTGTTAAAATGAAAATATTTTATATCATATTCATAGCTAATATTGAACAATATTTCAATTTATAAAGATCATCTTCAGAGCTTGTTTTTAATCTGGACTCATTGAGAGAGAAGCAGAATTTAAATTATTTTCTGCTTCTCTCTCAATGAGTCCAGATTAAAAACAAGCTCTGAAGAGGATTTTTATAAATAGAAATATTGTTCAATATTAGCTATGAATAGGATATAAAATATTTTCATTTTAACAGCATTGTGTGTTTTCATATCTATTTTATCTATACTTATACCGGCTTATATGCTGCAGCACAATCAGGGTTGTCCAACAGGTGTCGCCCAATGGTAGAAGGTGAAAGTTGTTGTTACGCATATATGATGGAATGTGTTGGTTTATTCTGACCTCCAATCTTTGGGTAGTGCGCCCAATATAGCAAACATCGGATTTGCATTGGAATTTATAGATTAAGTAACTTTTTTTGTGGGGGGTTACACTATCTTTAAGATTGGGGAGAAAGAGTGTGTAGATTTTAGAACAAAATATATATATATATATATATATATATATATATATATATACAGGGTGATAAAAAAAACTGACTTTTTAAAAAGTCAGGCCTGTTTTTATGGGTTACCCTCTCTCTCTCTCTCTCTCTATATATATATATATATATATATATATATATATATATATATAGGGTGACCAAAAAAAAACAGGCCTGACTTTTTTTAAAAATCTGTTTTTTTATCACCCTATATATATAATGCTTTTTCTTTCTTTTATGTAATGTTTATTTTCAGTTAGATCGTTGAAACAAAATGTTTCAGTTTTGTGAGATTTTACTTTTTCTTTAAATTGCATTTGCTTGTCTTTTGCTATTTTTCTCCAATAATTTCTGCTAAAAAAGATTTCTATGTAAAACATATCAATTTAATGTATTTTGGAAAAGAATGCAAGTCACTGGGTAAGGGGGCTTAGAAAGTAAATTATGATACAAAGAAATTATAAATAAGAATTGAGGGATTTTAAAATAAACCCCTCTTTATGATATATTTATACTTACCTGTGTAACTACTGCAATTATACTACTTGCTGTCCATTGTTTCCGAGGATGACACCATGGGAATCATTTTCCTCCAATTTATTCAGTCTCTGGTTGCATCTTGCCAACTGCCAATGGGGATGTTAAAGTCCTTCAGGTTTCTCTTGATGTTGTCTTTGTACCTGAGCTTTGGTCTACCAATTCCACGTGATCCCTCTTTCAGTTGAGTGTACAGAATCTGCTTTGGTAGTCTGTCATCCCCAAGTCTGTTTCAGTGGCCAGCCCATCTCAGGTTGTGTTGAACAAGTATTTTATGCATGCCAGGGAGTACAGTTCTCTTCGGGATGGTCCTGTTTGAAACATGTTGCCACTACTTAACATTTAATATACTGCACAAGAGACACATGTAGTAGACATGTAGTCTATGGGCATCCGCTTTGTATATCATCCAAGCTTCTGTACAGGAGGGTTGAGAGAACTATGGCACGGTATACTGCACATTTAGTCTTCAAGGAGATATCTCTGTTGAACCAGACTCACATCTTCAAGCATTTGAAATTCGAAATTTGTAACTGCAATCATAGTTGATTGAATTTAAACTTAAAATACATAGAAATTGTGTAATAACCGTTTCCCAGAAGATTTGTTCATGGTATGGTTAATAATTCTTTTACAGAATTATATGCAATAGCCATACCATACCTTACTTGTTTTGATCATAATTTGATTTTGAATGAGTAAAAGCCAAGGGAGATAATTACATTGGTGTATATAAGACCTGATAATTTTCCAGGTAAGCAAATGCAAAAAGTACTCAAATGAAAAATAGTTTCATTTTCATAGCCAGTCAAATTTTGGGGTGCATATTCATTGAAATTTTTTTAATGCTGCCTGCTTGTACAACTAAAATGTTTACTGTACATATAAGCAAAATATAAAACATGAATATACAAATACAACAGTGCCAAAGAGTTAAAAACAGTTTGGTTAAGATTGCAGATAAAAATGCCCTGCGGAACTTAGATATTAATCTTGTTAGTCTTGTTCCTTATAACTTGTTCAACTCCTTTTGAAAGTTCATAGTAGTTTGTGCTAGCCACACTCAGCTCCTTGGTGGTGGACAGGCTATTGAATTGTTGCCTTCAGGGGCTTTTAATGATGCAGACTAAGGACTGCTAGCCAGGAGTAATGGCAAAAAGGTTGAATTCTTGGAACCCCTTCTTTTATAGCCAACCTCACATGACTACCAGAAGTGCTATGGGTTGCTAATTTAGCCTTTTGCATAACTGTTCTCTACAAATTCCAACATATTCCATGATATATCACATACTAATGTTCTACACTCCCTCTCATACCAAGGAATCTAATATCCAGTTACAAGCTGTTCAAATGGTTATAAGGCCACATGTTTGTCACAGAGTTTTCCTTTCTGCTATGACCTCTCATTACACAAACCATCAAAGTCAGATGAACAAGACATAGTGGACACTACTGGAGAAGCAAGGATGAACTCATCAGTGATGTTCTCTTCTTATGGACCCCTTCACACAGACACACCAGTTTTGGCAGCCCAGCAAAAACTTGTATACATCAGCTCTGTAGAACAGCTGTTGTCAAACTGTGGTCTAGGGATCCCACAGGCCCACAACATCAACAGGAGGGATCCACAGACACTGCAAGTGGGTCTTGAAAATTTGAATTATCCAATTAGCAATGGAACTGCAAAGTCATATTTCTAGTTATTAGTACACACCTATGAAAATTCAGTTTAATCAGCAACCACTCCTACAATTTTGGCTTAGCATGGAATTCTGAGTATCCATTGTTGTCTCAAAATACGGTCAAACTGCTGCAACAATTTCCAACCACATATTTATGAGAAACAGAATTCCCAGCACTTACCAATAGGATGAACAAATTCAAATCTAATGGAATTGCATGTATCTTTGCTAAAAATGTCACCAAGAATCAACAATATATGCTAAGGGAGGCAAGCTCATCTTTATGAAAATAAGAGCATGTAAAAAAGTATAACATTTAAATTGCCTTAAATAAAATACATGAAATAAATTATAAGACATCAAGTAAGTTAGTATTATCTGTGTTATTCAGACTATTGTCCTCATCTTCATTGTTATCTGGTTTCCCATATTGTGTTCATTTCTACGCTTGGTCTACTTAACAGCCCACTACAACCTATCATATGAGTGGGCTGTTAAGTAGGCCGAGCATAGAAATGAACACAATATGGGAACCTATAATTAAAAAGGCTACATCAGATTTTTAAAAAAACCAAAAAAAAAAAAACCACCCAATATGAGTCTAGGTAAAAAATCATACATAAGTGAATAGGTAGATATTATGGCCAAAACAAGACATTAGGTTTATAAGTTCCCAAAATTCACACTGGATTGTCCAATTGGACACATGGCCCAATGGATAAAGAAGTTAGGTTAAGACAGTTCTAAGTGACAGTTATCTCTAGATTGCAGCAGTAACATAGAATAATAATTAACACAGCTCAACACCTCTACCCCAGCTTTGGTTAGTGGAATGAGAACAGGATACCCCCGTGATGGCTCCCAATTACAACAAGAAAGTTCCCGAGTCCGAAAAGAAGAAATACCTGAAGAAGGCCGGAGGGCATATCGTCCAAAATGTTGTACAGATAACAATGAAGATGAGGACAATACTCCGAATAACGCAGATACTACTAATCATCAAGCTTCATCTCAAACATTCAGAGAAATCATGTAAGAAATTGTTGTATGACGCTATAAGCTCTTCTGCTCCTGTGTCCACATTTAGGTGTAATAATGCATATGCATGTTTATATGAGTATGTATGCTTATATGTGTAACATACATGTGCATTAGAGAGTGAGTGTATCTGTGACAAATGTATATGGGCTTAGTGCATATGTATATGTGTATGTGGAAGAGTGTGTATAGGAATATGAAAAGGATAGCTAAACAAGTTAGGGAGGTCAGCAGAATTTTAATATATTAAAAGATAGACAAAGATTTCTTGATGGGGATGAAAGGGTTAGTTTTTTTAATGTTGGTAATGTAGGAATAGCTGTCTACAGTCTATAAGAAACAAAATATAGGTTCATAGAATGTAATGACGAAAGGGAAAGCACACGTACTTTTAATCTTATTTATTAACATGCAAACTCAACAACAGACAATATAACAAGTACTTAGAGGCAGTTCTTACAGTTCATATATCTCCCTCGTTGAGGAGGTGTCAGGTTGAGTCTTCAGTTGTTACTTCCTCACTGAGGGGAAAATTCCCTCAGTCATAAGGGACTGAGACAAGCTCTCTTCTACAAGGCTTACACACTGGTACCAAAACCATAAAGAGAATTCTTCACTCAACCTGACAAGGGACGGTACCTTTTCATCTTCCTGTCCCCGAAGGCACAGGAGAGTTCTAGTCCCTACAGTAATAAATAAAAATTTTCAGGACAAGTACAGTCAGAGGTCTGGATATCATTTTCTAAAGTAGTTTAGTTCTTAGAAGTCCATGCAAGAGTTTTGTGGATCTTTTCTAGAAGTAAGGGCCCCATATTTTAAGGGAAGCAGCCAGGGCCATAAGGTTTGTCTGACTGTTGGACTGGGGTCCTCCTGTCTACACTAGTTGGTCAGAAGAATAACATAGCGGTTCATTTTATTAAAACATTGACATGCTCTGTCAGTTCTTAATGAGTGCTTCAAAAAGGAAAAGCCTGGTATGGGGTACCTGTTAAAGATGCTGGGTTTTGGGTTTTATTTTCAACATGTTGTAAGGGCATTGACATAAAGGTAAGTGTTGCATGTTATATTAGAGTTTTGGTCACCAAACACACATTCTAAATGTGACCTAAGTTTGCAAAACGTCTGGGATAACAAAAAATTATTTTGCTATATATATATATATAATATATATATATATATATATATATATATATATATAAATAAATTTCTGGTACAAGCAAATCTAAATAATACTTTAAGGGTAATCATTATGATCACCTATATAGGTGGATACGAAGGAAAAGAGTGAAAAAAAAAAAATTGTTTTATTTGATAAAAACAAGGGCCCTTTCGTCCGGTTGCTCATCAAGGTTTTTACAGCCGGAGACGACTAAAAGTCAAATTGTAAATACATATGGGTATATATATGAGGGGGTTTTTTTAGGGAAAAGAGAAAAAAAAAAAAAAAAAAAATTTACTTCTTTTAAGTCCCCATTATGTGACACCAGGCCCCAGACACTCGCCCAATAAAATAAGCGAGTGCCTAGGTCTGATCTGTCTGCACAAGGTAGGACGAAAAAAATTAATAATTATGGCCTCAAGGACCTGTAAATGGTGTTTCGTCCTAGCCCTGTGCAAAATAGAGAATTGGTGATCATTATAACTAGACCGGCAAGCGCTCATGTTGATTAGATGTTCGCAAATCGAAGACTCGCTGCTCTGCGATAACCCGGATGTTATGGGTTTGTGTTCGCGTATTACTCGGGGTATGTGCTGGTTAATTCTGACAGCCAATCTTTGGATCGTACGGCCAATATAAGTGGCTTCACACGCACACGTATATTTATAAACAAGTAAGCTTTGATTGAGTATTGGCAATACGTCCTTACTAGCAGAGCGAAAAGCGGCCCTGGTAGAAAATATTGTTCTAACTTTGGCTGGGATAGCAACGGCCCACCGAGAAAGTAATTTTGTCAGCTAAAGTCTGACTAGCCGGTCCAACCCAAGGTAGACGAATATACACTGGGCATTTGGATGGACCAAAAGGTCCATCACGATAGAATTTTGCCACAGTAATTCTAATTATGTCTGTGATGACATCCTCGGGATACCCATTATTTAAAAAAATTTCCGTGATGTTCTTGAGTTCTCCATTGATTTTGTTACCTGAACAAATTTTAAGTGCTCGAAAGGTTAGGCACTTAATCAAATTAATCTTTCTGGCTTTTGGGGCAAATGAATCCCAGCTCAAGTACAGTCCAGTGAACGTCGACTTTCGAAACACGCTGGTCTCAAAAGAAGAAGAACACCTTTCTACAAGAACATCAAGAAAGGCCAGGGCACCATTATTTTCCTCCTCCATAGTAAACGTTAAGGAGGGGTGCAGATTGTTTAAGCTCTGGAACAATTTTAGAGCTTCATCCCGGTTACTGAAACAAGCAAATGTGTCGTCAACATACCGTAAATATATATGCGGTTTGGGGACTTTGTTGAACAACTGCCTCTCAAGAAACCCCACGAATACATTGGCCATAAGAGGGCCTAAAGGACTACCCATACTAACACCGTCTATCTGACGATACATTATGTCGTCAAAACTAAAGGACACGGATTTCGTAGCCAATTCCATCAGTTCCACAAAGGTATTCTCCGGAAACGGGGGAGACTTAACCCCAGGGCGACGGTACAAAAAATCCGCGCAAATGGAAATGGTCTCATCTAGTGGGACATTGGTGAACAAAGACGCAATATCAAAGGAGACAAGATATTGCGTGTCACCACTCACAGGCAACTGACGGATAGTAGAGGCAAAGGAAAAGGAATCAAGAATACAGAATCCTGAATAAAACTGAAGTACAGGATTCAGTAAGATTACCAACCATTTAGCCAAATTATGTTGGACTGAATGGCACATAGACAAAATGGGTCTAAGTGGGACGCCGGGCTTATGAATTTTGGGCAGCCCGTACATCCTAGGTCGTTGAGATCCCACAGGACGGATTAACTCATAAACTTCCTTTGACAGAAATTTGCACTTTGACAGTTCAAGGAACCGCTTCTGAACCCTAATTTCAAGTTTATGGGTATCGTCAAAAGACAGATCACCCAATTTCTCGAATTTATCTTTGTCGTCAAGAATAACAAGCATCTTGGCTATATAGTCAGAGCTTAAACAATCTGCACCCCTCCTTAACGTTTACTATGGAGGAGGAAAATAATGGTGCCCTGGCCTTTCTTGATGTTCTTGTAGAAAGGTGTTCTTCTTCTTTTGAGACCAGCGTGTTTCGAAAGTCGACGTTCACTGGACTGTACTTGAGCTGGGATTCATTTGCCCCAAAAGCCAGAAAGATTAATTTGATTAAGTGCCTAACCTTTCGAGCACTTAAAATTTGTTCAGGTAACAAAATCAATGGAGAACTCAAGAACATCACGGAAATTTTTTAAAATAATGGGTATCCCGAGGATGTCATCACAGACATAATTAGAATTACTGTGGCAAAATTCTATCGTGATGGACCTTTTGGTCCATCCAAATGCCCAGTGTATATTCGTCTACCTTGGGTTGGACCGGCTAGTCAGACTTTAGCTGACAAAATTACTTTCTCGGTGGGCCGTTGCTATCCCGCAGCCAAAGTTAGAACAATATTTTCTACCAGGGCCGCTTTTCGCTCTGCTAGTAAGGACGTATTGCCAATACTCAATCAAAGCTTACTTGTTTATAAATATACGTGTGCGTGTGAAGCCACTTATATTGGCCGTACGATCCAAAGATTGGCTGTCAGAATTAACCAGCACATACCCCGAGTAATACGCGAACACAAACCCATAACATCCGGGTTATCGCAGAGCAGCGAGTCTTCGATTTGCGAACATCTAATCAACATGAGCGCTTGCCGGTCTAGTTATAATGATCACCAATTCTCTATTTTGCACAGGGCTAGGACGAAACACCATTTACAGGTCCTTGAGGCCGTAATTATTAATTTTTTTCGTCCTACCTTGTGCAGACAGATCAGACCTAGGCACTCGCTTATTTTATTGGGCGAGTGTCTGGGGCCTGGTGTCACATAATGGGGACTTAAAAGAAGTAAAATTTTTTTTTTTTTTTTTTTCTTCTTTTCCCAAAAAAAACCCCTCATATATATACCCATATGTATTTACAATTTGACTTTTAGTCGTCTCCGGCTGTAAAAACCTTGATGAGCAACCGGACGAAAGGGCCCTTGTTTTTATCAAATAAAACAATTTTTTTTTTTTTTCACTCTTTTCCTTCGTATCCACCTATATAGGTGATCATAATGATTACCCTTAAAGTATTATATATATATATATATATATATGAGGAGGGGGGCAGTAAGAAAAGTAGCACAAACTTACAACAATGTCTCAAAACTTTGTAACCATTGCTATTTTTGTTTATTAATCTGGGCACTTATCAGCCACCATATTTTTTAACAGTTTTCTTGCTGACTTTTGTAAACAAAAAACGCAAGATTTCTTTTTTTTTCTGTGTGTTTGGAACAAAAAAGATATTTAATTTAAAATAAAATAAAAGGTAATTTTTCTATACATAGTGCATTTAATGTTTTTTTGTAATTGATTTCTAAGAAGAAATTGTTATAAGTGTTTTAAAATCTTAAATAATGTGCTTGTTTTAGTATTCATTACTTCACACTAAGTGCGCATTTTAGTCACATTTTTGGAGTGAATTTAATGTTTGAAATGTATTAAAAATAAATTACATATGAAATATTATTTTGCTTTTTTTTAATGATGCACATTATGTTACTACCTTTTGACTAAAACAAAAATTTGAGCTTAAATAATTGCTTTAATTCTAATTCATTTTTAAAGTGAAAATTGGTACATATTTTGTTAGTACCTAAAACCCGAAGAAAATAAAAAGATATAAAATTTTAAAATGATATAGAATTAAGAACTCATATACTAAGGATGTCAAAATTAACATTAAATTTTTTAAACGTATATTTAGTTTGAATGTATTCAGGGATTTTTTATCCCCAGCAAAAACATTGTTTAAACTGTTCGGGATAGGGTCCAGTGAGCTTCGGCCTCTGGACCGGTGAGGTGTTAAATTAATAGCGTCGATCCCAGAGGGCCATCCCTCTAGGCAATACCTGCCTCATTGCACTTAAAGGGGCAGGGCTGGGTTTATTGCCCAGCGCCTGAGGCGCCCCCTTGAGAGGGAATGCCAAAGGGATCGACGCAATTTTTCTACCTACCACCCGAATTGTGGGTGGTCCCCCACATAAAACGGCCTTGTGCCATATCGTGTGAAAGTGGGACACATGTAAAAACCAGTTTTTGTAATATAAGGCATGGGGCAAATGGTCACTTCTAAATATAGACTCGTTGACTACCACGTGACCACCGAAGATTCCTATTGTCCAATCACTGGCAGTGCTGCTGCTGCTGTTGGTGTATTTATAGAGGCCTGATTCTAATCTTAACTCATTGACATTTAGATTATCTTGGACATCGGACTTACAAAGAATACTATAACACCGGATTCTTATTGGCTTGCTTACTTATTTACTACATCTGGAACTAAGGATGCCAGCCAGATACTGAACATAAACCCCTTAGGGTTTTGTAGGAGAATAAACCATACTTAAAATGCAGTGAGAAAGGTGTCACTTTTGAAGAAAAGAGACAAATAACTTTTGGGACCACAAAATGTTTACTGTACATATAAGCAAAATATAAAACAGGAATATACAAATACAAGGTAATCTGAACATTAGCTACATAAATGAGAATAATCTCCCCTTGTTTGTTTCACTTTGAGGAAGCCATTATGTTTTGGTTGGCCATTTTCATTTCACTGTAAATCTACACTGAAAATAAGAATTTTTTGAATCAATACAACTGCATGTTTTGAATCAATATAACTGCATGTCTTAACACAAAAATATCATAAAATGTGATCTTAATTGAGCTTGTGCATTATCTGAAATGAATTTAATTGTTATTAAGAACAGATTTTATGATATTTTCTGGTTAAAACATGGAGTTGTATTGATTCGAGCAATTTATATTTTCAGTGTAGATTTATAGTGAAATGAAAATGGCTGACCAAAAAATAACAGTTTCCTCAAAGTGAAACAAACATGGGGAGATTACTCTCATTTATGTAGCTAATGTTCAGATTACCCAAATAATACAACAGTGCCAAAGTGTTAAAAACAGTTTGGTTAAGATTGCAGATAAAAATACCAGCAGAACATAGCTATTAATCTTGTTAAGTTTGGCTCCTCATAAATTGTTCAAATCCTTTTGAAATTTGGTAGCCATTTGTGCTTGCCATGCTCAGCTCCTTGTGTGGTGGACAGGCTACCAAATTCTCAACTTCAGGGGATTTTATCTATGCAGACTTAGGACTGCTATCCAGAAGTAGTGTTACATAATTATTAGATTCCTAACACTTATGTACCATTAGTGTAGAAACCAAAATGGCTGTTATAATTTGCAGCTGGCGGCCTTGAAGGATTGAGTGACTCGGCTTGACCTCAGTCTGATCCTCCTCCTGGGGGATACCGTGAGAATCGGTGTAGAAAACCCTCTTCCAGTTTAGATTAGAAAGAGAGTTTAGTTCAGTATCGGCCAAACCACGAAGGTGGTAAGTCATGTTAAGCGCACGGCTGACTCAATCTGCGCAGGTAGTCTGGTAGGGATTTCGGAATAAAATATGATCTAAAGCAAATTGAAGTCTTGGGTTATTATCTAAAAACTACCAATGACACAGGGCTTCTGATAAAGAGAAATCCCCAATGGAAGACCAGACACAAAGTCCCCAAGATGAAGTCCAGATGCTAGAAGAAGAACGTAAGATACCAAAGATGAGCAGAAGAATAATAGAAGTAAAGAGAGTATACAACAGAAGTGGCAAAAAGGGTTGAATTCTTATGACCCCCTTCTTTTATAGCCAGCCTCACATGACAACCAGAAGTGCTGTGGGTGGCTAATTTAGCCTTTTGCATAACTGTCCTCTACAAATTCCAACATATTCCATGAAAGTGATATATCTCTTACTAATGGTCTACACTTGAAACCAGCAGTTAATCTTGAAAAAAAAATTCATATATTTATATTTAGATAAAATTCCTATGTGACTTAATTGTATATGTTGCCAAATTCTACTTCCAACCATATCTTTATATAATTATTGTGATTGTCGTGAGCAAGATACGCGACATCACGCACGAAAGCGTCCGCGATTTGCATGCGTGTGTTGTGGAGCAGTTTGGAAGCATGCTGGGCCAAGGTGCGCTGATGCAAATCTGAAACTCTGTAGATTAACCCATCGGTCGCCTCGCCCTAGCCTATAAAATGAGCATGTCGGAGGCTTGGGCAGTCGTTCGTGAACCATCTGGGAAGTCTGTTTGAGAAGTGAGAGAAGTGTTTACTGCCCTGTCCGTGCAAAGGTTTTAAGTCTTGGAAGTCTGTTTGTGAAGTGTTTACTGCCCTGTCCATGCAAAGGTTTTAAGTCTTGGAAGTCTGTTTGTGAAGTGTTTACTGCCCTGTCCGTGCAAAGGTTTTAATTATATAACCAGTGATTAGGGTCAGATGTTAAGATTGAATATGAAAGTGATATATGACTCGCTAATGGTCTACACTTGAAACCTGCACCAAGGTTTAAGAAAAAAGAAATCTGGTAAAATAAAGTATGTGTTAATCTTCAAATAATTTCATATATCTATAATTAGATAGAATTCTATGTGACTTAATCATATATGTTTTTCCAAATTCCACTTTCAACCATATCTTTATACAATTATATAACAGGTGATTAGGGTCAGTTGTTGAGATTTTCTTAACACACTTAATTCCTAGTCATTGAGAAAATTTTGAATTGCATTTTATCAATGCAATTCAAAATCCTTTCTTCATTTTAAGCTTCCATACTTTTAGGTATGTTATAGAGTAAAATATAAAGTCACTGTCTTGTCTTTAATTCCCAAATTACATTAAAAAAAACATTTTAAAAATGATGGAAGTTCACTTAATTCATCTTTAAATATTTTTATGTTTTATTTTAGGTTTTAGGTTTTATTCTATATTTTATGTTTTATTTTATTAAAGGTCTTACTTATTTAAACAATAAAAGATTTTAAAAGTAAGATAAAATTCAGAACTTTTATTTCAAGTATATCAAAATGAACATGATTACTTTTTTTTAATGTACTTTTCATTTGTATATGAAATTGATATATGACTTGCTAATAGTCTACAGTTAAAACCTGCACCAATGTTTGAGGAAAAAGAAATCTGGTAAAATAAAATGAGCAATAATCTTGAAATAATTTTATATATTTATATTTAGATAAAATAACATTCCTACATGACTTCATCAAATATATTGCCACATTGCATTTAGGACCATCTCATTAGACAACTATAAAACCAGGACTGAGGGTCAGAGGTAGTTGTTTTTTTTAACACAGTTAAAAGGGGGAAACTGTTATAATTAATATATAGCTCAAAACTCCAAGAAATATTATATCTCTTTTTGATCACTATACTTATAATAGTGATATCAGTTATAATAATGGTGAGATCACTTTATGTATCAACTCCATTTTATCTTTGACCTGTGAAGCATGCATATACATTTTGATATCACATTTTTAAACATGTCACAAAATTTAAATATAAATATTTTTCCGTTAAGATAGAGACAATAATACACAACATTGGTAATCTCAGAATTAGAGAAAGTTTATTAATAGCTAAATTAGGTCCTCGTATAAACAATAGGTTAGAATTAAACACAGAATATATAATTAAAATACACATTCCATATATACACATATATATACATAAAACAAATAAATAAAAATAAATAACTACATAAATAAACAAACAGATAAAAAGAATGAAATTGAAATTGATTGAACAATGGCTATCATGACCCTTCCACGTGGCAATATAAAAAAAACCCACGAGACGCATGTTTATAATGTACAAAAAAAACAAAACAAGACCACGTCCATTTCAGAAAACGTCTCTGATGATAAAGTTTCTTTGAAATCGATAAGACTGAACTTTATTTTATTTTTATAAGCATTGTAATTGCTTTCTTAACATAAATGATAATAAACATTGAAGTTTTATTTCTGGTTTTAGCTGTGATGAGAAAAGATGGATTTATCCCTATTTTTAGTGAGTATATAAATAAGATTTAAATTTTGTTAGTGTGTCCCTTTTTTGTTTGTTTGTTGTAATAGGTAATTCTATAATCAAATAAGATTATAGTTCTATCAAAAACTTTCAATTTATATGAAATTAGTCAAAAAAAAAAAAAAAAGACGTTCAGAAACTTGAAACCAAATGTAGAGTGATTTTTAATACTAGGGTAATTCCAAGTCAAATCATCCAGAAAAAAGTAAAATTGTCACCAACCCCCTTTAATTTTTCTGAATTTTTCCAGGTAAGGGCTATTTTAACATTAGACAATCCTCAAAATTTGAGAGCCCAATTCCAAAAATTGGCTGAGTCATGTAGATTTTTAACTCTCCAAATTTGGTGGGATTGGCGAAAAATGGCGACTTTTTGTAATCTATTTTTTTCAATTGAATGAGTTCTAGAGCTTCCCTACTATTCAAAATTGGTTTATAAAAGCATTGTTGACCATGAAATCCAAAAATGCTATTAAAAAAAGTCAATCAATTTTAAGTTATTGATGATTTCTGAATTTTCCTAGCAAGATCAATATCTCAATGTGGCACTGCATCTATGAAAAAAAAATTTCTATTATTATTTCACATATATTGAACATTACTTGTACCAAAAAGATAGTTTGATATTTGCTAAGAACCGAAGCCTCAACATCAGTTAAAATTTTGCAAATCAGAAATCATTAAAAATTTGATTATGTAATAAAAACAACGAAGCCCTGGTTTAATTTTTTTTCCAAAATCAATCCTAGAGAATGTGATAATTTAAAACTATTTTAATTTATTAAATTTATTGTTTATGGTAGGATTTATTCTAAGGAAATATTAGAAAGGAACAGGCAGGATAATTATATATTTTTGTAGTTATTGGATCCAATTGTAAAGAGAGCTATGAAAATAACTGGTAAGAACAATAACAAAACATTTTAGTTTGGCTAATAATCATGACTAGCAGGACCTGTGGATATACCACAATATAATTTAATTATTATAACATTTGATATGTTTATTTAAGACCTAATGCAAAAATAGTTCAATATGTAAAAAGTGTAATAATCTTCATCTCACTTTTTTTTCTCCTTTCTTTCCTTTTTAATATTTTCATTATATTCAATTGAAACCGATTAGTATTATCGCTTCACATGCTCTATCTTTTCCCTACTCTCTTTCTGTGTAGCATGTTCTTATTCTTACCTTTCTTTCTTTAATAAAAATGGAATGGTTCATTATTTAGCTGAGGCGACATCATTCATGAGAAATAATTTGGCAGATAAGCAACATTAGATAATTAGGATTTATATTTTTGAATTCTATTTTGGAGGATCTCATTTTTAACCAGAGGGTGTTTTAGGATGATAATGGTCATACAAATATGAGTATTAATATATAGATGGATTATTTTTTGTTAATGTTATAAACCACAAAACAATCAAAATGTAAATGTTGAAATAAATGAATAAAACAAATTAAAACAGAATTAAAAAAAAAATATTCAGTTTATTTACATGTGTATCATAATTGTAAAAAATAATTCTATATTGTAGCTTCCTTTACTTTATAACATGTTTCAGCATGAAATTCGCTCCAAAATGCTAAAACAACTCTCCGGAAAAACCAAAAACCTCAAAGTTCCTGAAACCAATCATCACCTCAGTCATTACACAAAACAGCACCAGTTGAATGACCACTGTCTTATTTCTCCAAAACAGAGGCGATAATTTTTTGCTATATGTAATATTGTTGCTCGATTGTGTTTCAATAAATACTTGTTATTATCTACAGTGAGTTTTTCGGACCATATGACCTTTAGGCACCCCTTTTGCTTTGCTGATTCATAATACATTTTTTCATTTACACCGTCAACATTCGGTTGTTGGTTAGGGGTTAGTTTTATAATTTAAAAAGATCTCTAAATATCGTCTGTTAAAAAACAACCAGATGTTGACAGTATAAATGAAAAAAATGTACTTATGAATCAGCAAAGCAAAAGGGGTGCCTAAAGGTCATATGGTCCAGTTTTTCTTGTCTTTTGAATTGTCAACACTCAGCAACTTGTGCTGACTAATCCAATGAGAAAGATCCAAGGAAGTTGCATCAATTCCAAGTTTTGTAGTTCTTCAAAAAACACAACATGGGTACAGAAACATCGATAGAGCAACTAGCCAGAGACACATGTGGTAGTCACTAAACTGTCATCTCATCAAGTACTATGACAATAGAACAAAGCATAGGACAACAAAGCCCATGAGACAATGTGGCAAATAGAAAAGAATTAACAATCTAAGCTTCTTAGACCCTTGAAGTGAACATTACAAAAATAACCAGTCCAACAAAAAAGATTGAAGACTTTATAACTGGAGCCTTAATCATCATCATCAAGTTGTGCATGGATATCCATGACAATCTCTCACCAACCTTCTCTCTCATTCATTGTCCCAGGAAGGTCCTCTGCACAGCATCCAACATCCTCAGAGTTGGTCAATGTAGGTCACAAATTATGGTCATGTAAGAACAGATGCAGTGGCAAGGTGTTTTCGTAAATGTCTGTTCAAATTTGATCTCAGTGAAAAGGAAGTTTTGCACACTTCACAAGAATATGGTTTCTCTCCCGTGTGTGTTCGCATGTGATTTTTTAAATGGGAACTTGTAGGAAATGCTGATTGACATATATCACAAGAAAATGGTTTCTCTCCAGTGTGTGTTCGCATGTGTCTTCTCAAATTGGAAAGGACTGAAAATGCTGATTCACAAATTTCACAAGAAAATGGTTTTTCTCCAGTATGTGTTTGCATGTGTTTTTTCAAATGAGATCCCTGTGAAAATGCTGATTCACATAATTCACAGGGAAATGGTCTCTCTCCAGTATGTGTTCGCATGTGTTTTTTCAAATAGGAACCCTGCATAAATGCAGATCCACAGATGTCACAAGAATATGGTTTCTCTCCCGTGTGTGTTCGCATGTGATTTTTTAAATGGGAACTTGTAGAAAATGCTGATAGACAGATATCACAAGAAAATGGTTTCTCTCCAGTGTGTGTTCGCATGTGTCTTCTCAAATTGGAACGGACTGAAAATGCTGATTCACAAATTTCACAAGAATATGGTTTCTCTCCAGTGTGTGTTTGCATGTGTTTTTTCAAATGAGATCCCTGTGAAAATGCTGATTCACAGATTTCACAAGAAAATGGTTTCTCTCCTGTATGTGATCGTATATGTGTTTTCAAACTGGAACTATCTGAAAATGCTGATCCACAAACTTCACAAGAAAATGGTTTCTCTACAGTGCCCATTTCCATGTCTGTTTTTAAATGTGAACTATAGGAAAATGCTGATCTGCACAATGGAGGGAAGTTGGTTTCAATATTCTATTTTCCCAGTTATTCTTTGAAATATAGATTTAAGGAAAATACTCATGTGCTAAATTGCAACAGAAAGAATTTTCTTGTGAGCTGTCAATCCATGCACTTTGCAAGAATACATTTTTCCTTTTGGAATGCTTGAATGTCTTTTTGAATTTCAAAACTGTTCTTCCTCAATACTGTTGTTACCTGTGAATGAATAGAAATAAGTAATGAAAAAATATAAAATAAAGAACAGTAGACTTATACCTTATTTCAATTTTAATATTACATATTATTATATTTTATATTTCAGTTACTCACAACATATCATATGAAATTCATGCTATGTCATAAAGAAAATTGTTATACAACTCTTCAACAAATCAGGAAATATATTTAATGGAATTTAATATAAATGCAGCAATTTTTCTAAGTTTCCCAAAGATTTATAAAAGAAATATAAAAGGACACTTTATTAATGATACAAATGAGAAAATTCTTTCATCTTAACCCTTTATCTACCAGAGAGTCCCAAATTGCCCGACAATCAAAATGCTTGACCCCCACAAAAATGCCTGAGATCACTGGGTCTTAGAAAATTGTTTCCAGTTAAAAAGAGAAAGGAATCAAATGAATACATTTCTATTAAGTTGTAAAGAATCAGCAATATGATACTAGCTTGTCAACCATTTCATTGTACTATTGTGGATGGCAGTTGTAGATAAAGGGTTAAACTGAATGAAAAAAATTTAATAACCTACAACTCTTCACAAGAGATGTTTGCAGATTGAGGATTGTGTTATACACATGAATCTTGAGTAATGCTAATATAGTATCAATAATTTTATATTTTAGGTTTGCTGAATAGTAATGTGTGATTCTTAGAATATATGGAAGAGCAAAACTGACATATGACGAGACGCTTCTCGGTAACTAAAGTTTGTTTTTCTGAGCGTAAAAAATTATTTTATTTAACTTTTACGACTAATTAGAATAAAAATAATATATTGAATGTTGTTTTATCAGTTTTTCTCTTAGAAAAAATATTCAAATTTTCATTTTATTTTCGATTTTAAGAATTAATACTAAAACCGAAGACATTTTTTAACGTCAATTTCACTGCGAAATTTTAAGATTAAATTTTTTCAAGTTTTTATTCATAGTAAATTGTAATATTAAAGTTTTTAAAGATTTTATTCATTTTAATAGAAAAAATTTGGCTAAAAAAGTTTGTCTGTTACACCCATCCATACTTAGATGCATAACCGTAAGAGGGTAATAATATGTATTTCTTTCTCTCTAAATCGCTGCCTGAAAATTACCCTTTCGCATGTAATATGGATAGGTTTGTTTATTTTTTAAGATAACGATGTAATTTTTCCCAATCGGATAAAATTTATTTCACGCAGAAAATAAAAATATCTAATCACATAAAAGATTGAAAATCTCTTAAAAATTAATTTCTTTAAAAAAAAATTTTTTTGTTGACAATTTAATAGAATATAGTACATACCAATTACATAAGCTAAAAAAAGTTTTCAAATATTAATATTATGACATTTTTTTGCACTTTTTATTTCCGATTTCATTAATTTTTCCTCAAAAAACTAGACCTCGTACATTCATACAATTTCATTGATATAGTTATTTAGACTCTTATCTTTATAGAAAAAAAGAAAAAAAATTTTCTGACACGTCATTTTTTTTTATCTCATAAAATAAAATAGGGGGTGGGGATAGACCTCGTAAAAAATATTTCCACTAATATATTTTAGAAAAAAACTATTTCAGATGTATTTACATCCAATGGTAAACATTTCTGGAAATTTTCGTGAAAATCAGATTATTAATTGATTTTTCATAGAATTTTTAAAAAATCCTCTTATCGTAACTTCTTTTTAGCTACGTTAAATTTCAGTTGATTTAACAGTGCAAAAATGAAAACATTGTTTTTCAATCATAATTTTCATTATTTCCGTATGCTGAAAATTCTTTTTTTAAATCATCAGGAGTTTATTTTATGTTTTTTCTTTAGAATGGAAAAAAATTTTTCAAGAAAATCTTAAATTTTCTGTAAGTTTCATTATGTTAAATATAGGGTGGGTGGCGTAAATTTCACAGGGTTAAATTGGTGGTACCTAAAGTATTAAAATGAATTTTATTTTTTTTTTAAATAATTAAATCAATCTTCAAAAGTTTCCAAATATTTTCATATCATAGAAAATAAAGTAATTTCACAAATTTGAAATATATTTCACTTCTTCGTAAGTAAAAAATAGTTTTCCTCAAATTACGTATAAGATAATAACAAAACATTTACTTACTTCTTTCTCTTTTCTTTCGTTTGATTTATTTTCCTTATTATACAACGTTAGAGAAAAGAGAAGAAATGTAATATCTTAAATAAAAATGATGTTTTCTGGTTGAATGGAGGGATCTGACGGATATTTAATTGTCAAAAATTAGCCTAAAATTTCTAGCCCGTAGAGGGGGTGGGGGCTTTGTTTATATCACCCAAACAGTAGCGAAAATAAAATATCAATTAAGTATTGAAATGGATTAGATTTTTGATAATAATTAAATCCATCTTCCAAAGGTTCCAAATATTTTCATATCATAGAAAATAAAGTAATTTCACAAATTTGAAATATATTTCACTTCTTAGTAAAGAAAATAGTTTTCCTGTAAATTACGTATATTTTATTTGTAAGGATAATAATACAACGTTTTACTTACTTCTTTCTCTTTTCTTTCGTTTGATTTCTTTTCCTTGTGACTATACAACGTTAGAGAAAAGGGATAAAATATAATATTTTAAATAAAACTGATGTTTTCTGGTTGAATGGAAAGTTAATTTGCTATCAGCACAGAAATGTTTTTCTAAAGAGCGGTACACAGGGAGATAATTTTGATCTTTTTCTCATTTAGCAAAAACTCAGATACATTCAATGCAATCGTAAGTGTTTGTTTATATATTATTTTTTTTTCGTTTTACTTATCTTAATAGGACCGGTAATTTAGCTCAGTCGGTAGAGTATCAGTCTAGGAACCTCAAGGTTTTGAGTTCAATACCGGTCCTCGCCAACTCAGCGTATGAGTAGCACAGGGATCTGTGAGGTAAAGTGAGAAGCTGATGATGGGTGTAGCACTCCGTCTCAGATATCAAAAACAATTTACTTAGTCTAGCGCTAGTGAAAAGGAGATAGACTCCCTCACTGTATGGCCGATACTGACTTTAGGCCACACTGACGACTTTACTTTTACTTATCTTAGTTTTTATAACTTTAAATTAAAAAATACCGATATATCAAAATTAATGTCACTAAAAAAAAAGAAGTTTATCATTAAACATCAGGTAGCACACATGTTGTGCAAGTCTTTCAAATAGTAGGTATGTCCAAATTTATAATTACATTTTTTCAATTTTTTATTTATTTTAAAACAATTACCAAAAACCTAGGAATTGTCCAATTTTGATGAATTATTTTATAATAAATAGCTTATTCTATTCTTTTAAAAACTTGAAAAAATATTCTTATCAATCAAAATTGTGGTCATTTGAAAAAAGAAAAAAAAAGGCTGACTTCTGATTTAGGTTGGAAAATTAAAACGGAAAGTTTTTTGGTTGTACTCAATGACAGTTTAACTACAGTCTATGAATTAACATTTTGCGAATTGGGTTACGGTTTTAGGGGATTACGGTTATTTTTAATTACATATTGCTTAAAAAAAAAAAAAACAAAACAAATTACTATACATTTGATGTTGAAAAATATTTTTTTAAAACTAAGTTTAATTGAAATTATATATTACAATACTAACACAAACAACTGTCTCAATAATAGATTCAATAATTAATTTCAATGGTTAAGTATTGCAATGTATAATTTCAATTAAACTTAGTTTAAAAAAATATTTTTCAACATTAATTGTATAGTAATTTGTTTTTTTTTTTTTTTTAAAGCAATACATAATTAGAAACAACCTTAATCCCCTAAAACCG
The DNA here is from genome assembly GCA_023376005.1 of Doryteuthis pealeii. Taxonomy (NCBI): domain Eukaryota; kingdom Metazoa; phylum Mollusca; class Cephalopoda; order Myopsida; family Loliginidae; genus Doryteuthis; species Doryteuthis pealeii. The sequence goes on from CM042151.1 coordinate 88,766,442, forward strand.
TAACCCAATTCGCAAAATGTTAATTCATAGACTGTAGTTAAACTGTCATTGGGTATGACCAAAAAACTTTCCGTTTTAATTTTCCGACCTAAATCAGAAGTCAGACAAAAAAAAAAATTCAAGTTCCTAATTGTAAAAATTAGGAACTGGAATTTTTTTTTCTTTTTCAAATGACCAAATCTAGAAAGATTGAAACCAAAAGACCACATTTAAAGTTTTTTTGGGTTTTTTTAACTAAAAAATTGATTTTTGTAGTGTCTTCTCTTTGTTGTTATAAAGATAATATTTTTCTTTAAATTGATACAAAAAATACTTTTCTCTTATTCAAATGGCCTATTTTTATTCACTTAAACTGAGTGAGTTTGTTCCTCTTTTTTTACTCATCCTTCTTATAGCTAACATAGTTTTCTAACACCATCGGGTGTGAGCATAAAAAATAATGACAAACTTCTGTGAGAGAATAATTGTCACTCCAAGAATCCCTAAAAATTTATTCTTAATATGCTGCTTACAACTCTCAATATACAAACATACAGAGTGTTCATTAACAGAGATCTCACCATTTTAATTGTTTATAAATTTTGTTTTTCAACCAGAAATTTTGCTGGAGCCTATGCGTAGAACATTTGTTTTTTGCTCATTTCATTTTCGCTGTCACAGGGTTAACATCTGTTGATGTCAGTAACTTATGTTCTTTCCGAAGAGTTTTCTTTTCTTTTCTTTTCTTTTTAAATTTGTTTTGTTGGCGAGTGGATGTATTGTGTTAGTAAAGATTGTGAATCATAATGTGGGGTAGGTTAGAGTAACCTCCCTTTATTGATAGTTAACTCAGAGTGACTATTCGTGGTGTTATGCAAATATTAGTGGCAGGCCGTCGGTAAGTCTCTACTTACTGACTGGTGGGTGCCGCCATTTGCATTCTGGACTTCGTACGTCATATGAGACAGTTGATTCGTGTTACTCTTCTCACACATAAGAGATATCTATTTCTGTTATAACACCATCAATACTAAGATCTCTGTATATAAAGCTGTATTCCTATCCATACTCTTATATGGAAGTTAGTCGTGGGTGTTATATTGCAGACACCTGAAAAAACTGGAGGCATTCCACATCGTATACTGGGCATAAAGTGGTGGCACAAAATCTCTCGCTTAGAAATTATAAGCAGAGCATACATTGACCTAATTGAGACCATTCTATCGAAATACCAACTGTGATGTTTGGGGCACACCATCCGCATACCTGCAGACAGACTGCCCAGTAAAATACTTTACAGTGAACTCACAGATGGCACACGGAGGACAGGATCCCCACAAAAGCGGTTCAAAGACCATATAAACACAACGCTGAAGAAATATATCATCACACCTTCAAGCGTGGAAGTCCTGGTCTCCAACAGACAGGGTTGGTGAGATGCCTGCCACACAGGAGCTCAATATCGAGATAAACAGGACTGCAGAGCAGCAACGTCTTCGTCATCATAAACAACCAAATGTAGATGGGAATTTCTTCTGCAATTTGTGTTATCTCATCTGCAAGTCCAGAATTGGACTAATGAGCCACCAGAGGGTCCACAACTGAAGATATGAAGTGACATAATCGTCATCTGCAATGGACTTCCAAAAGAAAGAAAAAGTTTGAGAGTAAAGTTTGTATATTAACCATTTTGCTAACCAGGATGTCAGTGCTGAAGTACAATTGTTACAATGCTGCCAATATCAATATAGCATCAAAAATGGATCTGTTAAATTTACCATTTATATATTCTCTATTATGTATCTTATGATGTTAATATTCTTCTGTGAAACATTCCTGTCAAATTTGCTGACAAATATTTTTATTGGGTTGGTTGTTTGGTTGGATTTTATTGCATGTCAACCCTTGTTGGGTTATTCTATGCCAAAGATTTTTTTGTTTTATTCATTCTTGATGGGTATTCACCATTTTTCTAAAAAGTTTTTTAGCACATTTTTTTAAAACTAATTTTTTCTAAACAACCTATTACTGATACTAATACCCTTGGGAAAGGCATAAATCCAACTATTCTCTCTCCAGATATGAGTAAATAGTAGGACAGACTTGACCCTTTAACCTTGGTATGCCATCCAGTCTAGGAGAAGGAAAATTCTGAATTCAAACTAAAGGGGCTTTCTTCTCATCAGAGCTCCAAAATTAAAACTTCACCATTAGATGCAGTTTAAAATCATACCCAGGACACTAAGATCACCTTCTAGCTCATATATGATAAAAAAGGTTGGGTTTGCCATATAAACAATAGTGTTGGGACAATCATATAGGTGCTAGGGCTTGACATGGTCAGCAAATTCATTGAAGCGGGGTTCTCTGACCATCTGTCTAGCATTAGTGGAGCTAAAGTGGAGCTCTCAAAGTAGTTTTGACTAATGAGAAGAAAGCCCCTTTAGTTTGAATTCAGAGTTTTCCTTCTAGACTGGTTGCCATAACAAGGTTAAAGGGTCAAGTCTGTCCTACTATTTACTCATATCTGGAGAGAGAATAGTTGGATTTGTGCCTTTCCCAAGGGTATTAGTACTATTTGAAATGAAATCAGATGCATCCAGGATTTGAACTCATCTCGCCATGTTTATTTCCTATGGTAGAAACCATTACCCCATGTGCCTTCTAACAGTCTCTAAATTGACCTATTAACTATACTTTTTTTATATAGTTATTTTTTTATCAATTTAACTAACACTACAATATCTATTCTTAGAATAATTTAGTTCATTTTTATAAATTCCATTTTATCAGTTGCTGCTGAGCCATTGAATTTACTTCAGTCTATGAGACCCTAAGAAATGGGTAAAGGAAGAAGAGCCCATAGAATTATGTTCTGGCCAAAATAAATGTTCTTTATAAACAGCAACCTCTGTTATAATATTAGTGCCAAGTTAATTCTTAGAAACTTTAAATTAGTCGAAAAATTTGGTAATCTTAAAAAGTCTACTGAGAGGCTAATGGGGAAAACAAAAAATAATATTTCTCATACATTTTGTATGAGAAACATAATATTTTGTTTTCACCATAATTTCATATACAGTATATATATAGTTAAAACAAACTTAGTATATTATTTATAAATTTAAGCAATAATCATCTTCCTCAAACCAACAATTTAAATTATTCTCCAAAAATTCTCTAAAATCAGAACTACATAGAAGACATTTGAAATTGTAACATTTTGCATTGATGTAGCTGTCGCCTTAGAGTGCATCTAATAGCTAGATATATTTATTCTCTACTCTCTAGATATACCCTTAAATATGGACAGTGTAAGGGAAACAACTGTGTAGGGTCTGATATCAAAGTGGACCCACAGGGCCAGAATGGCATTGTGCGAAGATCAACAGATATCCTTAGGGGAAAATAGGGACTCCCACTAGCAGTAAAAGTGGTGTGGAAAATATTGTTCTGAAGTTAGAATTTAGTCTTTAATTAGTTCAATGGTACTGGTTACGGCGCACAGGTAAATTTCTTTCCAATTTTCCTGTGAAGTTGCTGGTATTTGTTAAAACCCCTTTTTGTAAAATTAGTAATTGTTTATACCCTTTTTATTTCAATATTTCACGGTGTTTGGAAGTTAAATATAATCTTTGTATGTTCAGCATCAGTCGATCTTCACGTTCTGAATTTTGCATCACCAGAAAAAATTACCAGGAGCTTCTACAATTGATTGATTTTATTTTATATTAATGGGGTTAAGGCTTTGGGTTATTTGGTGCTGGTGTTACTATTTGCTTTTCTTAAACCCCATTATATATGGTCCTCCCTTCTGTTGGTCATTGAGCTGAAAGTAATTAAAGAAAGGAAAAGAAGAGAGAAAGACAAAAGATACTATTAAGGTTCATACTTTATTTCTAGGTTCATAGCTATTTCTTGGAGAAAAAATTTCTTCTTTTGCCAGTCATAGCATCTACCCCCAGCACTGGAATGGCTGAGGGATCTCTTTTTGGTGCCGGGAAAGGACCTTTTCTCTGCGCATGCCCAAAGAGTCCTTTTTGTCTGAGGGTTCTTGGGAGATTGTTATTTTAAAAGATTTTTTAAATTTTATTTTAATTTTATTTTAATCCTCACACATTTCCCAATGTGATTGTAATCATCAGATATATCATTTATTACCCTGAATGCAGCTATGATTGTCTTACAAAATAAAAAAAACAAGTTTAATAAAAATTTATCAGTACCATTATAGTATGTGGCCTTCCTTTTGAATGTGGTCTATGAAATCATATCTCTCTTATAGTTTGTTGTCTACCATAAAAAGCATATTATAAGGTTATAATGATAATTGCTAACCCTGACTCTAACTCCTAATGCTAACTCTATTTCAGAATTTAAAAATATTTTAGAATTAAATAGATCTATGATTCTTGTAAATTATGGATAAATTCTTTTTTAATTATTATTAATTACTATATACAGCTTATGACTGAATTGTATTTCTTGAAATTGAATATATGTGAAAAATAATTAGTTTCAATAAATTGCCTACTACTTATATCTATAAATATACTCTTACTGAGGTAGGACACATTCAAACCAGGTAGGCCACATATTATAACAGAATCAAAAAGGTAGGCCACATACTATAACAGCACCAATTGATCAATCATCATCATCATGTCACGCATGCAGCACGGGTATCCATGACAGTCTTTCGCCAACCTTCCCTATCATTCATTGCACCTGGGAGCTCCTCTGCGGAGCAACCAGAATCCTCACATAGCTGGTCAATGTAGGTCCTTGCTAGGTGCCCCACATTTGCATGTCCATGTGTTGGCTTCCACAGGAAAACGTCGCTTATGAGTTCATCCTCGCTTCTTCAGCAGTGTGCTGCATGTCTTGTCCGTCTCACTCGGATAGTTTGTGAGATGGGGGGCAGGTGGCCATACAGCTGTTTTCCTTGTGTGGTGCTGTGTTCCATGACTTGTTCAAGACTGCACGCAGCATTCTTGTGCAGCTCCCATCTAGCTTATTCTCAAGACGCTTTGTTAGGGTCCAGGTGGTGCAACCATATAGCAGCACTGACACAACCACAGCCTGGAAGAACTGTCGCTTTAGCTTGTCAGGGAGATTGAACCTCCAATGACTGATAATCTATTTGTGGCCGACCATGTTAATACATGGATAGCAAAGGCATGGTCGGCCACAAATTGATCAATACAAAAAGGAATTATTGGTTCAGGATTCTTTGCTATCACCAATTCAAGATTATCTTCCACCATTCAGAAGTGGAGTTAAAAACTAGTACTTTTAGTGGGATGAAATGAATAATATTTGTTAGTAAAATAATTTTCTTGTTAAATAGGACACAAGGCTACAGGAAAATACTAATTAAGTTTAGTTTAGGGCAGTGAATAATTTTCTGTGATTGTTGCACTTGAAATGAAGACATTTTCCCACTGAAGTGATATTTCTGCCTTTAGAAAAATCCTTACTTATATGAATTTTAAAATTCTAATGATATTTTTAGATTGAGTGATCATAACCCTATACAAGGATATCAAATTTATTGGAATTAGACTATCCAAAGAAAAGTTATAAGCCTTAAAATGAATCAGCAAAGCAAAAGGGGTACCTAAAGGTCATATGGTCCCATTTTCCTAATCTACCCCAAATGATAACCTTTGTTTAAATGTAATATTAAACATATTTAGAAGTCTTTGATCTATGGGAAATAACAGGTAACTTTAAATGAAAATACCATTTTTAGCCATTTATTGATAAATCCTTATAGGAATGGTGCTCTGGACTTAGAAAATTCTCAACAGGATGTTAAGAGTTAATAAAAATTGGTCCATCCAAAGAGAAATCATTGGTTTGAGATTCCTTCCTATCACCTAAATTTTATATGCGATTGTTGCACTTGAAATGAAGACATTTTCCCACTGAAGTGATATTTCTGCCTTTAGAAAAATCCTTACTTATATGAATTTTAAAATTCTAATTATACTTTTAGATAGAATGATCATAGTGCTATACAATGATATAAACTTTATTAAAATTAGACCATCCAAAGAAAAGTTATTAGCCTGAGAGTTTCCCCTCTCCAAATTCAGATTTCTAGTTTTTAGGGGCAGTGATGAATGCGTTTGGTTAAGTGTTGTTGTAACCTCATTAATAAAGGATTCATTTCCGGACATGCGCACACATACATACACCGACGGGCGCCAAATCTTCAAAATAAAATTCCTTTCTTTTCCTGTTATCAGAGTGTGTTGACTTGTTTTTATTCTCACTTAAAGATCTCACAGTTACCCTTTTTATAAACTGGGATATAAAAAGGCAAATTATAATAAGTGTGAATAAAAATATTTGCTATTAACAGGACATTTTTTTTTTTTTTTTTTTGCTTAACAGGACATAGTACTACAGAAAAATGCCATTCAAATTGAGAATGGGGGAGAAAATAATTTTCTATGAAATTGCTGTACTATTTCCGAATTTATTAGATTTTTCCACTTTCAGAAAAATCTTTATTTATATTAATGTTTAAATTGTAATGATATTTTTTTAAATAGAAGGATCATAACCCTACATAGAGATACAAAATTTATTGAAATTGGACAATCCAAAGAAAAGTTATAAGCCTTAAGGTTTCTTCTCACCAAATTCAGAGGTCTTTTTTTAATATATATATATATATATAGGATGCATGGTAATGAAGGACTATTTGCTCGTAAATTCCTACCATAAAATAAACTGAACCCCCATTTTATGTCCGTTTTTTGTATTAAATGTTTTATTTTTCTTGCACCCGTTATTTTACAATACAAAATATATTTTATTTATTAATATTCATTTCAATGTGCATATTCTAAAATTTTTTATTTTGTGAGAAAGTTTAGTTTTAAAGTGGGGGCTCGTTTTACAATTTAGGCATAAATTGGATCCTCCTTTTATGACCGCAATTTTGTTTTTTCGTCGACGATGATTAAAATCTGACGTTTTTATTTTAGAGTACCAAAGCCAAAAAGAAAAGAAATAACAACAACAAAAGGTAATATTCAACGTTTTACTCGTAAATGCCTACCATAGAATTAGGCTTGTGCATTTTATGGTAGGAATTTACGAGTAAAAAGTTGAAGTGTACAAACGAACCCCCACTTTAAAACTAAGCATTCTCACAAAATAAAAGCTTTTAGAATATACACATTGAAGTGAATATTAAAATAGATAAAGGAAATATATTCAGTATTGTAAAATAACGGGGGCAAGAAAAATAAAACATTTATTGCAAAAACACGGACATAAAATAGGTGTTCAGTTTATTTTATGGTAGGAATTTACGAGCAAACAGTCTTTCATTACCGGATGCATTATAAATAGGTGTTTTATTTATTGTGGAAATAAATTTGCCGTTATTAAAAAGATGACTATGAGACTGTGCAACAATATGATACTATTTATTGATCACATGATTACTTTTATATTTTATTTAAACGTTAAATCATATTGAATTTAAAATTATCCAGAAGAGGCAACATTTAATATTATTAATCTAATTTTAACAAACGTTTTGTTATTACCATTTACACTTTATAATCTGTTAATTTTAACGATTATATTGAACGAATCTTACTTTTTGCTAATTGAGAAAAATATTGTAATTATCTCCCTTGTGTTCTGCTTTTTAAAGGCCTTTCTGTATTGAACGCGAAAGAACGACATTTTTCTGTATCATTCAATCAGGTAACATTGGTTTTATTTAAAATATTACAATTTCCCCTTCTCTGTAATGTTGTATAACCATATAGAAAAGAAAACAAACAAAAGAAAAGAGAAATAAGTAAGTATAACGTTCTGTTATTATCTTTCTTTACAAATAAAATATACGTAAACTTTTCTTTTCAATTGACGAAAAAGGAATTATTTGCAAATAAATGATATGTAATTTGCAGGAAAACTTTGTTTTCCACTGACGTAATTTTTAATAAAATTTGTGGCAATACTCTATTTAAATGTTTGGAATTATTTGAAATCTGATTTAATTATATATTTTTAAAATCTAATTCATTTCAACATCTAATTGATATTTTATTTTCGCTATTATCCGTGTTACTGTTAAATTAATCAATTGGATAATATTGACATAAACAAAGTCCCTAGGTACCACCAATTTTCGCTGTGAAATTTACTCCCCCCCTATATTTAACACAATGAAACTTGTATAATGGTTGATATTATCTTGAAATTTTTTTGTCCATTCGAAAGAAACATTTTAAAAAACTCCTGATGATTTTTTTAAGAAATTTTCAGCTCACGGAAATAATGAAAATTATGAACGAAAAACAATGTTTAGATTTTCGTATCGTTAAATCAATTGAAATTTAAAGTAGCCCAAAACAAGTTATGACTAGATGCTTTTTTAAAAATTCTATGAAAAATCAATTAATGGTCAGATTTTCACGAAAATTTCCATAATGAAACGTTTTGATGAAAATATGTCTGAAATAGATTTTTCCTAAAATATATGAGGGGAAATATTTTTTTTAAGAGGTCACCCATCCCCTAAAAAATATTTCCCCTAATATATTTTAGAAAAAAAAATATTTCAGACATATCATCAAAAGGTAAGTAATTATGGAAATTTTCATGAAAATCGGACCATTAATTGATTTTTCATAGAACTTTCTAAAAAAGCTTCTAGTCATGACTTGTTTTTGGCTTCATTAAATTTCAATTGATTTAAAGGTGCAAAAATGTAAACATTGTTTTTCGTTTATAATGTTTCTTCTCTTGAATGGATAAAAATTTTCTAAGATAATATTAACATTTATGTTAGCTCTATTGTGTTAAATGTTGGGAGGGGGTAAATTTCACAGGGAAAATTGGTGGTACCTAACAAACAATGATTCTATTAAATAAATGGTTATTTTCAAGCTACACACTCTCGAATTTTGAATTTTTTTGTACCAATGCACAATAGCATGCAAGAGATAATACCATTAGATTACTTATAAAAAGCATTTCATGGAAATACCCAAAAGCTTTGAGACGCTAAAAAAAGGAAAAAGAATTTTAGAAAAAGAATGCCAAAAGATTTTTTTTCTCGAATCAATGAATATATATATAATTTTTTAAGACAAAAACATTTAACATTTTAAATTTTAAATTTATCAATGAATTTTTCCCTTATTTTTTTTTTTTTATTGTTTTTGTGTTTTTTAATTTTTTTTTTTTTTTTTAATCTTTAACATTTGGAAAAAAATTAAAAACTTATAAAAAAATGTGTTTTTAGTTCATTTTTTTTTTTATTGTTTTTTAAAAATTATTTTTTCTTCTATTGGAGAGTTTCATCTATTTCAACAATATGCCCTGGTCGATCAATAATTCAGGGGTTATTAATGAAATTCTTCCAGTCAGTTACTGTATGTTCTGACAAAAGATGATGAGTGGGGTAGACTAAGATAACACAAAAATTGATGACGTAATGGGACCATAACAATCACATTGTACAAAATATATATATTTCTTTGGGTGGATGTTGTTTTTTTATTACTATTATTCTTTTCTCTCAAAATTAATTGTTGCAATTTAGTATATGTGTATAAGACAAACCTCAGTCCACAAACACCTGTTGTGATTATAAAGTTTTTGTTTTAGAGACAAAAATGTATAATTGTGTGTATGCAGTTAAAATTGTTTTCACTAAGTGATTTTCCAGCCAATAGTTTTATTTGATGTAGATTAATATTTTTAATACATATTTTTATATTTTGCAACATTATATTCTGGGCTAAATTGTGCTAATTTTTTGCTTTTAAAAGTTCAAACAATTAAAATAAAACTTTTCTACTACTATTACTACTACTAATAATAATGATAATGATAATAATCCCAAGGAATAATACAGGTATACAACATGAAGAAATTGATTTATTTCAATATAAAATATACAAATTGCAACAAATAATTTAATTTGTTGCAATTTGTATATTTTATATTGAAATAAATCAATTTCTTTACTTGTTCTACCTGAATTATTCCTTATGATTATTATTATTATTATTATTATTGTTAGTAGTAGTAGTAGTAGAAAAGTATTATTTTATTGTTTGAACTTTTAAAAGCAAAGAATTTTAAAAAAAATCAACCTTTACTTGAATTTGTTTTTAATTCTAATACTATTAATAATAAATGCAATAACTTTAAAAAAAAGAAATTTCTTTAAAACATTTTTTTTTTTTTTGCTTGAATATCTGCTTGGACTAAATTCCATGTGTTTTAGAAAAGTCTAAATCCATGTTGCGTGATGATTGTCAGTAAAATGCAAAAAGAAATAAAATGCTAACTGTGGTTGATGAGTAAATTTTGGTGCATCAGCTGCTTTTCTATTGGAATCCTCAAAATAAACCAATAGTTTAAATTTTTTCAGGATGATTTTCATTTACATTTTTGTTGCTGTTCTTTTTAAAAGTCTCTTGTTACTGAAATTCCACTTTTGTTGTACATGTGAAAAGTTATTTTACCTTTTTCATTCAGTTTAACCCTTTATCTACCACTGCCATGCACACCAGCATGGTGAAATGGTTGATAATCTTGTATTAATCTATTAATAATCATTGCAATAACTTTAAAAAAAGATATTTCTTCAATACTTTTTTTTCTTGATCTCATTGAATTTATTCCAAGCAGATATGCTTGGAATAAATTCAATGAGATTAAGAAAAGTCCAAATCCAGGTTGGGCGTTGATTGTTAGTAAAAAGCAAGAAGAAAGAAACTGCTGACAATGATTGATGGATACATTTTGGAGCACATTTAACTATGACATCAGCTGCATTTCTATTAGAGTCTTCAAATAGAACCAATGTTTGAAATTTTTTTTGAATGATTGTCATTTACATATTGGTTGTTCTTTTTAAAAGTATTTTGTTACTGAAATTCCACTTTTGTTGTACATGTGAAAAGTTATTTTACCTTTTTCATTCAGTTTAACTTTTTATCTACCACTGCCACCCGCAATAGCCGTGGTGAAATGGTTGACAAGCTAGTATCATATTGCTGATTCTTTACAACTTAATAGAAATGTATTCATTTAATTCCTTTCTCTTTTTAACTGGAAACAATTTTCTAAGACCCAATGATCTCAGGCATTTTTGTGGGGGTCCAGCATTTTGATTGTCGGGCAATTTGGGACTCTCTGGTAGATAAAGGGTTAAGATGAAAGAATTTTCTCATTTGTATCATTAATAAAGTGTCCTTTTATATTTCTTTTATAAATCTTTGGGAAACTTAGAAAAATTGCTGCATTTACATTAAATTCCATTAAATATATTTCTTGATTTGTTGAAGCGTAGTATAACAATTTTCTTTATGACATAGCATGAATTTCATATGATATGTTGTGAGTAACTGAAATATAAACTATAATAATCTGTAATATTAAAATTCAAAATAAGGTATAAGTCTACTCTTCTTTATTTTTATATTTTTCATTACTTATTTCTATTCATTCACAGGTAACAACAGTATTGAGGAAGAACAGTTTTGAAATTCAAAACGACATTCAAGCATTCCAAAAGGAAAAATGTATTCTTGCTAAATGCATGGATTGACAGCTCACAAGTAAATTCTTTCTGTTGTAATTTAGTACATGAGTATTTTCCTTAAATTTATATTTCAAAGAATAACTGGGAAAATAGAATATTGAAACCAACTTCCCTCCATTGTGCAGATCAGCATTTTCCCATAGTTCACATTTAAAAACAGACATGGAAATAGACACTGAAGAGAAAGCATTTTCTTGCAAAGTTTGTGGATCAGCATTTTCAGATAGTTCCAGTTTGAAAACGCATATACGATCACATACAGGAGAGAAACCCTTTTCTTGTGAAATTTGTGAATCAGCATTTTCAGTCCGTTCCAATTTGAGAAGACACATGCGAACACACACAGGAGAGAAACCATTTTCTTGTGATATCTGTCTATCAGCATTTTCTACAAGTTCCCATTTGAAAAATCACATGCGAACACACACGGGAGAGAAACCATTTTCTTGTGAAGTCTGTGGATCTGCATTTTTGCAGGGTTCCCATTTGAAAAAACACATGCGAACACATACTGGAGAGAGACCATTTTCCTGTGAATTATGTGAATCAGCATTTTCACAGGGTTCTCATTTGAAAAAACATATGCAAACACACACTGGAGAGAAACCATTTTCTTGTGAAGTTTGTGGGACAGCCTTTTCTATGAGTTCTCATTTGAAAAACCACATGCATACACATACTGGAGAGAAACCTTTTTCTTGTGAAGTGTGTGGAACCGCATTTTCTAGGAGTTCCCATTTGAAAAATCACATGCGAACACACACTGGAGAGAAACCATATTCTTGTGAAGTGTGCAAAACTTCCTTTTCACTGAGCTCAAATTTGAAAAGACATTTACGAAAACACCTTGCCGCTGTATCTGTTCTTACATGACCATAATTTGTGACTAATGATCTTTATCAATGCTCCTGATCATTGGGAGTGACATGAATGTGCAGATAGGCAAAAACGAGAACAATAGTTACTGCTTACATAACATCCCAAATAGAAATGCCAAACTCCTAGCCGAGAAAAGGCTTGTATGTTTAAACACCAAATACCAACAAAAAAAGGCAAACTATGGACCTCTCCCTACCCAAATAATACAAAAGCCCAATTAGATTATATCCTAATGGATAAAAAGGATAAATAGTGCAATGAACTGCGAAGCATACTCCTATTTTGAAGGAGTATCCTCCAATCACAGGATCGTTACAGCAAAATTACGACTAAATCTATGTAGAAACAAAAGGCAAACGAGTAAACCTGTATGATACGACTGGTCAACACTTGCCAACAGTGATATATGTAATCGCTATGCTGTAGAAGTAAGAAATAAATTCGGTATCCTCCAGTAGACATCTGAAAGTTTCACTCCAAACAAGGTATTCCTTGATCAGTGCCCATGTAGAAGCAGCAGCTGAGTGCATACCGACCAAACTAAGAGCTAAACACTGTTTCCTGGGAAACAGAAGCAGTTAGAGAAAAGAGAAATGATATCAAAAAAGCAGCCCAACATAATAAAACAAACCCAACACCAATATCACAATCTTAAGAAAACCGAGAAAGAACTACCAAAACATACAAAAAGAACAAATAGAATACATCCAAGAACAAATAAATAAAATCAGACAATCAGTGGAAGACAGACAGGAATGATTAGCATGGCAAACAGTAAATGAAATTAGTGGTAGGAAAAGTACCTCTAGATCAAAGCTAAAGGCAACTAGCCAAAAAGATGGACTTCAGAAGTGGAAAGACCTCTTCCAGAAACTGCTGGGGAACCCCCCTAAAATCATTGAAAATAATACCCAAAAGATCATAGATAGACAACTAGACATCAAACTAGAGTATTTTACAACAGAAGAACTCAACGAAATCTTAAAGAAACTAAAAAGTAGAAAATCTGCAGGTAAAGTTCAATGACATACTGCTTAGGCTATGCAATGCTGTATATAGACAAAATAGAAAAAGATAAATGGATGAAAGGCTGCATCCTCCCATTCCCCAGAAAGGGAGACTCAAAACTGCTAAAAACTATAGAGGCATAACTCTTACTGCTATTGAAGCCAAGATATATAATGCCTTTCTTCTTAATCGCATCTGATCTGAAATAGAGAAAATCCTTAGAATTAATCAAAATGAATTTCCCAGAAATCAATCCACAACCTCTCAGATCCTAACTATTTGACAGATCATAGAAGGGGTTTGAGCAAAGAATCTAGAGGCAATGCTGCTATTTGTATATTTTTCCAATGCATTTGATTCCATACACAGAGGGAAACTGGAACAAATACTACTAGCATACGGTCTCCCAAAGAAACAGTTTCTACTATAATGATGCTCTACAAAGACACTAAAGCAATGATACGCTCACCTGATGGTAACACAGATTTCCTTGACATAGCCACTGGATTCCCACAAGGAGATACATTAGCACCATATATATTTATGATATGCCTACACTACGTAAAAGATTTCACACTAAAAAAGGCAAGAAGCAGGTGATATCCCACACAGACTGTCACAGATGCAGATTACACTGATGACCTAGCACTTCTTGCAGATACACTGGCACAGGCCGAATCACTACTTCATAGTATGGAGAAGGTAGCAAAGAAAATTGGCCTCTATGTGAACTCTGATAAAACTGAGTTCATGTGTTTCAAAAAGAAAGGAGACATCTCCATACTCAACAGTAAACCTCTAAAGCCAGTAGAACAATTCACATACCTAGGTAGTAATATCTCATCCACAGATGTTAATACATGAATAAAAAAGGCATGATCGGCTATAAACAGATTATCAGTCATATTTAAATCCAATCTTACTAACATGAGCTGCTGTATGGCTGCACCACTTGGACTCTAACAAGGCACCTTAAGAATAAGCTAGATGGGAGCTACACAAGAATGCTGCATGTGGTCTTGAACAAGTCATGGAAACAGCACCTCACAAGGAAGCAGCTGTATGCCCACCTGTCCCCCATCTCACAAACCATCTTAGTGAGACGGATAAGTCATGCTGGACACTGCTGGAGGAGTAAGGACAAACTGATATGCAATGTTTTTTTGTGGAAGCCAACACATGGACATGCTAATGTGGGCTGCCAAGGACCTACATTGACTAACTCTGTGAGGATGTTGGATGCTGTGCAGAGGACCTCCCTGGGACAATGAATGAGAGAGAAGGTTGGTGAGAGATTGTCATGGATATCCGTGCATAACCTGATGATGAAGATTGAAGGTTCGAGTTATAAAGTCTTCAATTTTTTTTGTTGGACTGGTTATTTTTGTAATGTTCACTTCAAGGGTCTAAGAAGCTTAGATTGTTAATTCTTTCCTATTTGCCACATTGTCTCATGGGCTTTGTTGTCCTATGCTAGTCGTAGTACTTGATGAGATGACAGTTTGGTGACTACCACATATGTCTCTGGCTAGTTGCTCTATTAATGTTTCTGTACCCATGTTGTGTTTTTTAAAGAACTACAGAACTTGGAATTGATGCAACTTCCTTGGATCTTATTGGATTGGTCGGCACAAGTTGCTGAGTGTTGACAACTCAAAAGACAAGAAAAACTGGACCATGTGACCTTTAGGCACCCCTTTTGCTTTGCTGATTCATAAGTACATTTTTTTTTTATTTACATCGTCAACATCCGGTTGTTTTTTAACAGACGATATTTAGAGTTTTTTTTAAAAATTATCCTCTAAACCTCTAATCCTAACCCCTAACCAACAACTGGATGTTGACGGTGTAAATAAAAAAAATGTACTTATGAATCAGCAAAGCAAAAGGGGTGCCTAAAGGTCATATGGTCCGAAAAACTTGCTGTAGATAATAACAAGTATTTATTGAAACACAATCGTGCAACAATATTACATATAGCAAAAAATGATCGCCTCTGTTTTGGAGAAATAAGACAGTGGTCATTCAACTGGTGCTGTTTTGTATAATGACTGTGGTGATGATTGGTTTCAGGAACTTTGAGGGTTTTGGTTTTTCCAGAGAGTTGTTTTAGCATTTTGGAGCGAATTTCATGCTGAAACATGTTATAAAGTAAAGGAAGCTACAATATAGGATTATTTTTTACAATCATGATACACATGTAAATAAACTGAATATTTTTTTAATTCTGTTTTAATTCGTTTTATTTATTTATTTATTTCAACATTTACATTTGATTGTTTTTGTTTATATCTAATTTTTGTTGCTGGTTTATAACATTAACAATATTCGTATGACCATTATCATCCTAAAACATCCATTGGTTAAAAATGAGACCATCCAAGATGAAATTAGAAATATAAATATAAAGTATTGCTTAGCTGCCAAATTATTTCTTATGAGTGACGTCGCCTGGCTAAATAATGAACCATTCCATTTTTATTAAAGAAAGAAAGGTAAGAATAAGAACATGCTACACAAAAAGAAAGTAAGGGAGAGATAGTGGGGGTGAGCATGTGGAAGCGATAATACTAATCTGTTTCAATTGAATATAATGAAAATATTTTAAAAAAAGGAAAGAAAGAAGAGAAAAAAAAAGTGAGATGAAGATTATTACACTTTTTACATATTGAACTATTTTTGCATTAGGTCTTAAACATATCAAATGTTATAATAATTAAATTATATTGTGGTATATCCACAGGTCCTGCTAGTCATGATTATTAGCCAAACTAAAATGTTTTGTTATTGTTGTTACCAGTTATTTTCATAGCTCTCTTTACAATTGGATCCAATAACTACAAAAATATATAATTATCCTGCCTGTTCCTTTCTAATATTTCCTTAGAATAAATCCTACCATAAACAATAAATAATGTAATAATTAATGGATAAACCTCAGTTTAAAAGTTTTCTTCCCATCTTTTTAAACAAAAAAATTATGATGTATAATTTTTTCACTGATAATCTAAAAGAAAATTATATTTCATGTACAATAGTGTAATTAAAAAAATCTCAAAAAAATTATTTGTTTTTTTTTTTACATTTAACTTTTGATTTTCAGTACTTATTTTCTTCCCAAATCTTTAAATTTTTTTTTCTATTCACACCTTCAGTCTTTTGTCTTTATTTATGCAGAAACTAGTTTCAATTATATATAATCCCACCAATATTTTGCACACCCCAAAATAAGAGGGAGTCAAAGTTAAGTGATCTGAAAAAAAAAAAAAAAACAGAATGTTTTGAAATAAAATAACTAATGCATTATAAAATTCATTCATTGATAAATCAAGATTGAAAATTTCATTAAAAATTTTTTTTTTTTTTTTTCAATCAGAGGTAGTGATTTGATTTTGTAAAATATGTCTATGATGTCACAATTGTTGGTACCTAGTTTATATAGATGTTTGTGACCACTACTTCAAATATACGCTCCTACATTTGGGGCGCTGGTGGTTGTCGTCAGTGATGTAATTCGCTGACGACAACCACCAGCGCCCCAAATTTTATTACAAGACAGGGTAATTAAGTTTCATACTAAATACAAGGGGCATATATTTTTGGAGCATTTTATCAATTTGTCAATTTTTTTTTTCAGTTACTGATTTTATGTTTATATCTTATTCAATTTGTCCTAATGATGAATTTTTCATCCCTGTTAAAATCATGACCATTTGAGTAGATTCAACAAGTATTACTTTGCTGTGATCCAAAGATTTGATTCTGTGTCTATATCTATTTAGTCTTAAATAAAATAACCATTCTGACTTTCCAGCATATTGTTTTTAGCTGCATGTGCAGTCCACTAAATAAATCACATTTTTGCTTTTGCAATTTTGATTCATGGTAAAATTTTAAAGTCTTTTTAGTTGTACATCTAGCGAATATTAATTTGATATGTTTGCAGCATAGGTTGTTCTGAATATTTTATAGTCAGCAAAATTTAGTGGATCTTATCATCAGCTTCTTATTGGTTACTTTATTATTTAGTACAGTGGACTCCTGGGTTTTTCCATGGTTTTGTTGATGAATTTTATTATTTTTTCTGGTATTTGATACATCTTTAGACACTCGATTATACAGGTTTGAGGATTAACTAATAGGCCTTTTTTGTAGTCAATCCATGCCATGGCTAAGTTTTTTTCTTTGTTTTTACTTCTTTCATTATTATTATTATTATTATACTCCCTGCGAGTTTTTCCCACCAGCGTAAACTGATGGTCTTCAATGGAGTCTGAGTGATAACAAGTCATATCTCCAGGATTCATCTGAGTCTTCTAGCTTATCTTAATAATGCTGTTGTCTGGATGGTCTCAATTCCTTTTCTGATTTCCAATTCTTCTAGTTAGTTTTCTAAACATTGGGGACCGTCGCTGAGTCAGGGGAGTGAGATGTGGTCATGGTTATTTGTTTCCAACATATTAAGTGCAGAGATTATTTGTTTCCAGTGCAGAGATTTTAGGACCTCATGAAAAGATGGGTCCTGTGGGAATTTAAAAGACCAACAAATTTATAGATATGAACTATTTTTGACCAGAACTATATAGGGAGGTCACAGTGTATGTAGATATTTGTGTGATATGTCAGGTTTAAATAATAAGATAATTATGTTCAACCGACTTCCTGATCATTTTTCACTGCACGACTCCGCGGCTATCAGTCTGGCTACATCAAAAGGCTGTTTCCAACAATCACAGCCGATTCAAGTGGATTCATCCAGGGAGGTCTCCCAACCCATTTAAGATCCTCCAGTTTCCACCTCTTCACAGACATTCCAATCACATTGTGTGGCCCTATGATCGCGACCATCTGTTTTGATTTTACACAAAACTACCCAGGCAATCTATATTTCGATTTTTTCTTTCTTTTTTTTTTCTAATTCTGTTCAAACAATGAATCAGGTCACAATATAAACATTTTTAAAAAAAAGTTTAACACAAGATTATTCAACATTTTCATTTTAATATTGCATGTATACAAATATATAGTATTAATTTAAATAAATAACGTAACTTTGAACCTAAAAATACCTTTTTAAATACTTGCTATGTTGTATTACATACAAAAAATAGATTACCGATTTAGATCATTTTTTTTTAAACAAAGCCCGGCTGACCGGCGTGTAATGATGTGTTTTGTTAAATTTTTAATACTATATTGTAAGATCCTGATGATTAACCATCATGTAAATATCATATATCATATCAAAATAAATCTGAGATCATCTTCTATTAAGGACATAGTGCTTTCTTTTTTGCTTAGCTTATACTTTTTGAAGGAACCTGCGTCAAGTTTTGTTGGTAGTGGTTTTGCTTCCAAACGTCAAAAAAGAAAAAAACAACCTACATGATGTAGTATAAAGTATCTACTAATTAAGTATCCAATTTCAAGAATATTGATAAAGATTATCCTCTTTGATTTTGCAATGTAAACTACTTACTAAAATTCTCTCTTTTTAAAAATTTTCTTTCAATCTCCAAGTTGTTTTCTTGTCTTTCTTGAGATCTTGGTTTTTTGTGATTTTTTTTCACATTTAGCGTGTCTTTGCACGTGTTTTTTCAAATTGGAATTGTTTGCAAATGCAACTCCACATATATGACAAGAATATGGTTTCTCTCCAGTGTGTGTCCGCATGTGGTTTGTCAGCTTGGAACTTGTATAAAATTTTGATTCACAAACCTTACAAGGAAATGGTTTCTCTCCAGTGTGTATTAGCATATGGGTTTTCAAATCTAAAGTCCTAGAAAATGCAGTCTGATACACTTCATAAGAAAATGGTTTCTCTCCAGTGTGAGATCTGATGTGTCTTTTCAAATTGGTATTACTAGCAAATGCAGCTTTACAGATTTCACACGAAAATAGTTTCTCTCCAGTGTGTGTTCGGATGTGTCTTTTCAAATGGGTACTACAAGAAAATGCTGATTCACAGACTTCACAAATAAATGGTTTCTCTCCAGTGTGTGTTCGCATATGTCTTTTCAAACTTGAGCTCTGTGAAAATGTTGATTCACAGACTATGCAAGAAAATGGTTTCTCTCCAGTGTGTGTTTGCATATTTGTTTTCAAACTTGAACTCTCTGAAAATTCTGATTCACAAACTTTGTAAGAAATTGGTGACACAGTGAGGAAAAATTAGTTTCCACTGGAGTCTCTTTTCTAAGTTGTTCTTTGAATTATGAATTCAGGGAAAATGCTTATGTCCTGAATTTTGCAAGAAAAATAAATTATCATGTGAGTCGTCAATATGCAGATGCACACACTTAGCAACAGTATATATTTTTCCTGGGGTATGTGGTTGAATGTCTCTTTTTTTTCTACTTGGAGAAAATTTAGTTTTAAAAATTTTTAAATTATTCTTTCTCAAAACTGTTGTTATCTGTGAAGGAATAAAAATTAAAGTATCATTAAAAACAAAGGAGTTTCATATATTATTTAGCATTATAATATTACACTCATTTTCATATCTCAATTAACTATAAGATATTACATGATTCACTCAAAGTTATAAATTAAATTATTATACAACTGTTCAACAAATAATGAAATATACATGGAATTCTTTCCACTCTAATATTTGGAAAACTCAACAAGCGTACTTGTGCCAAAAATGTCAGCATCTTAAACTGAATGAAACAAAGGAAAAAATTTTCATGTGCAAAAAAGTAGAAGGTAAGTAACAAAAGATATGTAAAAACAAAAGAAATGTAGATTCATATATTATTTGGAATTATAATAATACAATCAGTTTATATTTCAGTTAACTGTAATTTATCCTATAATTAATGCTAAGTTATCAATAAAATTCTTATACAATTATTCAACAAATAATGAAATATAATTTATGGAACGTAATATATTGGGGAGATTAAAAAATTATCTGTCTATTTTCGCAATTGTTTTATAAATATGAATTTTATTGAGAATACTTATGTACTGAATTTTGCAAAAGAAAGAAAGTGTCTCATGAGATGTCGATATATAGATCCACACACTTGGCAAGAATATATTTTTCCTTCGGTATGTAATTGAATGTTACTTTTTAAGTTTTAAAATTATTTTCTCTGTGAAGAAATAAAAATTTAACTCCAATGTATCAAATAATACATACTAATCCATAAATAAAATAATGAAATATATTTTATAGAATTTAATAGAAATACAGTAATTTTTAAAAACATTTTGCCATTAAATCAAAGAAAATATGATAAAATGCTTTTCATTGATTTATCAATGAATAAATTCATTCATTGATAAATCAACATCATATAATGCATCAGTTATTTTATTTCAAACTTTCTGATTTTTTTCATATTACTTAATTTTGACCCCATCCTTCTTATTATGGGGGCACAAGATATCGGTGGGGTTATGTATTTTGGAAATTAATTACAGTATAAATAAAAAGACAAAAGACATAAGGTGTGAATAAAAGAAAAAATAATTTTTTGAGATTTGAAAAATGTTGTTTTTTTTTTTACTCTTTTTGATAATTATTTAATTGCCTATTATATTATAAAACAAAAAAATATACATCGATATTTGTTCTGTTTAATATGGTGTGGGCCTAAATTTTCAATTGAGTTTTCTCCAAAAATTATTACATAAAAATTAAATAAACTAGTTATTAAAAGAATACTTGTTTCTAGAATCTAAAGAAATGAAATTTGAAACTTAAAATTAAGCGTTTCATATTTTAATTGAATTTTATCTATTAATTAAGTATATAAATTGTTGGAAACTGTAATATTCACTTTAAAAATTTTGATTTATTTCTATTGAATCAGTGTGATTGCAACTCTTCAGTAATTTTTTAAATTTAAAAAAAAAAGAATTCGTTGATTAATAAGTCAACATTGAAATTTTTATTAAAATCAGATAATTCCCTGATTTTTGGTATTTTTTGTTTATTAATCTGGGTTAATAAATTATCACTTGTGACCTCTTGTACATCCGGACATCTTACATTAAAAAAACTGATTTGCTAAGGTAGACGATGTCTACGCACTGTTTGTTTTTAATTGTATTTAAGTATTTAAAAAGACTTCCCTTCTCAAGATAAGGTTTGCTAAATTAAATGACGTCAACACACAGTTTGTTTGGAATGAAAAAAAAATTATATTGTATTTAAATAAATTTCAACAATTTAGTAATTTTTCTCTTCATAGTGTATTTAAAGTTTTTTTGTGATTGATTTCTAAGAAGAAACTTTTACATTTAAAAAAATAATGTTGTGAGTGCATCATAAATCTTTAAAGCCATTTTTTAGCAAAATTTAATTGTTTAAAATTGTTTTGTTGGCTGCTAGGTTTTTAAAAACAAATTAAAATTAATTAAATCTATTATTTAAGGCCAAACTTTTGTCTAAATCGATAAGTAGTAACATAATGACCATCATTAAAAAAAAGAAAAATATCATTACATATGCAGTTTATTTTTAATACATTTAAAATGATATGTTTTGGTCAATTTCGACAGGATCCGCCATTTTGACTATTTTTCAATGGTTTTAGGCGCTTGTTTACAATTTTCATGTAACATTCGTAATTGCAAAAAATTTTACCAAAAATCAGGTAATTATTCGATTTTCATGAAATTTTCAGTATTGATTTATCAATTAATGAATTTTATAAAGCATTAGTTATTTTATTTCAAAACTTTAATTTAGTATTTTTGCTATGAAAACTTAATATCTAAAATTCATCTAAAATATGAAAAGCCTGATGTTAAGTTTAAAATGTTATATTTTTAGTTTCTAAAATTAAATATCTATTTAATGCAAACCTTATTTTATTACATCAAAGAATACTTTTTGAAGAAAAACTCGATTGAAAATGTGACTCCCCCTCCTTTTTAAGCAGAAAAAATATTGGTGTATAATTTTTTATTTTATAAGATAATAGCCAATTAAATAATTATCGAAATGAGTAAAAAAGAAATCAACAAAAAATTAATTATCTATTTTTTTTATACATTTTATTTTTCGATTTTCGGTACTTATTTTCTCATAGAAAAAGCCACCGTAAGAATTTTTTTTGTTGCTATTCATATCTTCAGTCTCTTTATTTATATTGTAATTAGAAAACTATAAGACAACTTGAACAAAATGTTACGCCCCAACATAGGGGGAGGGGGGGGGCAAAATTAAGTGACCTGAAAAAAATGGGAATGTTTTTGTGATAAACAGAATTAGCATGCAAGTGTATGGTGATGAGGAAAAGAACAAAACACAAATTTTAAGTTCAAAATTGTATTGAAAAAAGGAACATGAAAGGCGAGGAAAAGATAGAGATGAATTTAAAGGATAATTTTGGAGATAGTTATGTCTTGGTGATAGTTATGTCTTGAATAAAAGTCGGTGAGTGTCCGGTGGCCGAATCAGTTGCAGTTTAGGTAGGTGGGCAGAAGAACCATTGGTAGTGGTTAGTTGTTGGTAGGTGAGTCGAGTCTTGCGTTGTTTGGTCGTAGTTAGCGGCTGTGTTCCTTGTATCAGTCGGTGTATTTATTGTTGTTGTTGTAGGCAGAATTTTGTGTTTGGTATTCTTGTATCATGTATAATAGTAGGAGAATTGGTACCGCTCCTTTAAGTGAGGATGGTCGGTGAGAGCAGGGGTTGGGATGTGTAGAGGTCGGCTGCCTTGTGATGTATCTTCGCTTGCGAGCGCTTGTTGGTGTGTATTCGAATTGAGTTATGTCTTGAATAAAAAGTCAGTGAGTATCCGGTGGCCGAATCAGTTGTAGTGTTTAGGTGTTGATTATGCGAGCTTGTCTTGTGTTTTTAGTAGTTGTTAGCGGTTGCTGAAACAAAGTCGAATTGTTCATCTGTTGTGCCTGTGAGGTCGGGTTTGGGTAAGTAGGTGGTGTCCGTGAATCGCCGCCTGTGATGTAGATTTCTCTTGCGAGTGCTTGTGCTGGCGTGTATTCGAATTGACGCCTGGACCTCTCTGTGTTGTCGGCCTTTCAAAGCTGTTTATTTATAGAAAGCCGCGGCCCAAAATCGGATCAATTGAAGTGATTTTCATTTCACCCGGGAATCGCTTTCATTGGATGAAAATGCGAATTTTATTTACGAATTTTATTTTCCTTAATGTTAGGAATTGATTATCAAAGCAGAACTCCCGATCGGAGCCCATGCGCAGATATGTGTTAAAATGGTCATTCTGTTTAAGGCTACGATAGAGGACACTTCCGATTTTGGCGTCTCTGCCTTATGTTTGTTTTGTTGGCGAGTGTATGTATCTTTTATTATTGCGTGTGTGCGGATTGAAAGGCTGAATTAGTGAATCGGGAGATATCTACATTTGCTTATGCAACATTTTGAAATAAAATGAATAATACATTATAAAGATCATTCAGTGATAAATAAACACTGAAAATTTCATTAAAATCCGATAATTCCCTGATTTTTGGTAAATTATTTTCTAAAGTCATTTTGACAAAAACGCATTTTAGGCCCATTTTGGGTATAGCTAGTTTAAAATCAATATTTTACTGATACTCATTATGCTCCTTCTTTTCGACTGAGACAAAGATTTTACCCCAAAATAATCGATTTAATTAATTCTAATTCGTTTTTTAAATGAATATGTGCGAAGAAATTGGCAGATACTAGGAGGTGCCTCGGGCAAGTTGTTGGCTCCTGCTAATAATCTGAAGAGAGCATTTTTGAAAAAAATAAAAGCTGAAAATTTCGGGAATGCGTAGCTTGAAAATAATCATTTATTTGATGGAATCATTGCTTGTAATAAAATATCTTCAAAATATTAAACGGAAATTTAATATAGTAACACTGTCTTAAGATTTCGATTAGGGACTTTGTTTAATAAATAAAGTCCCTTATCGAAAGGGACTTTGTTTATTAAACAAAGTCCCTTATCGAAATCTTAAGACAGTGTTACCACCAATTTGACCCTGTGAAATTTACCCCCCCTATATTTAACACAATGAAACTTACAGAAAATTTAATATTTTCTTGAAAATTTTTTTTCCATTTTAAAGAAAAAACATAAAATAAACTCTTGATGATTTAAAAAAAAATTTTTCAGCATATGGAAATAATGAAAATTATGACTGAAAATCAATGTTTTCATTTTTGCACAGTTAAATCAACTGAAATTTAATGTAGCTAAAAACAAGTTACGATAAGAGGATTTTTAAAAAATTCTATGAAAAATCAATTAATAATCTGATTTTCACGAAAATTTCCATAAATGTTTACCATTGGATGTAAATACATCTGAAATGGGTTTTTTTCTAAAATATATTAGGGGAAATATTTTTTACGAGGTCTATTCCCCCCCCCCACATTTTATTTTATGAGATAAAAAAAAATGACGCGTCAGAAAATTTTTTTTTCTTTTTTTCTATAAAGATAAGAGTCTGAATAACTATATCCATGAAATTGTATGAATGTTCGAGGTCTAGTTTTTTGAGGAAAAATTAATGAAATCGGAAATAAAAAGTGCAAAATATGTCATAATATTAATATTTGAAAACCTTTTTTTGCTTTTATAATTGGTATGTACTATATTCTATTAAATTGTCAACAAAAAAAAATTTTTTTTTAAGAAATTAATTTTTACGAGATTTTCAATCTTTTGTGTGATTAAATATTTTTATTTTCTGCGTGAAATAAATTAATTTTTTTTTTCCTGCGTCAAAAAATCGGATTTTTCACGGATATTTAAAATTATGAATTTTATAATTCAGGTGCACTAAACATTGGTCCGATGCGAGCTCGATTAATATTTTTAAAAGAATTTGTAATTTTTATTGTTGAATAGTAATGTGTGATCCTTAGAATGTACGGAAGAGCATTGATGACATATTTTGTTTTACAAAGAGACGAGACGCTTCTAAGTAACCGAAGTTTGTTCCTGTTAGGCTGACAGTGTTAGCGTGAAAAAAATTATTTTATTTAACTTTTTTCAATAATTAAAATAAAAGTAAGTATAATAGATTATTTTATCAGTTTTTCTCTTAGAAAAAATATTCAAATTTTCATTCCATACTTTTACGGGTTATCGTAAAAGGGAAATAATTAGTAACTTTTCTGTCTATGTTACGGTCTGAAAATTACTCTTTCGTATGTAATACGGACAGTTTTGTTTATTTTTTAAGATAACGATGTAATTTTTCCCAATCGGATAAGTTGATCTTTGAATTAACTATTTTTCTTTGTAACAACCCTGTACGATCTTTTTTTACGAGATTTTTTATAAACAAAGTTCGGAAATATCTATTTCCGTTTTATTCAAGATGGCATAAACGGTTTGGTGGTACCTATTGTTTATGTAACCCCACTCAACGATAAGGATATAGTTGTAGTGAAATAAAACATTAATTGAATGTTTAAATGAATTAGATTTCAAAATATAATTTAATCAGATTTCAAAAGATTCCTGATATCTTTATAGAGGATAAAGTATTTTCACTTTTTTTTTTAATTACGTCAGTAGAAGACAAAGTTTTCTTGAAAATTACGTATTTGTAAGTTGAAAACAAAAAATACGTATTTATTTTTTAATTTTAAATAAAGACAATAACAGAACATTATACTTACTTATTTTTCTTTATTTTCGTCTGATTTCTTTTCTATATGACTATACAATATTATATAAAAAGGGAAAATGTAACATTCTAAATAAAACTTATGTTATCTAGTTGAATAATATTGAAAAATGTCGTTCATTGGTGACAGTATAGAAAAGTTTCCTAAAAAAAGCAGAACACAAGGGAGATAATTACGATCTTTTTTCTCAATTCGAAGGAAGTAAGATTCGTTCAATATAATCCTTAAAATTAACAGATGATAAAGTATAGATGGCAATAATAAAACATTTGTTAAAGTTATACAAATATTGCCCCTTGTGGAACATTTTAAATTCAATATGCTTTAACGTTTAGATAAAAAAAAAGTAATTATGAGATGAAACCATTTTTAGCCATTTATTGATAACAACAGCAGGAGCAACATGCGCCAAATAACCGAAAGTCTTTACCCCATAAAAGTAAAATAATAGGGATCAATGCAAAATGTTACAATTTCAAATGTCTTTTTATGTGTCTATATAAAGAACCTCACTTCCTTCGAATTGAGAAAAAAAGATCCCCTATTATCTCCCTGTGTTCGAATCTCTCTCTCT
>CM042151.1:88793184-88830684 GCA_023376005.1 Doryteuthis pealeii
GCGGCCAATCGGGGATTTTGTCACCAGTAATTGGCTTCACGGGTTGACTAGGGGTGATTTTGAGCATACCATGCAATTGGCCAATTAATAATTTGCGGATTGAGCATCCATCCCAGACCAGTACACGACTCATTAGCACGTACTTTTCATTGCCACCATACACTGGTGTGCAGATGTAACAGTGCAGAACTTTTTTTCCGTCAGTTTCTGGGAGATGCAATCCTTCGATCCAACAATACCAGGCCACTGTCATGCTGAGACGGTGCCTCACCTCCCAATATTCGCGGACCTCAGGTGCAGTAAGGTTACGTGTCCTGGGAAGCCTTGCTGGATTGTACTGCATTCAATTTTTATATTGTGGATCAGCACCACTGCTCACGGATTAGATTAGTGACGTGATGGCCGTTTATTGCTGCCTGCAAATGTTGCCATCAAGGCTGTTGATTCAACCATATCCCTTATGTCGTCAGACTCTAGAATGTCTGTCTGGAGGGCTCAGATAGAAATACACCGAGGGGTGTTTGCAACATGGCCACTGGATGCAGGAAACTGCGTCAGAGCCTCTGTGCCACTTTCCAGGGCAGTGGTGCGATGGTGAAATCGATATCTTAGGGTTTTATTCCTTCAGTCGAAATAAACCAGGGATTTTGGGATCTGCCTCAGATCTCGATCACCAAACAACCCCTTCAGTGGATCATGAATCCTGACCACCTATGATACTTGGGCATCCCATAACAAACATCCGGCATTTCTCCAGTGCCATGCTATTGCTGCTGCTTCAGCCCTCTAGAGGGCATATCTGCGCTC
Source organism: Doryteuthis pealeii (assembly GCA_023376005.1). Classification (NCBI taxonomy): domain Eukaryota; kingdom Metazoa; phylum Mollusca; class Cephalopoda; order Myopsida; family Loliginidae; genus Doryteuthis; species Doryteuthis pealeii. The sequence continues at coordinate 88,793,992 of CM042151.1, forward strand.
AGCATCAGTACAAAATCTGCTGCCGGCTCAAATATCAGGTGCCAACCTCGGGACAGCAGATGGGGGTTTTTTTCAGTGGTGCATTGACAATGCTTTTGTAAGCAGTTAGGAACCCCATCCCTTCTTTGCTCCAATCAGGGGCGAGGCAAGTCATCGGTCCTTGTAAATGTAGCCACGCCTTTCTTGACTAGGTCAACTATAATCGCTTTGGTCTTGAAAAGCGTTCTCAAGACTTTGGTTCAAGCGAATTGGGAGTCTTTTTTGACAGGGTCTCGAAAAGGCAGCATGACTGGGCCTAATGAGTATGCCCAGGCTACCTAGGTTGACGAGTCCAAACCATGATCTGGCGTCTGTGATTGTCCTTGGGACTGGAAAAGTGAGTTTGCCTCTAGCATGGATTCTGAAGGATCACTCAGAAAGAGTTATCTGGAGCTTCCAAACTGTACCACATCCTGACAGAACTGGAATTTGTCAGTGTTGAGCATGATACCATTCCTTGCCACATTGGATCAGGAAATCAAAGGTGTGATAAAAAAGGCTTCCTTGATGCTAAGTCATATAGTAGCGGCGTCGTCTACAATTTTTCACCTCACGTGGGATAATCTTGATTACCTCGTCGTATCTGCGAGTGTAAGCATCTCCAGATGCAAGATAACTTTGAGGCCATCCTGAGATACATGAATCTACCCCACTCCGTTATGACAGGTGGTCAATGGTTGGGACTCCTTGTCTAAGGGGATCGAGTGGTACCCGTCAACAGCATCTAGGACTGTTTTCTTTTTTAGGTGGCACTTGCAGTCCAACTGGAATGGTGACCCAGTTTGATGGGTTTCCCATCTGCATTGAGAATTTAGTTGTTAGTAATCTACAGTTTCGCCGTGACTACCATTCTTTTTAGCAGTTATGACCATTGTGCTGCACCAATCGGTAGGCATGCCCACGGTACCGGAGCTATGATACCTCTTTCCACATCTTTCCAAAGGGCTTGTCTACTGGTTCTTTGAAGTGAAAAGGCACAGGATGGGGTTGTGTCTGGCCTTAGGGACCGCCCCTCTTTGAGGTGGATATGGCAAGCAGGGCCAGACATAGCGGGAGAAGAATATCCCATCTTCTTTAAATGCTGTTTTTTGAAACTTTTCCATGAGGCCAATTTCTTAAGCCTGCTAATGTTTTCCTCTATTGCAGGAAAGGGTGGTTTAGGGGACGACTTGGCAGTTGATCCTCACACTATTAGTTTGGGGCCCAAACTCTTTATATTGTTTGTCGGCTAAAGGGTTGGGAAAATCTTTGTGCAATATTCCACATCAATGCATGCAGCCTTGCTGGAAATAAAGGCGCTGGATATTTCCGCATATGTAGAGGGCTTGTTTGGTTGATTTCCTCTAACGACAAATTCAACAGGCAGCCAACCCTGACACATAAGGGTGAAACCTCCCACTGCCCTAATGATTCTTTCTGATGACAAGGTTGTCCTTTGGTAAGCCCCATGTCCAGTAAAGTTTTGGTCCCCAAGACAGATAGTGGCACCACTGTCATTGGAAAATTCTAGTGTAGTACTACAATTACTGGGGATGTTTATAGCTGTCTGGGATCCGGATTTGGTGAGAATGGGATACAGATGCATTTATTTCTGTTAATTGGTCATCATTTCTGGATGTGAATGTGCCGTTGTTTGGTCAAATGTGATGTGGGCTATGAGAATATCCATGGGAGCTCATCACCTTCAAAGCTTTTTACTACTGCTTGGTGATGTTCCTTCATTGTACGGCACACTGTTTTGAAAAATGGTTTGGTTTTCCTACAGGTGTTACATATTTGACCCCATGCTGGACACATTAAATTGGCGGGCACCTTTTCCCAGAGTGCCGTGTTGGTGGCTACCAAAAACCCATGCAGCTTGACGAGGGTTTGTTCAGCAATGCTGTTTTTGCATATATTAGAGGTGCTAATAGAATTTTTACCCTTATTGGTCTGTGCTACACTGTTCTTCTGTCTGCGATATGTTGAGAATCCAAACAGTAGCTATGTCTGTGGTATCAGTCATTGCAGTTTGGTCCCGTAGTGCTGATTCAAATGCTTCAGCATGACAGATATTCTACTCAAGGGACTTCAGTACCCAGCTTTTGCTAGTAGATCAGTCTGGAGTGTGTCATTTGCTATCCCTCTGTGAGTTGGTCTTTGATGTACGTGTTGGACAGGTCATGCTCACACTGGGACAGAAGTTGCAGTCTATGGGCTGTAGCCCTATGCGAACAAGGTATTGTTGATGGTTCATCTTCATACTGTGACATCGATGCAGAATGTAATCCGATGGACCATGGGATTGATCTTTGAGTTAATATTTCTATCATCTCTAACAGCCTGGTCTGGGTCAGTGGTGAAGATTTTACGGGTGAGTGTGATGATTGCGTTTTGGACAGATTCATCAGCGCAATTGTATAATTGAGATGTTGTGAGAAGTGTTGCCATAGCTGTCATTCTGGTAAAAACTTCCCAATCTGATTCAAAATTTTCTGAATTGTTGCGGGTCATTTCAAAGTGGAGTTGGGAAGCTTGGCTGACGGTGCCGGTTAGTATAGTCCGTCTGGGTAGAGGTACTCCTTAGCTTGTTTAAAAAAAAAAAAAAAAAAAAAAAAAAAAAAAAAAAAAAAAAAAAAAAAAAAAAAAAAAAAAAAAAAAAAAAAAAAAAATGGAATAGACAGGGCTTCGCCCATTGCTGTGATCCTAACTCTTTTAGATGGCCCGGGATCCATCATTTGGAGGTTTCTTTTTGGTCAGCTTTTCACTTGCAAAATGTGCCAGGCATAGCTTTTGGCTGAGGTCGCAGAGATACCAGCTTTGATGAAGTAGGCTTTCCCAATCTTCAGGTTCCATTGCTGTTTGCAGCGCCATATTGAAGTCATTAGTCTACTGTTGGTTTAAATAACAGCAGTAAGTAGAACAAGCATTGTCCAGCAGCTGGTATAAATAGGGAATCAAAGAATGATCCATTTATGAATTTGGGTGATTTGGGTGATTCCACTCCTTGCATTGTGGAGTCTTATATATACTTTGTCATTTTGCAGTGGACTTTGTAGCATTCGAGTTTGTATTTGAGTTACAATCGTTTGTTGCCTTGTCTTCCCAGTTCGACGGTAATTGGAACTTATTCTTCAGTTTTTCTAATTCCGTTCAATGAATCAGGTCACAATATAAACATTTTTTATAAAGTTTAACACAAGATTATTCAATATTTTCATTTTAATACTGCATGTATACACATATATAGTATTAATTTAAATAAGTAACATAACTTTGAACCTAAAAATACCTTTTGAAGTACCTACTATTTTGTATTACATATAAGAAATAGATTAACTATTTACATCAATTTTTTTAAAAACAAAGCCTGTTCAACCAGCGTATACTTTGTTAAATTTTTAATACTATATTGTAAATTTGTTTTTTCCAAAACTGAATGTTTGACAAAAAATCCTGACTGTTAACCATCATGTAAATATCATATATCATATCAAAATAAATATGAGATCATCTTCTATTAAGGACATAGTGCTTTTTTTTTTGCTTAGCTTATACTTTTTGAAGGAACCTGCATCAACTTTTGTTGCTAGTCATTTTTGCTTCCAAAGGTCAAAAAAGAAAAAAACAACCTACATGATGTAGTATAAAGTATCTACTAATTAAGTGTCCAATTTCAAGAATATTGATAAAGATTATCCCTTTGATTTTGCAATGTAAACTAATTACTAAAATTTGAAGAAAATTCATATTTTTTGTTTTTGGCTATTCGAAGCAAAATACCATTTTAAATCACTGTAAAAAATAATTTAATAAATAAAAAACCATGGAAATTACATATTTAGAAAGATTATTTTCTTTTCTTTCCAACCATATAAATATTTTAAAGATTAGATCAGAAATACTCAAGAAATTGCGAATTACACTATAATTTAGGATGGAAGATTTCCATTGATAACTGCTATTTGTACTTCATAGCAGCTTGATTTACCAGGTATTGTGTCAAGGTATTTTAGTTTTGTTAGATCAACCTGGTTGCCCCAACCACAAATGATTTCTTTCAATCACCAAGTTGTTTCCTTGTCTTCTTAAGGTCTTGGTTTTTCATGATTATTTTTTCAAGTTTAGCATGTCTTTGCACGTGTTTTTTCAAATTGGAATTGTCTGAAAATGCAACTCCACATATATGACAAGAAAATGGTTTCTCTCCAGTGTGTGTCCGCATGTGTTTTTTCAACTTGGCACTTGTATAAAAATTTGATTCACAGACCTTACAAGGAAATGGTTTCTCTCCAGTGTGTATTAGCATATGGGTTTTCAAATCTGAAGTCCTAGAAAATGCAGTCTGGCACACTTCACAAGAAAATGGTTTCTCTCCAGTGTGAGATCTGATGTGTCTTTGCAAATTGGTATTACTAGCAAATGCAGCTTTACAGATTTCACATGAAAATGGTTTCTCTCCAGTGTGTGTTTGGATGTGTCTTTTCAAAAGGGTACCACAAACAAATGCTGATTCACAGACTTCACAAATAAATGGTTTCTCTCCAGTGTGTGTTCGCATATGTCTTTTCAAACTTGAGCTCTGAGAAAATGCTGATCCACAGACTTCACACGAAAATGGTTTCTCTCCAGTGTGTATTCGCATGTGGCTTTTCAAACTTGAGCTCCGTGAAAATGCTGATTCACAGACTATGCAAGAAATTTTTTTCTCTCCAGTGTGTGTTTGTATATTTGTTTTAAACTTGAACTCACTGAAAATTCTGATCCACAAACTTCGTAAGAATTTTTCCCGTTTCAGTGTGTTTCCATATCTCCAGTGTGTGTTCGCATATGTCTTTTCAAACTTGAGCTCTGTGAAAATGCTGATCCACAGACTCCACATGAAAATGGTTTCTCTCCAGTGTGTATTCGCATGTGGCTTTTCAAACTTGAGCTCCGTGAAAATGCTGATTCACAGACCATGCAAGAAAATTTTTCTCTCCAGTGTGTGTTTGTATATTTGTTTTCAAACTTGAACTCACTGAAAATTCTGATCACAAACTTCATAAGAAATTGTTTCCATTTCAGTGTGTGTTTCCATATCTATTTTCAGTTCTGAACTATGTGACACAGTTGAGAAAAGTTAGTTTCCACTGGAGTCTCTTTTCCAAGTTGTTCTTTGAAATATGAATTCAGGGAAAATGCTTTTGTAAGAAAAATAAATTATCATCTGAGTCGTCAATATGCAGATGCACACACTTAGCAACAATATATATTTTTCCTAGGGTATGTGGTTGAAGTCTCTTTTTTTTTTCAACTTGGAACTTGTAGAAAATTTAGTTTTAAAAGTTTTAAAATTATTCTTTCTCAATACTGTTGTTATCTGTGAAGGAATAAAAATTAAAGTATCATTAAAAACAAAGGAGTTTCATATATTATTTAGCATTATAATATTACACTCATTTTCATATATCAATTAACTATAAGATATTACATGATTCACTCAAAGTTATAAATTAAATTATTATACAACTGTTCAACAAATAATGAAATATACATGGAATTCTTTCCACTCTAATATTTGGAAAACTCAACAAGTGTACTTGTGCCAAACATGTCAGCATCTTAAACTGAATGAAAAAAAAAAATTTGTCATGTGCAAAAAAGTAGAAGGTAAGCAACAAAAGATATGTAAAAACAAAAAACAAAAAAGTAAATTCATACATTATTTAGAATAATAATACAATCAGTTTATATTTCAGTTAACTGCAATTTATCCTATAATTAATGCTAAGCCATCAATAAAATTCTTATACAATTGTTCAACAAATAATGAAATATATTTTACGGAATTTAATATAAGGGGGAGATTAAAAAATTATATTTCTATTTCGCAATTGTTTTATAAATATGAATTTTATTGAAAATACTTATGTACTGAATTTTGCAAAAGAAAGAAAGTCTCTCATGAGATGTCGATACACACTTGGAAAGAATATATTTTTCCTTCAGTATGTGTTTGAATGTCACTTTTAAGTTTTAAAATTATTTGTTCTCTGTGAAGAAATGAAAATTTAACTCCAATGTATCAAATAATTCATACTAAGACATAAATAAAATTCTCATGCAATTGTTCAACAAATAATGAAATATATTTTATAGAATTTAATAGAAATACAGTAATTTTTAAAAACATTTTGCCATTAAATCAATGAAAAAAATATGAGAAAATTCTTTTCATGGATTTATCAATGAATGAATTAATTTAGTAATTTTTCTCTTCATAGTGTATTTAAAGTTTTTTGTGATTGATTTCTAAGAAGAAACTTTTACATTAAAAAAAAAAAAAAAATCATAAAAGCGTTTGTTGTGAGTGCATCATAAATCTTCACAGCCATTTTTTAGCAAAATTTAATTGGCTGCTAGGTTTTTAAAAACAAATTAAAATTAATTAAATCTATTATTTAAGGTCAAACTTTTGTCTAAAATGATAAGTAGTAACATTGTGACCATCATTAAAAAATATATTTATATTATTACATATGCAGTTTATTCTTAATAGATTTAAAAACGATTTGTTTTGGTAAATTTCGACGCAACCAGCCATTTAATCTATTTTTCAATGGTTTTATGCGATTGTTTACAATTTTCATGTAATATTCGTGATTGCCAAAAAATTCACCAAAAATCAAGGAATTATCCGATTTTAATGAAATTTTCAGTATTGATTTATCGATTAATGAATTTTATAATGCATTAGTTATTTTATTTCAAAACTTAATTTAGTATTTTTGCTATGAAAAATTAATATATAAAATTAAAATCCATTGAGAAAAAGAAAAAAATTAAAAACAAAAATTAGATGGAGGGAGGGTGCTAGAAAGCGAGTTCACTGTCTTCTTGCAGGCCAACTTTCTTTTGGTCAACATAGTCTTCGACCAGCAACTGAAAATCCGTCGCCGTCATCAAAATAATATTTTCTGACTGCCGTCTCATGTAAGCCGAAAGCTTCTCTGCTACACTACACTCTATGCATCCGTCCAATGACTAAATCGCATTTGTTTTTGCATGCGGGGAGGACGCGGGTTCGATCCGGCAGGCAAACAATATCTTGCTCTTTTTCCTTTCTCGTTCTCCGCCATATCTACTAAACGCAAACCTTTTTTTTTTATGAAAGTAATAAGTTTTGAAGAAAAACTCGATTGAAAATGTCCCCCCACCCGTTTTAAGCAGAAAAAATATCAATGTATAATTTTTCTTATATAAGATAATAGCCAATTAAGTAATTATCGAAATGAGTAAAAAAGAAATCTCCAAAAAATTAATTATCTATTATTTTTATACATTTTATTTTTCGATTTTCGGTACTTATTTTCTCATAGAAAAGCCACCGTAAATTTTTTTTTCTTGTTTCTGTTCATAACTTCGGTCTTTTATCTCTTTATCTATATTGTAATTAGAAAACTATAAGACAACTTGAAAAAAATGTCGCCCCCAACATAAGGTGTGTGTGTGGGGGGGGGGTCAAAATTAAGTGACCTGAAAAAAAATGAGAAAGTTTTAAAATAAAATAAATAATACATTATAAAGAGGATTCATTGATAAATAAACTCTGAAAATTTCATTCAAATTCGATAATTCTCTGATTTTTGGTAAATTATTTTCTGTCGGGGTGGGGGCTAAAGTCATTTTGTCAAAAACGCATTTTAGGCCCATTTTGGGTATAGCTAGTTTAAAAGATATTAAAAATGGATTACATATGTAATATTTTACTGATACTCATTATGTTCCTTCTTTTCGACTGAGACGAAAATTTTACCTTAAATAATCGATTTAATTAATTCTAATTCGTTTTTTTAAATGAATATGAGCGAAGAAATTGGCAGATACTCGGAGGTGCCTCGGGCAAGTTGTTGGCTCCTGCTACTAATCTGAAGAGAGAATTTTTGAAAAAAATAAAAGCTGAAAATTTCGGGAATGCGTAGCTTGAAAATAATCATTTATTTGATGGAATCATTGCTTGTAATAAAATATCTTCAAAATATTAAACGGAAATTTAATCGGCTATAGTAACACTGTCTTAAGATTTCGATAAGGGACTTTGTTTATGTCACCCCACTCAACGATAAGTAAAGTAGCGAAAATAAAACATTAATTGAATGTTTCAATGAATTAGATTTCAAAATATAATTTAATCAGATTTCAAAGATTCCAGATATTTTTATAGAGGATAAAGTATTTTCACATTTTTAAAAAAATTACGTCAGTAAAATACAAAGTTTTCTTGAAAATTACGTATTTGTAAGTTGAAAACAAAAAAATACGTATTTATTTTTTAATTTTAAATAAAGACAATAACAGAACATTATACTTACTTATTTCTCTTTATTTTCGTCTGATTTCTTTTCTATATGACTATACAATATTATATAAAAAGGGAAAATGTAACATTCTAAATAAAACTAATGTTATCTAGTTGAGTGATATTGAAAAATTTCGTATATTGGTGACAGTACAGAAAAGTTTCCTAAAAAAAAACGGAACACAAGGGAGATAATTACGATCTTTTTTTTCTCAACCAGCAGGAAGTAAGATTCGTTCAATATAATCTAAGGACTAGCACTAACGTCGTCTGCTAGGAGTTTTAAAAGCGAATTAAAAATAATTAAATCTATTATTTAAGGTTAAACTTTGTTTAAATCGATAAGTAGTAACATAATGACCATCATTAAAAAAGAAAAATATTATTACAATATGCAATTTATTTTTAATACATTTTATACATTAAAAATCGTCCGAATTTCAACAAAAAGTTACGTTGAATTTATTTTTATTTATCGTGTTTAAATAATGGTCATTACTGTTTAACTACTTATCGATTTAAACAAAGTTTAACCTTAAATAATAGATTTAATTATTTTTAATTCGCTTTTAAAACTCCTAGCAGACGACGTTAGTGCTAGTCCTTAGATTATATTGAACGAATCTTACTTCCTGCTGGTTGAGAAAAAAAAGATCGTAATTATCTCCCTTGTGTTCCGTTTTTTTTTAGGAAACTTTTCTGTACTGTCACCAATGTACGAAATTTTTCAATATTATTCAACTAGATAACATAAGTTTTATTTAGAATGTTACATTTTCCCTTTTTATATAATATTGTATAGTCATATAGAAAAAAAAAATCAGACGAAAGTAAAGAAAAATAAGTAAGTATAATGTTCTGTTATTATCTTTATTTACAATTAAAATATAAATACGTATTTTTTTGTTTTCAACTTACAAATACGTAATTTTCAAGAAAACTTTGTATTTTACTGACGTAATTTTTTAAAAAATGTGAAAATACTTTATCCTCTATAAAAATATCTGGAATCTTTTGAAATCTGATTAAATTATATTTTGAAATCTAATTCATTGAAACATTCAATTAATGTTTTATTTTCGCTACTACTATATCCGTATCGTTGAGTGGGTGACATAAACAAAGTCCCTTATCGAAATCTTAAGACAGTGTTACTATAGCCGATTAAATTTCCGTTTAATATTTTGAAGATATTTTATTACAAGCAATGATTCCATCAAATAAATGATTATTTTCAAGCTACGCATTCCCGAAATTTTCAGCTTTTATTTTTTTCAAAAATGCTCTCTTCAGATTAGTAGCAGGAGCCAACAACTTGCCCGAGGCACCTCCGAGTATCTGCCAATTTCTTCGCACATATTCATTTAAAAAACGAATTAGAATTAATTAAATCGATTATTTAAGGTAAAATTTTCGTCTCAGTCGAAAAGAAGGAACATAATGAGTATCAGTAAAATATTACATATGTAATCCATTTTTAATATCTTTTAAACTAGCTATACCCAAAATGGGCCTAAAATGCGTTTTTGACAAAATGACTTTAGCCCCCACCCCGACAGAAAATAATTTACCAAAAATCAGAGAATTATCGAATTTTAATGAAATTTTCAGAGTTTATTTATCAATGAATCCTCTTTATAATGTATTATTTATTTTATTTTAAAACTTTCTCATTTTTTTCAGGTCACTTAATTTTGACCCCCCCCCCCCACACACACACACCTTATGTTGGGGGCGACATTTTTTTCAAGTTGTCTTATAGTTTTCTAATTACAATATAGATAAAGAGATAAAAGACCGAAGTTATGAACAGAAACAAGAAAAAAAAATTTACGGTGGCTTTTCTATGAGAAAATAAGTACCGAAAATCGAAAAATAAAATGTATAAAAATAATAGATAATTAATTTTTTGGAGATTTCTTTTTTACTCATTTCGATAATTACTTAATTGGCTATTATCTTATATAAGAAAAATATACATTGATATTTTTTCTGCTTAAAACGGGTGGGACATTTTCAATCGAGTTTTTCTTCAAAACTTATTACTTTCATAAAAAAAAAAAAAGGTTTGCATTTAGTAGATATGGCGGAGAACGAGAAAGGAAAAAGAGCAAGATATTGTCTTGCCTGCCGGGATCGAACCCGCGTCCTCCCGCATGCAAAAACAAATGCGATTTAGTCATTGGACGGATGCATAGAGTGTAGTGTAGCAGAGAAGCTTTCGGCTTACATGAGACGGCAGTCAGAAAATATTATTTTGATGACGGCGACGGATTTTCAGTTGCTGGTCGAAGACTATGTTGACCAAAAGAAAGTTTGGCCTACAAGAAGACAGTGAACTCGCTTCTAGCCCCCCCTCCCCTCCATCTAAAATTTTTGTTTTTAATTTTTTTCTTTTTCTTCAATGGATTTTAATTTTATATATTAATTTTTCATAGCAAAAATACTAAATTAAAGTTTTGAAATAAAATAACTAATGCATTATAAAATTCATTAATCGATAAATCAATACTGAAAATTTCATTAAAATCGGATAATTCCTTGATTTTTGGTGAATTTTTTGGCAATCACGAATATTACATGAAAATTGTAAACAATCGCATAAAACCATTGAAAAATAGATTAAATGGCTGGTTGCGTCGAAATTTACCAAAACAAATCGTTTTTAAATCTATTAAATAAACTGCATATGTAATATATATAATATATTTTTAATGATGGTCACAATGTTACTACTTATCATTTTAGACAAAAGTTTGACCTTAAATAATAGATTTAATTAATTTTAATTTGTTTTTAAAAAACCTAGCAGCCAACAAAATAATTTTAAACAATTAAATTTTGCTAAAAAATGGCTGTGAAGATTTATGATGCACTCACAACAAACGCTTTTTATGATTTTTTTTTTTTTTTAATGTAAAAGTTTCTTAGAAATCAATCACAAAAAACTTTAAATACACTATGAAGAGAAAAATTACTAAATTAATTCATTCATTGATAAATCCATGAAAAGAATTTTCTCATATTTTTTTCATTGATTTAATGGCAAAATGTTTTTAAAAATTACTGTATTTCTATTAAATTCTATAAATATATTTCATTATTTGTTGAACAATTGCATGAGAATTTTATTTATGTCTTAGTATGAATTATTTGATACATTGGAGTTAAATTTCATTTCTTCACAGAGAACAAATAATTTTAAAACTTAAAAGTGACATTCAAACATACTGAAGGAAAAATATATTCTTTCCAAGTGTGTATCGACATCTCATGAGACACTTTCTTTCTTTTGCAAAATTCAGTACATAACTATTTTGAATAAAATTCATATTTATAAAACAATTGCGAACATAGAAATATAATTTTTTAATCTCCCCCTTATATTAAATTCCGTAAAATATATTTCATTATTTGTTGAGCAATTGTATAAGAATTTTATTGATGGCTTAGCATTAATTATAGGATAAATTGCAGTTAACTGAAAATATAAACTGATTGTATTATTATTCTAAATAATGTATGAATTTATTTTTACATATCTTTTGTTGCTTACCTTCTACTTTTTTGCACATGACAAATTTTTCATTTGTTTCATTCAGTTTAAGATGCTGACATGTTTGGCACGAGTACACTTGTTGAGTTTTCCAAATATTAGAGTGGAAATAATTCCATGTATATTTCATTATTTGTTGAACAGTTGTATAATAATTTAATTTATAACTTTGAGTGAATCATGTAATTTCTTATAGTTAATTGATATATGAAAATGAGTGTAATATTATAATGCTAAATAATATATGAAACTCCTTTGTTTTTAATGATACTTTAATTTTTATTCCTTCACAGATAACAACAGTATTGAGAAAGAATAATTTTAAAACTTTTAAAACTTTTCTACAAGTTCCAAGTTGAAAAAAAAAAGAGAGATTCAACCACATACCCTAGGAAAAATATATATTGTTGCTAAGTGTATGCATCTGCATATTGACGACTCAGATGATAATTTTCTTTTTCTTGCAAAAGCATTTTCCCTGAATTCATATTTCAAAGAACAACTTGGAAAAGAGACTCCAGTGGAAACTAACTTTTCTCAACTGTGTCACATAGTTCAGAACTGAAAATAGATATGGAAACACACACTGAAAGGGAAACAATTTCTTATGAAGTTTGTGGATCAGAATTTTCAGTGAGTTCAAGTTTGAAAACAAATATACAAACACACACTGGAGAGAAAAAATTTTCTTGCATGGTCTGTGAATCAGCATTTTCACGGAGCTCAAGTTTTAAAGCCACATGCGAATACACACTGGAGAGAAACCATTTTCATGTGGAGTCTGTGGATCAGCATTTTCACAGAGCTCAAGTTTGAAAAGACATATGCGAACACACACTGGAGATATGGAAACACACACTGAAACGGGAAAAAATTCTTACGAAGTTTGTGGATCAGAATTTTCAGTGAGTTCAAGTTTAAAAACAAATATACAAACACACACTGGAGAGAAAAAAATTTCTTGCATAGTCTGTGAATCAGCATTTTCACGGAGCTCAAGTTTGAAAAGCCACATGCGAATACACACTGGAGAGAAACCATTTTCGTGTGAAGTCTGTGGATCAGCATTTTCTCAGAGCTCAAGTTTGAAAAGACATATGCGAACACACACTGGAGAGAAACCATTTATTTGTGAAGTCTGTGAATCAGCATTTGTTTGTGGTACCCTTTTGAAAAGACACATCCAAACACACACTGGAGAGAAACCATTTTCATGTGAAATCTGTAAAGCTGCATTTGCTAGTAATACCAATTTGCAAAGACACATCAGATCTCACACTGGAGAGAAACCATTTTCTTGTGAAGTGTGCCAGACTGCATTTTCTAGGACTTCAGATTTGAAAACCCATATGCTAATACACACTGGAGAGAAACCATTTCCTTGTAAGGTCTGTGAATCAAATTTTTATACAAGTGCCAAGTTGAAAAAACACATGCGGACACACACTGGAGAGAAACCATATTCTTGTCATATATGTGGAGTTGCATTTTCAGACAATTCCAATTTGAAAAAACACGTGCAAAGACATGTTAAACTTGAAGAAAAATCATGAAAAACCAAGACCTTAAGAAAGACAAGGAAACAACTTGGTGATTGAAAGAAATCATTTGTGGTTGGGGCAACCAGGTTGATCAAACAAAACTAAAATACCTTGACAATACCTCGTAAATCAAGCTGCTATGAAGTACAAATAGCAGTTATCAATGGAACATCTTCCATCCTAAATTATAGTGTAAATCAAAATTTCTTGAGTATTTCTGATCTAATCTTTAAAATATTTATATGGTTGGAAAGAAAAGAAAATAATCTTTCTAAATATGTAATTTCCATGGTTTTTATTTATTAAATTATTTTTTACAGTGATTTAAAATGGTATTTTGCTTCGAATAGCCAAAAACAAAAAATATAAATTTTCTTCAAATTTTAGTAATTAGTTTACATTGCAAAATCAAAGAGGATAATCTTTATCAATATTCTTGAAATTGGACACTTAATTCGTAGATACTTTATACTACATCATGTAGGTTGTTTTTTTCTTTTTTGACCTTTGGAAGCAAAATGACTAGCAACAAAACTTGACGCAGGTTCCTTAAAAAAGTATAAGCTAAGCAAAAAAAAGCACTATGTCCTTAATAGAAGATGATCTCATATTTATTTGATATGATATATGATATTTACATGATGGTTAACCGTCAGGATTTTTTGAGTTTTGGAAAAAACAAACTTACAATATAATATTAAAAATTTAACAAAATAGAAAATTACATGCCTATTCTTATATGTAATACAAAATAGCAGGTACTTCAAAAGGTATTTTAGGTTCAAAGTTATGTTACTTATTTAAATTAATACTATATGTGTATACATGCATCTTGTGTTAAACTTTATAAAAAATGTTTATATTGTGACCTGATTCATTGGTTGAACGAATTAGAAAAAACTGAAGAATAAGTTCCAATTTTCAAACGATTGTAACTCAAATACAAACTCGAATGCTACAAAGTCCACTTGACAAAGTATATATAAGACTCCACAATGCAAGGAGTGGCATAAAGATCATTCTTGATTCCTATTTATACCAGCTGTCTTGGACAATGCTTGTTCTACTTAGCTGCTGTTATTAAAACCAACAGTAGACTAACTGACTTCAATATGGCGCTGCAAACAGCAATGGAACCTGAAGATTGGGAAGCTACTTCATCAAAGCTGGTATCTCTGCTGACTCAGCCAAAAGCTATGCTGCAACATTTGCAAGTGAAAAGCTGACCAAAGAATGATGGATCCCATGCTAAAAGAGTTAGGAATCACAGCAATGGGCGAAGCCCTGTCTATCCTTAAACAAGCTAAGGAGACCTCTACCCAGACGACCTATACTAAGGCACCGTCAGCCAAGCTTCCCCAACTCCACTTTGAAATGACCCCCCAACAATTCAGAAAATTTTGAATCGATTGGGAAGTTTTTACCAGAATGACAGATATGGCAACTTCTCAAACCAACATCCAATTATACAATTGCGCTGATGAATCTGTCCAAAACGCAATCATCAACACTCACCCTAAATTCTTCACCACTGACCCAGACAGGCTGTTAGAGATGATAGAAAAATTATTAACTCAAAGATCAAATCCCATGGTCCATCGGATTACATTTGCATCGATGTCACAGTATGAAGATGAACCAATTCAACAATACCTTGTTCGCATTAGGGCTACAGCCATAGACTGCAACTTCTGTCCCCAGTGTGAGCATGACCTGTCCAACACGTACATCAAAGACCAACTCATCAGAGGGATAGCAAATGACACACTCCAGACTGATCTACTAGCAAAAGCTGGGGTACTGAAGTCCCTTGAGTAGAATATCTGTCATGCTGAAGCATTTGAATCAGCACTACAGGACCAAACTGCAATGACTGATACCACAGACATAGCTACTGTTTGGATCTCAACATATCGCAGACAGAAGAACAGTGTAGCACAGACCAATAAGGGTAAAAATCTATTAGCACCTCTAATATATGCAAAAACAGCATTGCTGAACAAACCCCTCGTCAAGCTTGCATGGGTTGTGGTAGCCACCAACACGGCGCTCTGGGAAAAGGTGCCCGCCATTTAATGTGTCCAGCATGGGGTCAAATATGTAACACCTGTAGGAAACCAAACCATTTTTCAACAGTGTGCCGTACAATGAAGGAACATCACCAAGCAGTAGTAAAAAGCTTTGAAGGTGATGAGGCTCCCATGGATATTCTCATAGCCCACATCACATTTGACCAAACAACGGGCACATTCACATCCAGAAATGATGACCAATTAACAGAAATAAATGCATCTGTAATCCCATTCTCACCAAATCCGGATCCCAGACAGGCTATAAACATCCCCAGTAATTGTAGTACTACACTAAGAATTTTCCATGACAGTGGTGCCACTATCTGTCTTGGGGGACCAAAACATTTACTGGACATGGGGCTTACAAAGGACAACCTTGTTCCATCAAGAAAGATCATTAGGGCAGTGGGAGGTTTCACCCTTATGTGTCAGGGTTGGCTGCCTGTTGAATTTGTCGTTAGAGGAAAATCAACCAAACAAGCCCTCTACATATGCGGAAATATCCAGCGCCTTTATTTCAGCAAGGCTGCATGCATTGATGTGGGAATATTGCACAAAGATTTTCCCAACCCTTTAGCCGACAAACAATATAAAGAGTTTGGCCCCAAACCTAATGAGTGTGAGGATCAACTGCCAAGTCGTCCCCTAAAACCACCCTTTCCTGCAATAGAGGAAAACATTAGCAGGCTTAAGAATTGGCTCATGGAAAAGTTTTCAAAAACAGCATTTAAAGAAGATGGGATATTCTCAGCTATGTCTGGCCCTGCTGCCATATCCACCTCAAAGAGGGGGCGGTCCCTAAGGCCAGACACAACCCCATCCCTGTGCCTTTTCACTTCAAAGAACCAGTAAGACAAGCCCTTTGGAAAGATGTGGAAAGAGGTATCATAGCTCCGGTACCCGTGGGCATGCCTACCGATTGGTGCAGCACAATGGTCATAACTGCTAAAAAGAATGGTAGTCCACGGCGAACTGTAGATTACCAACAACTAAATTCTCAATGCAGATGGGAAACCCATCACACTGGGTCACCATTCCAGTTGGCACTGCAAGTGCCACCTAAAACAAAGAAAACAGTCCTAGATGCTGTTGACGGGTACCACTCGATCCCCTTAGACAAGGAGTCCCAACCATTGACCACCTTCATAACGGAGTGGGGTAGATTCATGTATCTCAGGATGCCTCAAAGTTATCTTGCATCTGGAGATGCTTACACTCGCAGATACGACGAGGTAATCAAAGATATCCCACGTGAGGTGAAAATTGTAGACGACGCCCTACTATATGACTCTAGCATCAAGGAAGCCTTTTATCACACCTTTGATTTCCTGATCCAATGTGCAAGGAATGGTATCATGCTCAACACTGACAAATTCCAGTTCTGTCAGGATGTGGTACAGTTTGGAAGCCTCCAGATAACTCTTTCTGGAGTGATCCCTTCAGAATCCATGCTAGAGGCAATACTCAACTTTCCAGTCCCAAGGACAATCACAGACGCCAGATCATGGTTTGGACTCGTCAACCAGGTAGCCTGGGCATACTCATTAGGCCCAGTCATGCTGCCTTTTCGAGACCTTGTCAAAAAAGACTCCCAATTCGCTTGGAACCAAAGTCTTGAGAATGCTTTTCAAGACCAAGCGAGTTATAGTTGACCTAGTCAAGAAAGGCGTGGCTACATTTGACAAGGACCGAGTGACTTGCCTCGCCCCTGATTGGAGCAAAGAAGGGATGGGGTTCCTACTGCTACAAAAGCATTGTCAATGCACCACTGAAAAAAACCCAATCTGCTGTCCCGAGGGTTGGCACCTGATATTTGCCGGCAGCAGATTTTGTACTGATGCTGAGCGCAGATATGCCCCTCTAGAGGGTGAAGCAGCAGCAATAGCATGGCCACTGGAGAAATGCCGGATGTTTGTTATGGGATGCCCAAGTATCATAGTGGTCACGGATCATGAACCACTGAAGGGGTTGTTTGGTGATCGAGATCTGAGCAAGATCCAAAATCCCCGGTTATTTCGACTGAAGGAAAAAACCCTAAGATATCGATTCACCATCCAACACTGCCCTGGAAAGTGGCACAGAGGCTCTGACGCAGTTTCCCGCCATCCAGTGGCCATGTTGCAGACACTCCTCGGTGTATTTCTATCTGAGCCCTCCCAGACAGACATTCTAGAGTCTGACGACATAAGGGATATGGTTGAATCAACAGCCTTGATGGCAACATTTGCAGGCAGCAATAATACGGCCATCACGTCACTAGATCTAATCCGTGCAGCAGGTGGTGCTGATCCACAATATAAAAAATTGATCAGTATCATCCAGCAAGGCTTCCCAAGGACACGTAACCTTACTGCACCTGAGGTCCGCGAATATTGGGAGGTGAGGCACCGTCTCAGCACTGACAGTGGCCTGGTATTGTTGGATCGAAGGATTGTCATCCCCAGAACAGAACGGAAAAAAGTTCTGCACTGTCTACATTCTGCACACCAGTGTATGGTTGGCATGAAAGTACGTGCTAATGAGTCGGTGTACTGGTCTGGGATGGATGCCTCAATCCGCAATATTAGGGCCAATTGCATGGTATGCTCAAAAATCACCCCTAGTCAACCACGTGAGCCAATTACTGTGACAAAATCCCCTGATTGGCCATTTCAGCAGATCGTCATGGATCTATTCTATGTTGGGAATCATGCATACCTTGTATGTGGTGACAGATTGACTGGCTAGCTCATCCTATATCACTTGAGTCATGGACAAACAAACGCCTCCAGGATCATCTCAATTTGTCGAGAGATATTCCAGACTTATGGTGCCCTGGAAGAACTCAGCAGTGATGGCGGACCACCCTTTACTTCCCTACCATTTAAGCAGTTCCTAGAGGACTGGGCGGTAAAACATAGACTGTCATCAGTCGCCTACCCACAATCCAATGGTCGGGCGGAATTAGCTGTCAAGACGGCCAAAAGGATAGTGAATGGCAACATAGGACCCCAGGGATCTCTGGATAATAACCAGGCTGCAAGGGCAATCCTTCAATATCGGAACACACCCATTCAAAAGATCGAACTATCCCCTGCACAACTCCTTCTCCACCAACGACTCCGTGACTTCATACCATCCCAACCTGCACTATATAAACCGCATACTAAGTGGATAACAGCGGCTCAGAACCACGAAATTAGCCTATCTCAGCGGAATGCACTGCTAATAGAGAGATACAATCGCACAGCACATACATTCTATCTACTTTAAAAGGGAGACACAGTGTCTGTACAACGTCCAAACAACCGTCGGTGGGACATAACAGGCAGAGTTGTCGAAACACTCCCCAATCACCAATACCGAATCAGGATTGATAGATCAGGTAGGATCACATTGCAGAATCGCCGATTCCTCAGGAAGCTCCAAGCACCAGTGGCCCCTGTCCCTATTCCTAGCGCTTTGCCTGAGCCCCCTAAACCAATATTTGAGGATGTTCCACAAACCAAAAGAATGGTAACATCAACTAGGGACCAAGCCTCACCCAGTGTCACTCCAACCCCTAAGCCAATGCCATCAAAAATACCCCGTGCTTTATCAAGATTACTCCCCTGTAATCGTCCGGGTCGAAAGGAACTAATTCCCCCTCAAAGGCCACTACACCCGCGCAATGGGGGGAGGAAGGGGAGATGAAGAATAAGTTCCAATTACCGTCGAACTGGGAAGACAAGGCAACAAATGATTGTAACTCAAATACAAACTCGAATGCTACAAAGTCCACTGCAAAATGACAAAGTATATATAAGACTCCACAATGTCATTCAAATCAAGCAGTCAAGCAGCCAATCAGAACTCAAGGAGTGGAATCACCCAAATCACCCAGATTCATGAATGGATCATTCTTGATTCCTATTTATACCAACTGTCTTGGACACTGCTTGAGTTCTACTTAGCTGCTGTTATTAAAACCAACAGTAGACTAACTGACTTCAAAAGAAAAAAAAACAAATATAGATTGTCTGGGTAGTTTTAAGTAAAATCAAAACAGATGGTCGCGATCATAGTGCCACAAAATGGATTAGAATGTCTGTGAAGAGGTGGAAACAGGAGGATCCCAAATAGGTTGGGAGACCTCCCAGGGCGAGTCCACTTGAATCGGTTGTGCTTGTTGGAAACAACCTTTTGATGTAGCCAGACTGATAGCCGCAGAGTCCTACGGTGACCCTAATTTTCTCCACTTAGAAAGATAAACTCTTTGTTGAAAATCACATGAGTGACCGGAAGAAATGAATTAAAACCAGATGTTGTTAAGACCCCACAGTTTGTTGGAAAACACTTGAGAAGACCGGAAGAGCTGGCCATTTGGCGATTGAGCGGAAGTGAATTCCATTGGTGGTTAGAACTAAAAAGAAGGCAGTACTTTTGCCAAAATGGGATGTCGAAGAGAATGGCTAATATCTTCACGCCAGCTGGAAATCAGAAATTTCCAGTTGAGACATTATTTAACTGAGACATTTTCGGCGATAAGAGCAAGCTAGAAGTGCAGATTCGGGACGTGTCTCTTGTGAGAACGCAATTCTGAGGTGAGACAAACAAACTGACTACAGCCAAGACTATTGAAAACCTTAGCCCAAAATTTACAAACTGCTTGAGCAATACCTTTGCAGAGCCCCTGATTATATTCTGACCAGAAGTTATTAATTAGAGGTCCATCACTCCTACAGACTTGAGAAAGAATTATTTGTATTCTCTTATCGAATATAAATGTTTGTTGAGTTTGAATAAAAAAAAGTCGTTGTTTCTTCATGTGACCACTAGGCTGCCGTTAACCGTGGAATATCAGTTTCTATAGCAGAATTCTGGTTATTTGAGATCTGAACACAGCATGGGCATTTGACTTTTGGCAAGTATAGAAACCCTGCAATCAGTGATTGATGAAGAAGATGTGTGCTTATAATGTTCCACCCATTATATTCTACCTATGTGCCTTAATAAGCTCATCTCCATGAATGCAGATGAATTTACTCTGCTTATAGAAGATGTAGCTAAAAAATAATAAAGAAATGTACACATGAAATATGTCTTAGTGTTTCTTCTTTTAGGATGATGTTCCCATCTTTGAATGGTGCAGCGCAAGAGATAACTGCCATTGAAGAAGATAGCAAAGGGCTATTTAACATTTGTTTTACTGTAAAAGGTCTGTTTGTAAATAATTATTTCTCCATAGGATTTTCTCCTAGCGACTGGGGAACAAATATTTTTTCTATAAATGACTATTCTGAAATGTTAATTAGCAGATTTGTAGCTTTTTTAAGCTTATTTTGAAAAATATGATACATTCTATTTTGCCAAAATTTCCTAACACTTAATCCCAGAGTAGGATGAATTTTAATTACTCCAGTTTTATATAAGATATGCAGACACACACAGGAGAGAAATGGTTACATTTTTTAAATAAATATTAAGAGATATTCATTATGTTATGCCCATATCATATTGATAAAATATAATTCATTTTTTCCTGTCATTTTTATGGTGATTAAAACCTTTCAATCCACCTTTTATCTACTTAGATCCCTTTAAAATCTCAATTTCATTTTTTATCTCGTTTCATTAAATTAGTTGGCTCTGTTGGCGGGAGGGGAAGAATACACTGACTGCACTTCAGCAGAGGGATAAAATCACCCCCCATGGGTCCATCTGTTGGTTGTGGGTAGTGACCCATAAGGACAGATTCTAATGCACCACTAATTTTATTCAAGAACTTTCACATTTTTTTTCAGTTCAGTTAACTGACTCTTATCTTTGGAGCACAACATATATATTGGGTATTTAAGGCTGACTCAAACTTTTGTATAGATGAAAAGTGAAAAGACTGAAAATTTGAAGGGAGTGAAAAATGTTTTTTTAATTGAGAGGAAAGTATAGAAAAAAACACTAAAAGTCGGAAAATTAAACTTTAAAAAATTTTTGTTTCCTTTTTTAAAGATTTTTTTATTATTACTCTGATGTACATGTACAAATCTTTTTGATTATCAGAAAAATTATTATTTTAAACTCAGATTTAAATCAATATTTTTTTGTCGCCCACAAATTTTAACATTTTACTAAATTTTAACAAATTTTAACATGTTACTAAATTTTAACAAATTTTAACATGTTACTAAATTTTATTTTTATTTTACTAACCTGAAAATATAAATTTTAGTGCTAGAAATTGAATGGCAATAATTTAGAATGAATTTAATTGATTAATTATGTATAAAAATGCTAACTATATATTATTATTTATTTATATTAAGAAGGCAATTACAATGTGTATAAAAATAAAATAATGTCTAGTGTCTAATCAATTTTGAAGAAACTTCATCTTCAGAGAAACTTCATCTTCTGTTTTTTGAAATTGATGCATTCATTTCAAAAATATACTCTGAAGATGAAGTTTCTTTGAAATTGATTAGACGCTGGACATTATTATTTTTTTATACACATTGTAATTGCCTTCTTAATATAAATAAATAATAATATACTTAACAATGCTTCAAGCAAATTATCAAATACTATATATATATATATATATATATATATATATATATATATATAGCTATCAGCAAAAAATGCCAAGGGAGGTTTTTTTTTTTAATTTCTTAATTTTAAAATAATTACCAAAAATCAGAGAATTGTCCAATTTTAATGAAATTTTCTCCAAATTATTTTCCAACGACTTAATTTTATAAGGATTAGTTTATTTTATGAAAGAAACTTGAAAAAATACTTTTTTTTATCTATTCAGAATGGGGGGGGGGGGGGTTTTGACCTTTGACCATTTGAAGAAAAAAATCCCGGTCCATAATTTTTACATTTCTTGAAAGATCATATCCTGACGAATATATAGAAAAATAAAGAAATAAAAAAAATATATATTCAATAACCTAAAAAAGTGATTTTTAAATTTAAAATTAATTTTTTTTAAACTCAAAAAATAAATAATGTAGCAAGTTTTTTTTTTCGTAGTATTAAAAATATAGTTTTCTTTAAATTGATGTAAAAAAATATTCTATCTAAGTTAAACTGAGTTTTTTACTACCTTGAATATGTCAAGTATTATTACGGACTATCTAGAAATTTTAACCAAAGATAGCCCAGAATTTTATCTTTGAAAAAATCTAAGTTAAAAAAATCCCAATCACATGCCGTATATTTTAAAAGAATTAAAATGATTTTTTTAAAAATCGTCAATTTAAAGTATGGAAGCCTAAAAGAGCCAAATTATCTCCCTTTCTGACCACGGTCTTTGCAGTGTGATTTGTGAACGAATTCAACGCATTTCAAAAGTCATTATAATTCATTCATTAAAGGAAGATTTTATTTCAAAAATACATTTTCTTTTATTTTTTTTATTTTTTTTACATTCCTTTCAAAAATAGTAAACTCGAAATTAATACCTAATCTAATTAAAAGATAAAAAATTAAATTATTGAACACTGAAATTAAACTGAATGTTCTTAAAAATATATTTTACACGAGTATTTTTATTGTAGATATTGTTATACTAACACTAACTAGTAAACATTTTGTAGTTATATTAAAAAAAACAAACACAAACAAATAACACTTAAAGTTTTGTTAGACAGGTGAAATTTTAGCAGTTTTCATGTCAATTTTCATTCACGTTAACAGGAATTATTGGCAAATGAATTCTCTTTTTGTTTATGAAATTATTCGCTATTGAAGTTTTTAATTAAAATAAGTTTATAGTAAAATTTACGTAGCGAATAATTTTTTTTTGTTTTGTTTTTTGGTAAAGTTTCCTAATATTGTTTATTTTGTAATTGGTCAGTGTCTGGAATTTTTTCCGGTGCTAAAACTATAATTTTTATTTGGAATACTAAATAAATATCAATTTACAATCTACAGGGTGACCCAGACAAAAACAGTACCCAAACCCTAAGCTCCCCTAGTTAAAATTAGCAGTTTTATTACAAAATTTGTGGGTTCTGTTTTTTCTGGGACACCCTAATTTACTAAACAAAAGTTCATAATTTCCAAAAAATGTTTATCTAAACAGCGATTTATTTTACACGTTTCGTCATTAAATTCTCTTTCAAGAAATGAAAAATTAATTTTCCTCTACCAAAAAAAACAAAATAAAAAACACAAATATACTTATAAGTTTCTTCGCGTTTGTTTTTTTTTAATAAGTTACTTATTATTGTACACCATGTGGGGGTAGTGGAGCGTGAAAAAAGACAAAGAAAAACGACAAAATACCCTGCACTTTTAATTTAAAGAAAAGATTTATTTAAAATATAAGATTTTACTACTTGCTATACAGAAAATTTTATTAAATTCGGATTATAGGTTTTTTTTTGGTTTTTCTTTTTCATTCTTGTGCTTCCTGTTATCGGCGCTTTAGAAAATAAAAAATAAATACAACTTTGTAACGTCTGTGGTAAATTATTCAGTGAAGAAATCATGGAAAATGTAGCACTAAAATTATCAACAAAATGAATTTTGTTGTTAATTAATGATTAAAAAGTGAAGGCAAAAAAAATGTAAATAAAAACAAAAAAAGATTTTACGTGTTTGTTTTTTTTCTTGAGACTTAAAAAATTCATAGCGCTTCTTTCTTAAAATAAAAAATAAATCTTTATTAAACTTAGTTTTTTTTATTATCATAATTGACGCATTACTTTTAAAATTCACTATTCAACAATGTTTATCTTTTACTTTGAAAACCCAGATTTGACATCCGGGTATTTCAAACATACGAGATAGTATCACTATAGATAGATAAAGGCCTCCATATTTAATATTTTCTACCGTATTAAAAAAAAGAAGAAGAGCTCTAGTCTCTTAAAATAAGCAGTTATCTCCCTCATACCCTCAAGAATGCCGATGGCTATTAGTGATGTGCAACAAATGCAAAGGGAGGTAATTTTGTTTTTAAATTTCTTAATTTCAAAACAATTACCAAAAATCAGGGAATTGTCCAATTTTAATGAAATTTTCACCAAATTATTTTCCCACGATTTATTTTTATAAGGATTAGTTTATTTTATGAAAGAAACTTGAAAAAAAACAACTTTTTTTTATCAATTCAGAATGTGGGGTGAGCATTTGAAGAAAAATAATCCCGGTCCCTAATTTTTACATTTCTTGAAAGATCATATCCTGACGAATATATAGAAAAATAAAAATAAAAAATATAAATTCAATAACCTAACAAAGAGATTTTAAAATTTAAAATTAATTTTCTTAAAACTCAAAAAATAAATAATGTAGCAAGTTTTTTTTCGTAGCATTAAAAAATATAGTTTTCTTTAAATTGATGCAAAAATAATTATTCTAAGTTAAACTGAGTTCTTTACTACCTTAAAAATTTCAAGGTCAATTATATATGTCGAAAAGAATTAAAAAGATCTTTTTAAATCATCAATTTAAAGTATGGAAGCCTAAAAGAGCCAAATTATCTCCCTTTCTGACCACGGTCTTTACAGTGTGATTTGTGAACAAATTCAACGCATTTACCCAGTTATTATAATTCATTCATTAAAGGAAGACTTTATTTCAAAAAGTACATTGTTCTTTTATTCATTTATTTATTTTTTTACATTCCTTTCAAAAATAGTAAACTCGAAATTAATACCTAATCTAATTAAAAGAAAAAAAAATTGAATTATTGAACACTGAAATTAAAGTGAATGTTCTTAAAAATATATTTTTAACGAGTATTTTTATTGTAGATATTGTTATACCAACACTAACTAGTAAACATTTTTGTAGTTTAAAAAAAAACAAAAAAAAAAAAAACAACTACAAACAAATAACACTTAAAGTTTTGTTAGACACGTGAAATTTTGGCAGTTTTCATGTAAATAACTACCTTTTTAAATTTAAGTTTGCATTGCGAATAAT
Source organism: Doryteuthis pealeii (assembly GCA_023376005.1). Classification (NCBI taxonomy): domain Eukaryota; kingdom Metazoa; phylum Mollusca; class Cephalopoda; order Myopsida; family Loliginidae; genus Doryteuthis; species Doryteuthis pealeii. Next base: position 88,819,417 of record CM042151.1, read on the forward strand.
TTAATTTAATTGTAAAATTTACTTAAAAGAAGTTTTAAATTAGATTTTTTTTTGGGGGGGGGGGGGACAAATTTATAACATAACATAACCAGTTCTGAGCGATGCTTTTCCACTAAATATGATGACAGTGATTTATTTAGAAATTAAGAAATATCTTCTTTATCACCTTTTGACAAGTTGTTCTTTTAATTTTAATTTTTCGTAAATTATATATATACCCTTTGTTATCTGAAATTCGATAGAGAATTGTCTTTCCCTGCTGCCAGGGGGCGAATCACCAACATCGTATGTTGGCGCCAAAACCAAAAACTTTCCTTATCAGGGAGCAGTTACCAAAGAGAGACGTAAAAATAAACGCTCTCACCACCTAGCCCATAACAGGGCCCACTTATCGCAGAACAGTTACTGGAGAAGGGACGCGAAAATAAGCGTCTCCCACCATCTTGCCCATAAACAGGGCCCACTTATCACAGAACTGTTACCAGGGAAGGACGTGAAAACAAGCGTCTCTACAGAACTCTACCACCAGCCAACTTTCTAGGCGTTGTATCAGCATACTTAAGAAAGCTGTCACAATAGCATACTATATAGGCTGAAGAACGAGAAACGACCAGACGAAGTGTCATCAACATTTCCTACCAGCGACCAGAATACCCCTGTTATCACCTCTTCTACACGAACAGTACTTAAACTCACAGATAATTCTGGTAGCAAATACCATTAAAATTTGCAACATGTTCTTGTATTATTTGTCAATACATGTATTTAAATTTCCACTGTGTGTTTGTCTTCTTTGTCCGACAATTTGCCTACAACTGGGAGTGTTAAGAGGCTCACCCTTTAAACCCGTAATTCCTCTTATTGTTTTTTTAGCGCTTAAACTAAAAATTAAACTTTATTTTTTATCATAATTGATGCAATACTTTTAAAATTCATTATTCAACAATGTTTATCTTTTACTTTGAAATACCCGAAGTTCACATCTGCGTATTTCAAACATACGAGATAGAAGTATATCGCTGTAAATAAAAATGTCTCCATATCTTTGTCATTAAAAAAAAGGGAGGGTTCTCGTACGCGGTTATCTCCCTTACACCCCAGTCTCTGCACATCACTAAATATAATCCTTAAAATTAACAGATGATAAAGTATAGATGGCAATGATAAAGCATTTGTTAAAGACAAATATTGAATGTTGCCTCTTGTGGAACATTTTAAATTCAATATGCTTTAACGTTTAGATTTAAAGATTGTAAAATAACGTAAAAAATTGTAAAGTTGTAAAAAATGCAAGAAAAATAAAACATTTATTGCAAAAACACGGACATAAAATGGGGGTTCAGTTTATTTTATGGTAGGAATATACAAGGAACTTGTTCTTTTTTACCAAATAAAAGCCATTTTCTATGAAAATAAAAATATCTCAAAACCTTACAATAAATGAAAATGAATAAAGAATTCAAATGAAAAACGAGTTTATTTTCATGAAAAAAATTGTTTTCAGTTTCCTTCTTGCAAAGTTTCATTCTTTTTTAATGTCAGAATTTTTAAAATAAATTCTATATTGTATAAATGAGGTAGAGTAAGACATTCATGAATATTTTGTGGCCCTTTTAAAAAGACTTCTTTTTTTCTTTTAAATCTTCCCTCTCCTATTTGAACATCTTGTCATCTTTCATATGGCAGTTCAAATCATTGAAATTGTAGATTTTTCATCAGGAAACCTGTAGCTAACTCCTCTCTGGATATGCATTCCTTGTCCCCAATATCATTCTCTTCAAATTTACATTGAATAAAAGTAATAGAAAATTATAAATTCATTTTAAAATTGACATTTTTATTGTCAGTAATAAATTTGCTAATAGTGAAAATATATTGTATAAAGTAATTATTTATTTTTTCATTATAAATCATAAATTGCAATTTACTTTGTTCATTTTCATTTGATGAATAAAAGTATAGGATTATTATAAGTAAAAAAGAATACAGAATGGACAATTGTTTTAATTTTATTTTCCTTAAATTGGGAAAAATATTGGTCACACTAGAAAATGTTTAAAGATTTATAAAATCATTTTACAAAATATTATTTACTTCTTCACCTTAGCTATTATACTCAAATATGAATTTTATTTTTTATATATATATATATTATATATATATATAATATATATATATATAGTATAGTGAGAGATTTGTAAAACACAGGTTTAAATAAAATGAGTGGTAAGTTTATTTAAACCTGTGTTTTTTCAAATTTCTTACTATACTACATACCATCGGATTCACTTCCATTTCTCTTCACACATACACACACACACACACACACACACATATATATATATATATATATATATATATATATATATATTGGTCTTTGTTTAATGAAACATTTACAAGTAGATTATGCTGGTGTTTTGGCATTATTCAGGCAATTCTATTGTCATTGATTTGTTTTCATGACAATATTTGTTATGCTTGTTTTGGATCCCATTAATGTTTTAGGGTGTGTGTGCATGGTTAGAAAAAAAATGGTGCATTTGTGCTTATTAATTGGGCATTGCCCTGTTGGTGTTGTGGATCTTTTTCCTTTTAGATATTGCATTAATGTGCTGATTTACAACAGAAAAACAGAAAACACAATATGGAATTTCGAATAATATGTATTTATACATTACACAAACAAGAAATTATGCTTGAAATACTGGATTGCAAACTAAGATATTATCTGTGGGAATGTTAGATATATTTTTTACACCCCAAAGATAGGGTGGGTCAAAGATAGCTTCATACGCATGAGCACAGCAATTCCGTCATCTGAAATATATAGAGAGAGAGACCCCCCCCCCAAAAAAAAACCCCTACATAAGACAGGTGTCAAATTTAGAAAGTCTCAAGTGTTCAGAATTTTCCATAAACATTTAGCAAAAAAGGAATAAATCTGCCAAGGGTCCCGTTCTGTATTTATACATATTTTGGTAATTTGTTCATTTGTTTTGATGTTTTAGTAGGTCTGATCCGCTTTTTTGAACCTGGTTTGTGAGCTATGGTGCACAAATTTTTATCTATTTCAAAGTTTTCATCTGTAGAGATTAAATTGTTGTATTTTCCTTCTAATAATTTTTTATATAAATTTCTCTTTTGTTTTTCAGAAAAAGTCATCCATCTATTGAATGGTATATAATTATGTATGTAATAATTTCCCGTATTGTAAAGAGCTTTTTGCAAGTCAATGTATTGTATTTCTATCAATTCTTTTAAATTCTTAATTAGGTTTTCTGGAGAAATTATTTTCCAGTTGGAAAAACTCTTGATCATATGGTTCATGGATCCAGCATTATTATTTGACCATGTTGTAAAACTTTGGTTTTTCGCATTTTGGTCTACATACATAATTATAATATTTTTTTCTGTCATACAGTTTAAATACGCTTTTAGGTTTTGGTTAACCTCAAAACAAATTTAATCTTATTTGATATTCCTCTTTCATTGCTTGCATCAGCAAAGCCAAATTTACCAAATAAAATATTTATGAAAAAACCTTTTTCAATTTTTGTCAATCCAGCATCATTTAGATGTTCAATAAATTTTTTTTCAAATGTCTGATGAAATAATATTTTGTTGAATTTCTAAAACAGAATCTATGGTTTTAACAATGGCCTTTTCTTGGTCAAAACCAATTGATATCGCTTCACAAATATTAATGTGTAGATTTTTGATTTGAGAAAGTTTTGCCACTGTATGGCTAAAAAAGAATGATACACTTCATACGTTGATTTTTATGCAATAATATAGGTCCAATAAAAATGGGGTTTATCATTTGATGTTTTTCTAAAGACTTTTATATTTTTAAAAGTCATCATTGTTAAGAAATAAGGCCCTAGATTGAATGTCCTATCAATGCCAACTATTGCATCATTCTCAACTGTACATGAATAAAAGTTTTTCATTTGTTCATCAGTGTAAAATATCAATGCTGGTAAATCTGTATAAATTTGGAGTGTAACCCAAACAAACCCATCGCCAATGAGTTTTAAACAATTTTGACATTGATCAGCAAAATTTGAATTTTATTTTCAGAATTTTTTGTTTTTTCACAATATTTTATGTTGGTTATTATTTGTAGTCATTTATGTCATTACACATATTGTAATATCATTTTTTTGTTGGCATTTCCAGATTTTTTAAAATTTCAGATAATGTTTTTGGATTTGTCCTTGTATGTTTACTATCCAAGGTTTGAATTCCTTTATATTGATATAGTAAACGTTTGCCCATTTGAGGATTTTTTTCATCAACCACTATGGAAATCCTACTAATAAAATTTTTATCAAGTTTATGAGAAACTTGATTCCTACTGATTTTAATAATCATTTCAGGCTTTGGCTGGGGTTCTATGTGTTGAATTATTTTCTGATATAAGGCGTGGTGATAGATGCCTACTTCTAAATATAGACTCGTTGACTACCACGTGACCTGGGGTAAATTTCTATTGTCCAATCACTTGCACCGCTGCTGCTGCTTCTGCTGTATTAATAGAGGCACCATTCTAAACTTATGTCATTGACACTTGGATTCTCTTGGACGTAGGACTTACAAAGACACAGGATTCTTATTGGCTTGCTTACTTACTTATTACATCTGGAACTAAGGATGCCGACCAGATACTTAACACTATGAACATATAGAATATTTTCCTTCAATTCGCTTTCTATAAAAATAATTATTGTTCCTTCTATAAATGATTGTAAAAGTTTTTCTCATTTAATAATCTATATGGTAGCTTTTTTTGGATAGATCCCACTCACCACAATCATCAAAAATATCTGTTTTGGGCCAATATTTTATAATTATATTAAGTATGAATTGACAGTTGTTTTTTTTAATCCTGTTGGGTAATCAGTAAGAACTGTCTTACAATTTAAAACAAATTATATAGTTCTTTGCTGGAAATTAAACATTTTATAAATTTAAACATTCCTGGAATACTGATGTTTGGTTTTCCTTATCTTCAGAATCAACTTTAGCTGAAGAGATTTGTTCATAATCTTCATATAATTTTCCTGATTTGTTGATAATTTATTAAAATTGGATACAAATTTACTTGGATAATGTTTTTAAAAAAGGACCTAATTGATTGTTTATGGTCAGGTTGGAAATATTTTTCCATATTGGCTGGAGAGTTGATAAACAGGTATGATAATCTCTACTAGAATTATCTAATTCGACTTTAGTAGGAAGGAAATTTTCATGATCTGTATCATCAGATTAAATTCATCTGTAGAGATATCAATTTGTTCATAATTGTTTGATGTCTGTTTTACAGAGACAAAATGATTAGGTCTCCAGTAATTATCATTTTCACATCTCGGCCCGGTCCACATAATATCTCTTTATTTGCTCTGATATTGTATAATGAATTCGGGGATGCTACAGAGCTGTTTATTAATCCATTTATAGGTGGATAAATAGAATGTATTTTTACATTAAATGCCAGAAATGTGATAAATAAAATTAGTTGGTTGGCCCAGTCGTAATTAGTTAGGCAAGATTCTAATGTTTTCTTGAGATCGAGATCCACAACAAATACAGATTCGGGTATTTGTTTTCTCTATTTCAACTCAATTCAAATAATATGGAAATTTTTATTCTAAAACAATAAATTATAATTTTAACACCAAGTAATGACAGTGATATCGCATTGTAGAAACAATTACCATTTGCAGTGGTTTTAATCCAATAAAATCTTTCGTATAGAATTGTTTTAGAAAATCTGTTGCCGTTTTTATCTTCCTGTATAACTGGATCTTCGTTTATTGGGATTTTCATCGTTTTTAAATTAATATCTTCTTCTTGGGCTATTTTAAAAAGCATTTGTTCATTTTGTAATGAATTTCTAATTCTGTTTGATACAATTTAGAAAATAATTTGTGACACACATTATTATTTGAATTTAAAGAGTTTACTGGACAAGGGATTGAATTTCTCGGTCTGTCACCAGATTGTCTGTCTTGGTGTGGAGAGAAGACACTATTTTTAATGTCGCTAAAGTTTTTGCTTCTATGAAAAGAATTTACAATTGAAACTGTGGATTAATGTATGAAATAGGATTCAAGACAAAAGTCAAATAATTTTTAAAGTATTGAAATTAAAAGAAAAATTGGAACATAAATATGAACAATTCCATTAATAGAAAATTTTGTGACTTGAATATCCTGTTAACTGTATATGTCCAAAGAATTTTATCTTTTTATCCAAAGAATTTTCCTCCTTTCGATATCCAAAGAGTTTTATCTTTTCTATCCAAAGAATTTTTCTCCTTTCGATTCCAAATGTTTTATCTTTTTATCCAAAAAGTTTTCCAAAGAGTTTCTCCTTTAAATGTAGACGTCAAAAGTTTTATCCTTTTAACTTTAGATTTCCAAAAAGTTTCCAAATAAAAATTTGTAAGCATCGAATAAAATGTTTAGTTATCAAAGGTGAAGCACTGAAGAGACAAGTGACAAGAGACGAGAAACTCCAATGCTCATGTAGACTAGAAAGGGTTATTTTCCATCTCTATGCTCACCAGAATTTTTTAGCTTTTTTTCTTCCCCCTTTTTTTTCAGGAAAATAAACTTGTTTTTCATTTGAATTCTTTATTCATTTCATTTATCGTAAGGTTTTAAAAACAAAAATTATTTTCATAAAAATGGCTTTAATTTTTTTTCTGAAAAAAAATTGAAGAATTTTTTTTTTTTACTAATTTAAACCAGAAAACATCGATTAACATAAAATTTTAAAGTTTTACAAAGTTAAACAAAATTATTTAAGGATTTAAATGAAAAACAAGTTTGACCCCACCCAAGCAAATCAAAACGTTATGATGCTGGCACCTGCTGCTATTTACGTTTAATATTAATTTAAAAAACAACACAAAAACAACACAAAAAAACAAAACAATTCCAAGTTATGTACCATTTTTACTTCAAAAATTATTTTCAATTCAGAAATTTCCGTAATTTATTTATTTTTTGTTTTGTTTTTAATAAAATTTTAACTCAAAGATCTTCTTAAATGTAAAGATTTGTGCATATTCAAATAACTAAAGAAAAAAAGGTTGTAGAACATGATTCAAAGTTGTTTTATTTAAAACATTCAATTTTCTAAGCTAAAAATATTCGTTTTAAAAGTAAAATATGGTTTTGTTCATGGTCGTAGTTTGGTTTTCATCAAGACATGGTTTTGTTCGTGGTCATACATTTGTTTTCATCAAGATTTGTGGGCGTGTCTAAATATTTGTCCTAGCTGATTTTTTTGTTTTCATAAAAATCTGTGGGCGTGGCTAATTGGCTGGACTCGAGCGAGTGGCAGTTGATCGTACCCAAAAATATTACCGCGTATTGTGTCAAGGTATTTTAGTTTTGTTAGATAACCTGGTTGCCCCAACCACAAATGATTTCTTTCAATCACCAAGTTGTTTTCTTGTCTTTTGAGGTCTTGGTTTTTCGTGATTTTTTTTCACGCTTAGCGTGTTTTTGCACGTGTTGTTTCAAATTGGAATTGTGTGAAATGCAACTCCACATATATGACAAGGATATGGTTTCTCTCCAGTGTGTGTCCGCATGTGTTTTTTCAACTTGGAACTTGTATAAAATTTGTGATTCACAGACCTGACAAGGAAATGGTTTCTCTCCAGTGTGTATTAGCATATGGCTTTCAAATCTGAAGTCCTAGAAAATGCAGTCTGGCACACTTCACAAGGAAATGGTTTCTCTCCAGTGTGAGATCTAATGTGTCTTTTTAAATTGGTATTACTAGCAAATGCAGCTTATACAGATTTCACACGAATATGGTTTCTCTCCAGTGTGTGTTCGGTGTGTCTTTTCAAATGGGTACTACAAGAAAATGCTGATTCACAGACTTCACAAATAAATGGTTTCTCTCCAGTGTGTGTTCGCATATGTTTTTTCAAACTTGAGCCCTGTGAAAATGTTGATTCACAGACTATGCAAGAAAATGGTTCTCTCTCCAGTGTGTGTTCGCATGTGGCTTTTCAAACTTGAGCTCTGTGAAAATGCTGATTCACAGACTATGCAAGAAAATGTTTTCTCTCCAGGTGTTTTTGTATATTTGTTTTCAAACTTGAACTCTCTGAAAATTCTGATTCACAAACTTCGAAAAGAAATTTTTTCCTTTTCAGTGTGTGTTTCCATATCTATTTTCAGTTCTGAACTATGTGACACAGTGAGGAAAAATTAGTTTCCACTGGAGTCTGTTTTCCAAGTTGTTCTTTGAAATATCAATTCAGGGAAAATGCTTATGTCCTGAATTTTGCAAGAAAAATAAATTATCATGCGAGTCGTCAATATGCAGATGCACACACTTAGCAACAATATATATTTTTCCTGGGGTATGTGGTTGAATGTCTCTTTTTTTTTCTACTTGGAACTTGTAGAAAATTTAGTTTTAAAATTATTCTTCTCAATACTGTTGTTATCTGTGAAGGAATAGAAATTAAAGTATCATTAAAAACAAAGGAGTTTCATATATTATTTAGCATTATAATATTACACTCATTTTCATAACTCAATTAACTATAAGATATTACATGATTCACTCGGTTATAAATTAAATTATTATACAACTGTTCAACAAATAATGAAATATACATGGAATTCTTTCCACTCTAATATTTGGAAAACTTAACAAGTGTACTTGTGCCAAAAATGTCAGCATCTTAAACCGAATGAAACAAAGGAAAATGTTTTCATGTGCAAAAAAAGTAGAAGGTAAGCAACAAAAGATTTGTAAAAACAAAAAAAATGTAGATTCATATATTATTTGGAATTATAATAATACAATCAGTTTATATTTCAGTTAACTGCAATTTATCCAATAATTAATGCTAAGCCATCAATAAAATTCTTATACAATTGTTCAACAAATAATGAAATATAATTTACGGAATGTAATATATGGGGGAGATTAAAAAATTATCAGTCTATTTTCACAATTGTTTTATAAATATGAATTTTATTGAAAATACTTATGTACTGAATTTTGTAAAAGAAAGAAAGTGTCTCATGAGATGTTGATACATACTTGGAAAGAATAAAATTTTCCTTCAGTATGTGTTTGAATGTCACTTTTAAGTTTTAAAATTATTTGTTCTCTGTGAAGAAATGAAAATTTAACTCCAATGTATCAAATAATTCATACTAAGCCATAAATAAAATTCTCATGCAATTGTTCAACAAATAATGAAATATATTTTATGGAATTTAATAGAAATACAGTAATTTTTAAAAACATTTTGCCATTAAATCAATGAAAAAAATATGAGAAAATTCTTTTCATTGATTTATCAATAAATTCATTCATTGATAAATCAACATCATATAATGCATCAGTTATTTTATTTCAAAACTTTCTGATTTTTTTCAGATTACTTAATTTTGACCCCATCCTCCTTATTATGGGGGCACAAGATATCGGTGGGGTTATGTACTTTGGAAATTAATTACAGTATAAATAAAAAGACAAAAGACATAAGGTGTGAATAAAGGAAAAAAAAATTTTTTTGAGATTTGAAAAATGTTTTTTTTACTCTTTTCGATTATTATTTAATTGCCTATTATATCATAAAAGAAAAAATATACATCAATATTTGTTCTGTTTAATATGGTGTGGGCCTAATTTTCAATTGAGTTTTCTCCAAAAATTATTACATAAAAATAAAGTAAACTAGTTATTAAATGAATACTTGTTTCTAGAATCTAAAGAAATGAAATTTTAAACTTAAAATTAGCCATTTCATATTTTAATTGAATTTTATCTATTAATTAAGTATATAAATTATTTCCTCAAAAGCATCTATGGTTGTCGAAAACTATAATATTCACTTTTAAAAAATTTTGATTTATTTCTATTGAATCAGATTAATTTAAAAAAAAAGAAGAATTCGTTGATTAATGAGTCAACATTGAAATTTCTATTAAAATCAGATAATTCCCTGATTTTTGGTATTTTTTGTTTATCAATATGGGTTAATAAATTATCACTTGTAACCTCTTGTACATCCGGGCATCTTACATTTAAAAAACTTCCCTTCTCAAGATAAGGTTTGCTAAGGTAAACGACGTCTACGCACTGTTTGTTTGGAACGAAAAAAAATTATATTGTATCTAAATAAATTTCAACAATTTAGTAATTTTTCTGTTCATAGTGTATTTAAAGTTTTTTGTGAATAATTTCTAAGAAGAAACTTTTACATTTAAAAAAGAAAATCATAAAAGCATTTCTTTTGAGTGCATCATAGATCTTCAAGGTAATAAAGGACTATTTGCTCATAAATTGTTGTGAGTGCATCATAAATCTTCACAGTCATTTTTTAGCAAAATTTAATTGTATAAAATAGGGATACCCAATTTTGTCGGCTGCTAGGTTTTTAAAAACAAATTAAAATTAATTAAATCTATTATTTAAGGTCAAACCTTTGTCTAAAATGATAAGTAGTAACATAATGACCATCATTAAAACAAGAAAAATATCATTACATATGAAGTTTATTTTTAATAGATTTAAAACGATTTGTTTTAGTCAATTTAGACGCGATCCGCCATTTTGGCTATTTTTCAATGGTTTTAGGCGATTGTTTACAATTTTCATGTAACATTCGCGATTGCAAAAAAATTCACCAAAAATCAGGTAATTATCCGATTTTAATGAAATTTTCAGTATTGATTTATCAATTAATGACTTTTATAATGCATTAGTTATTTTATTTCAAAACTTTAATTTAGTACTTTTGCTATGAAAAATTAATATATAAAATTCTTTTAAAATATGAAAAGCCTGATGTTAAGTTTAAAATGTTATATTTTAATTTTCTAAAAATAAATATCTATTTAATGCAAACCTTATTTTATTACATCAAAGTATACTTTTTGAAGAAAAATTCGATTGAAAATATAACTCCCCCTCCTTTTTAAGCATAAAAAATACTGGTGTATAATTTTTTCTTTTATAAGATAATCGCCAATTAAATAGTTATCGAAACGAGTAAAAAGAAAATCTCCAAAAAAATTAATTATCTATTATTTTTTTAAATTTATTTTTCGATTTTCGGTACTTATTTTCTCATTAAAAAAAAACCACCGTAAGAATTTTTTTTGTTTCCATTCATAACTTCGGTCTTTTATCTCTTTATTTATACTGTAATTAGAAAACTATAAGACAACTTGAAAAAAATGTTACGCCTCAACATTAAGTGACCTGAAAAAAATA